>CM031241.1:524283806-524446902 GCA_018340775.1 Taxus wallichiana var. yunnanensis | reverse complement strand
GTTACTTCGTTCGGTTACGTATTGCTCCCCATGTCTAATGATGTCACACATTGCACGTGCTCAAACAATTACACCAATCTCCCCTCAAAATTTCCTTATATGACCTCATCCAGAACCTCGAAATCCCATCGTCAAGCTCTCATGACAGGTTCTTGATCTGCTCGAGGTTTTACCTTATGACCCCTACACTAGTAGCCTCCATCATCACACCCCATCATGTAGCCTCTCTCACCAAATTACCACCTTCATCTTCACCTCACCTTATTCACTAAGTTTCCTCCCTTAGCTTCTCGGAGGAGGAGATCGTGCGCATATGCCAAAGTGAGGACCCAAACCTAGCCCTCTTCATCTTTGTCACATTGATGACATATGGGTATGTCGTGTGATGATTGATGGAGGCGCTAAGCATTAACATCATTTCATCCCATGTATTTTCTCAAATGCGCATACACTGATAATTGCATGCATAAACATCCCCTAGTCATGTTGCGTTCATTCAACGATGCTATCACCTCCATATTAGGCATTGTCATCCTTCGCGTGTTCATGTGGACCCCCACACCATTCAGAGATATGTGTTTATTTTTTGGAGGAGGAATTCTAATATAACTCGTTACTTGGTAGACCCTTGATCCATGTCATGGGTTGCGTTCCTTCCTCTTTGCATTGTTGTGTAAAGTTTGAACATGAGAACGGCACACTTATACCATTCCAGCCTAACCCATCACCTTTGAAACATACGCAACATGGGCTTCCGACCCAGGCCAACGATGTGCTCATACCTATTAAGTCATCCTACCTCCACATACTGGTACATCTTCACCTACGCCTTAACCTACCAGTAGAGCCGCTTCTTCTCACGCACATTACCTCCTCCCATTCCTACACATCTACCATAACCTCCACGGTTGACCCATCGCCTTCTGAATCCATTAACTCTACCTCAACATCGACCTGCAACATTTTATCCATGCCAGGCTACCCACATACCAACCATTGATCCCTTGGAAGGTGTTTTTGAACACCTCACTCTGGGGAGTACCACTATATAGTGTCAACACCTTCCTTACTCCACATGAGTATGGAAGCCTTCACCAACACCCTAGCATGATCACCGCATAGGAGAATGCCTCCTTTATGGTCCTCCTCATCTTCATACTAGTCTCGCCTATGGGGACTTGATACTACTACCCTACACACATGAACCACCATCACAACCCCGCCCATTTTCCATGACTTCGAATCACTTACCAATCGCCATTTCACCCACATTCCTATACCAGCTGTAAGCGTGGAAGGGTTTTGGTTTTGAGATATTACTGAGCAAGGTCACTTTATACCATTATTCCATGTACCACCCGTAAACATAATGGCCAGTAGTGGTATCGGCTTCTGAACCTCCTACCAAATAGGGCCCGCATTGAATTCATTGAGGACCACTAGCCCTTCTCCACCTTCATCACCACTTGCCCTCGCTGATGAGTCGATGGATCTGAATCTATCCCTCCCCAACTTTTTTCATAAACACCATTTCCTAGGGCCTCGACTTATGAACATGAAGGTGAGGCCCCTTCCATTCTTCCATTCCTGTGTATCCTGAGATGATGGAAACAATGACACACTGACCATTGATGTTGTTCAATGTTAGGATGATGACTCCCATACTCACCTACCTTGGTGTAGAAGACTCGTATATTCATCGGTCGTTACCCTGCGAGATGCAAACCATGTTGAATGAATCGAATATTGAAATCAACATTCATACTCAGGATGACCTGCACATCCTAAAGATCAAACAATCTTTAGATGTTGTTGAATAGGAAATCCATCACTTCTTTTCTCTGAGATCATAACCATGCTTTCACTTGGTGTTATTATGCAGACATGCACTGGTATTGACCCCACCATAGTGGTCCATGAATATCGTAACCATTCCCGATGCTAAACCTATCAAACAAAAAGCTAAGGAAAATGCACCCTCGCATTGCCCTTCTCATCCAAAGAGAAGAACTTGGCGCCTTCTTTTCATTTCCTTCATCTCACCCATTGATTATCCTCATTGGATTTATAACATTTTCTCTGTCACTAAAGCGATAAGGGGACTCGCATTTGCAAACAAACTTCCCGGGACCTCAACCTACGCTTTTGCCCAAAAGATGACTTTCCTTATGGGTTATGAGATTCTCTCACTCATAGATGGTTTCTTGGGTTATAACAAAATTTTTCAGCTTGCCCCTAAAGGATCGGCACAAGACCGCATTCATTACCCCCCTGGGAGACCTTACCAGCTGCTCGAGTCATGCCTTTTGGCCTTTAAAATGCTAGGTGCTACGCACATATCGACATCTTTATGACTTACATCTTCCATGATATCATACATCACATATTGGAAGATTACGTGGATGATCTCTTGGTACTGAAATCTGACGCCAATGTGCCCGAGCACCTCGTTTTCCTCAAAACCATATTTGACCGCCTCATTAAATATTACGTCCACCTTCAACCTAAAAAGTGCGTCTTTGCAATTCTCTCAGGAAAGCTCCTGGGATTTATCATTTCCTTACGTGGTATAGAAGTTGAACCGACTAAAGTCAGGCCATTCTCGAAATGCTTCCGCCCCACAAACCTCAAACAACTCCATAGCCTCGTAAGGTAAATTTTAATCCGTTCACCGCTTTTATTTCACGATTATCGACCGGTGTCAATAATTTCATCATCTGCTTAGGAAGGACGTCTCTCTTTCAAATGGGATGGCAAGAACTACCACAAACCTTTTGAGGCCTTACAACAATACCTTCTCCAACCACCCGTACTCATTCCATCGAAAGATGATCAACCTTTTTACCTATACATATCAGCTATCGATCACTTCTTGAAGGGGCTATGCTCGCTCATCGTGATGAACAACATAGGGAGCGGGGTTTATTATATAAGCCTTACCCTTCCTGGACTACGAACCCCGATACACTCACCCTAAAAATTGGGCTTAACCTTAGTTTTCATTGCCACCAAACTCCGCCATTACCTAATCAACCCACAAAACCTATGTTGTGACCAACACCGACCTTTTACACATCATGTATGCTAAACCATATCAAAATCGAACACCACATGATGGCTTATGATTTTAGCTGATCTTAACCTCGAATTCATTCACCAAAAAGTCCATTAAGGGCCAAATTTATCACCGACTAAGCCCGGGCCGACAAACCTATTGCTAGGGGACCAACCCTCAAAATTTGATTTCCACACCGATTTAATCCATTGCTACTCTCTTTCCTGGATGAACCCCTTACCAAATGACATTGTTCTTCGATGGTTCCAAATGTTAGCGTGGGGGTGGTGCAAGAATTATCCTCATTCCTCTTTATGGTGAACCCATGCCCTTATCATTTAAACTCAAATTCGAATGCACTAACAATGATATCTTTGAATACGAAGTGCTCGTATTGGGTCTCATGACTACCTATGCCTTAGACGTTAAGTCCATTAATATCTTTGGTGATTCTCAACTAGTAGTAAACCAAGTCAATGGTGTTTATCAGTGTCATAATGAAATACTTCAAGAATACAAATGCTATGTCAACATCATGTTGACTACCTTTGACCGCTATAAAATTCAAATTGTTCCGCGATCCACCAATAAATTCGTGGATACCATGGCCTGCCTCACTTCTCAAATACCCACTTCGCCTGATGATTCAGACATCTTTGTTACCATAAAATGCATACTAAGACCTTCTTATAAATCTTGTTGTATTAACCTCGTCCAAACTACCTCACTAAACACACAAGATCTTTGGTATAAGTAGCTTGCAGACTACCTTTCCCTTTCTATATTACCTCCTGATCTCACACGTAATGGACAATGTGCCTTTCTCAAAAAGGCCTCTCATTATGTCATCATGGGTGGCCTTCTCTATAAACGAGGCTTGGACGGTATTCTCTTACGATGCCTCACTAGGTCTTAAATCCCCTATACCATTAAAGAAGTTCACGATGGCATATGTGGAAGTCACTTCAGTGGCCTTTCTATTGCTAAGTGTATTCTTCACCTAGGCTATTACTAACTGACCCTTAATCATGATTGTTGCAACTATGTCAAATGTTGTGTGAAATGTCAACAACATTCCAACCTTCATCATACACCCAGTCATGCCTTACAGTCACTCGTGACCTTTGGCCCTTCTCTCGAATGGGGTTGGATCTAGTCAAAGAAATCAATCCTCATTCTTCCCAATACCATCAATGGATCATAACCGCTACTAATACTACACAAAATGGGTAGAAGCCATACCACTTATCTCTGACAATAGTGAGAAAATATGTGAGTTCATTAACCATCATATCATTTTTCACTTTGGTGTCCCTCATCGCCTCATCAGCGATAATGGAAAACAATTCAAAAACAAAACACTACAAAAACTTTATGACACCTTCGGCATTCGACAGTTTCTCATCACCTTATTACCCACAAACCAACGGCCAAAGCTAAATCCACTAACAAAACCCTCAACAAAATTCTCATGAAAGTGGTTGAGATCTTGGGAAGGATTGGCATATGTACATTCCTTTCGCCTAGGCATACCGCACTATTATTCACACCTCCACACCGGCCACACCCTTTTCTCTACGGTCTACGATACGCAGGTTGTTCTACCTCTCAAAGTCTAGATCCCCTCACTTTCCATTTCTCTCCATGACATGCTTACTGATGATGACTTTCGTCATGACCGCTTAGACAATGGAGTTATTAGACGAACATCGTCCTAATGCTCTAGATCACCTTCAAGTTTATCAATAATGTATCAAACGTGCTTATTTATAACCATGTTCATGAATGAACCTTCCAAGTTGGTGACCTTGTTTTGAAATAAAATCAACATGTAACCAAAGTAGAGAAAATCAAACGGGAAAATTTGCTCCTAACTAGCTTGGACCATACATCATAACTCATACCTATGGATCGGTGCTACTATCATTTGTCCTCGCTTGAGGGTAAAACCCAAACACAGCCCTTAACGCATTACATCTTTGACCATTCTACTTTGTTGAGCTCTAGTCCTACATCACTATTTATCTAGTTCATGCTCGTCCCTTGAGCGCCATTTACCTTTTCCACACCTCCTCTCCAATGACTAAACAAGGATCATGTGATTACCCGTCACCCTTTTGCCTTATCTTAAATATGTGCACCACGGCTCTGCGCATGGCATGATTCTCATGGATACTTTTCATCTTCTTTTAGATGAGATCCCATGGTCGTTCACCCTTGCCTTCTCAACAAGAACCAAATGCTTCGTTATAGTCTCGTCCATGACTTAAAAGCCAAAAAAAAGATGAATCCCTCAGAAGGACATCTTCTAATATAAGGGATCAACTCCTTGAGTCAAACTTCTAATATAAATAGATGAATCCCTCAAAAGGACATCTTCCACCCTCAATTGTCGCTATAAGTAAACTGCTCCCTCGAAGGACAACTATAAAAAGCTCACACCTCTCTACATAGTTTTTTTCCAAAAAGAAGACTATTGTTTCTCAACAATCAAAATTCATAATCTTCCCACATCGATCGCTTCGTGAAGACCTCAGGAACATATATTCATCCCATATAGACTTCCCACATCAACTAGTCTATCTTAACAAAAAGGCTTTTTTTCATGGACTTTCCTATTGTGATCTTGGCTCTATTGCCCAAGGCATTCTACTTCCCACTTTATGACCCAATTACTGCACCTCTCTACCCATTGTCTTTTCACTTCATACCTCAAGGACCCTCAAACCTATGACATTTGGTGATCATGCGATTCTTCGTCACACCTGTTAGAATTATCAATCATGTAATGTCTTTAGGGTCTTACATTCATTAGCCTATCTATAGACATGTTTCATACGTTTTGATCCTTACCAATCGAGTGGCTTTCTTACCCCCTCTTATCTTTTCTCTTCTTCATCACCTTTTGATTTTCTTATACAGACTTAGTCCTCGATGCTTAACTTTTGGGTTCATACTCCCCTTTCGCCATAGTCGCCCTCACCTACAACATTTTTTTCTATCATTCACCTCCACCTATTAAACCCAAACCCATAACATGACAACAAACCTACCCACTCATTTGCATCTTTTTCCCTAACTTATGGGAGAACTACATCGGTCCGAGGTCCCTTTTCACCGGGACTATGTAGGCAACACTTCGCAGGGCATGGGCCCTAGAAGGTTAGCTCATCCATTCTTTACCCTAACCATTTTACTCACCCTTACCGATTTCCTATTCATCTCAAAAACTCAACGTTTAAACCATATCCCACATACCTTTTTACCACTTACATTATTTCACATTTTCATAACAACAACTAACATTTTACACTACCTCATACATTTATATTACCATTTGTTATCAACATACCGAAATGAACATCCATGCCTAAACCGACTTTGACTCCATCCATGCCTAAACCGACCTAACTCAATCCATGCCTAAACCGACCTAACTCAATCCATGCCTATGACCTAAACTAACTCAATCCATGCCTACCTCATCTATTTTTCCATCCATATCATAAGTAACGTAAAATGCATACTTATCACAACAACATCACTCCGAATATCATCTATCTCCTCATATATACATGTATGTATCGATCAATGTATATGTCTCAGTATCACATAAATGTGTATCCCCAACATAATCATCATTGGCTCGCAGGTCGCTATCTAATACAAAAATTTCTTTAGCTCGCAGGCCAATATCATGTATAAAAAGTAAATATAATATCTCTTCGGCATGTAGGCTAGTTTCATATATCATACATACAAAAATGACTCGGCACGCAGGCTGGTCCATAATAGATCATTGTGTCTCTCCCGACCCCTCTATTGCACCTGTCTAGGTTCCGCACCTACCTCACCTCCTGCTAATGGCCCCTCACCTAAAGCTAGCCTCTGCACACTAGTGACCTCACCACGACCCTGTCCCTAGGCTCACTGGCCCCCTATACTCTCCACACTATGAGTGCGGGATCTAGTCCTCTCACTAGAGAGACCTCATTGTGCTCAGTACTCGGCATAGGATGGCACATCTAGCCCACAGATAACAAATGATCATGGTAATATTGTGCGGCTCTGTAGGGCATCTATGAACCTAGCCATGGGAGGCCTATCTGTGGAGGTGCCATGGGTCCTGCTACCTGCGTAGGTACATATATAATGGGACCTTGTCCCTGAACCTACACTAAGCCTTGCACTTGGTGTTAGAGCACGAGTAGACCACGAATCTGTTCCTATGCCTATAGCTAGGCACGTAAGGTAGTAATTTGTGCCACATTTGCTCATCAATGAGCCTTGTAGACTGTAAACATGTCTCACGTTGTTGTGGCCAACTGGCCCTGTAAAGCCTAAACTTGTACCTGTAGGGCAGCTATCTGCCCTCCATCTCTGCCTACCTCATCTCCATGTCCATCTCCCCCTACCTCTGCCTATGTAGGTACTGTCCCTTCCATCCTCGAGCCTACAGGTGATGACATCATTTCCCCGGGCAGGCTCAGTAATGTGGCAACCTGTGCCTCTGTACATGTCGGTGCCCTGCATGATACCAAGTTACATCACCAACGTAGCCACCTACCCCTGTAGGGTATCTCTCTGAACTGTGATGGTGGCTAAGTCTAGCTGCCCCGGCCTTGGAGGTATAGCTCTGTACTGCCCACCACTACTACTATACCCATCTCGTGACCCCAACATCATCAACCAAGCTCTCTATTGTACTCTCTTGTCCTTTTCCTCTTTTCTCTCTTCTTGTCCTTTTCTACTTTTCCACATGCACAAATGAATTTTAAAACGCGGGTTTTCTACTTTTTATACCCTACTCGACCCGACCGATGTTGGTTAACCCTTGACCACTACCGGTCTTCTACCCTAGACTACCGCCGTCGGTTACACTACACCATCATCGGTTCATTACAACTGATGTTGGTTACCCCCACATACTCATTACCCTCACATTTACCTCATTTTCTTTACCTCCCTTCTCTTTTACCCTCCATACACCTACCTCGGACCACTTTACCTTCACCTCGGCCTCGAAGCCCTCTTGAACCTCCTCATGTCCGTTGTTGACACCTTATTATTTTACCCCTACCTCAGCCTTTACCCGTGCCATGATCTCGATATTTGGACTGGACCATCACTAGTGACCTTTGACCTCATGTGTTTGTTATACCTTATGTAATCATTACTGTGTTGTTGACCTAATGACCTTATCTAGCCTATTATTGTGATTATTTATCCCGACCCTACCTTTAGTGTACTAACATACCTAAACATTCTTACACCTAACCTACATTTTGTTTCCGACCTTATCCTATACCTTGGATACTAGATTCACTTCACCCTTATTTATATAACCCTATCGACCTTAGACGATGTAGAGTTTACTCTTCTTCACCCGGTAGCGTGTTGCAGTTTATACGTGTGCGTGCGTTTGACTGCTACCTTTGACCACGACCCATTTCCTAGATTTCCCGAGTAGACCTTTCACCCTCTTCTCCCCGCCCCCACTTCCCTTTTCTCCACATTTACTTTTATCAAACCACTCACCACTTCAACCTCGTTGCTTCATCGCTTTACGGTTTGGATCACCTTCACCCCCACATGGGGCAACCATATCCTATTTTTGTTAGAATCGCTTACCAATACAAGCTACACAACAAAAGGGGAAAAATGTAGACACTAAAATTAGGTCACACTCCCTTTCATACCTTGACCAATAAGCACCCTTCATCACATTCACCTAGCCATGGCCCTCCACATCACTAGTATTAATTTAATTAATTAAATTAAATTAATTCATTATCCTCACCATATTTATTATTTAAATATTTTAATTTAGAAAATATCCACACAAACTCTTCACCCGACACCTCATCAAGCTAACTCACCTTAATACCTATTCTTAGAAGTTACCATAACTAACTAAGACTTACCCAAACCCTAAAAATCAATGCCTACACTCCCTCTAACCACATTCCTGCATGCTCATAGAAGCTCCCAGTCTAATCCATGGGATAATGACATGAGATCCAAGGAAATTAGGAGGATCTCCCCTAAGTTTGGTAAACCTAGAAAATCCCACCTTAGATCGGGTGTCGATTTCCCCTAACCGCCGTTGTTAAGCCGGTGACCGCCGTCGATTACCCTTTTACCCTAAAACAACCTTATTTCTCAAGGTTGGAACCTGGAAGTTGAGAGAAAAAAATTTGATGAGTGAGAACGGATCTCAAAAAGATAACGCATCTTCGTGAGAACCAATTCCAGCAAAGAACCGACATCCAAGGAAGGAGATTGAGCATCTTCTTCCACATGCCCATCCCAACCACCTTCCTAAACTATCCAAAAAAGAGGAGTGTGCATGTAGCCCATGTAGAATCTTTTCTTCAGCCTATGATCACTTACAGCCTTTAAACTCACCATCGGCACCTCCGTCCATCACACACAAGCCTTCAGAATGAAATACAAGTAATTGCAATATCATACTTTCTTGGTTATTTCATTTTATCATTGTTTTATCACCCACTATTTAGCTTGCTCCTTATTGACCATCTCCAACACTTTTCACCTCTATAGACCAGCGTAGAACCTTTCCAAAACCTACTCCACTACCCATTTCCTCCTCCTAACCAACCAAAATCCTTTGTGTAATCATAAAGGTGACCAAAACCCTAGCTGGTGACATTCCCGCATCTCATAGTAACCAAAGACCGGTTATACCTAACCGTGGTCGGCCACCCTCGACCGACGCCGGTCTCGTGTTTTCCCACGTAGCCTTAAACAGAGACCTATCCACCTAATCTTATATCACCCTCACTCACTTGTGACCTACCCGAGACCTTTATCAAACCTCGCAACCCAAAACCAACCATTTGACCTATGGATTCTATTCTAGCTTAGCCTTGTTAGATTAGATCTATTTCTTATTGTGTTTTAAGTGAGCTACCTAAATCATTTTAAAATAACAATAGGATTTACTTTGTTTACAAAATTAATTTGTTTGAAACAAAGTGGACTGAAAACCATCTAGGAAGTATCATACTTCTGAATCTAGCTTACGTTAGGCGGTTCGATGCCCATATTGTTTAATTCTTTCGGTGGTCTTGCTTTTATTACGGTGTAGTTCCTCCTAGCCAAAAGGAAACTCTCACGGTCAACTATGGATTCAAAAGTCATACGTGTGCAATAACCTATCAACCCACACTTGAATAGGTATTCCTCCTACACCCTTTACCCTTTCTGCTTCGCCAACCATTCAAAGAAAAAAATCTAAGAAAAATAGGTGAAACGAGTGGGCATAAAGGTTTTCCTTTGTGTCGAAGCCACATAAGAGCCCTTTCCATTACGAAAAGGTTCTAAGTTAGCTCCTAGATTCATGGACCCCTTTGAGATCTTGGAGCATATCGATCCTTTGGCCTACCATCAAGCGTTACCACCTAGATTGTCTCGCATCCATGATGTGTTTCATGTTTAAGTAATTAGGAGATATGTTACGACCCTTCTCATGTGCTATATTGGACCTCATTACGGGTGCGGGATCGGGGCGAGTGATGGTGGAGCCTTTTCATATTATAGAGCGCAGGACCCTAGGCCTTTAAGGGAGAAAGATTGACCAGCTTTGAGTGCGATGGGACAAATATGATGGGGCCTGCAACAGGCACATGGGAGGATGCTACTTTGCTACGAGTTCGGTTTCCACACCTATTCCTATGACTTCCAAGAGAAATTTGAGTCTAAGGGGAGGGGGAGTAGTGCCCACTTTCCTCTGACACCTTTTTGTTGTTGATTATGATATTGTCGACTATACTTATGAACATTATAGTAATTGTTGATTTGGCATGATGTTAGATGTTAGAGATCATGAACTGTGGTTGATTTTGATCCATATATGATGCATGTGGATTATTAGAGACATTTTATATTGATGTTGATACACTTCTTGGCATGGTTATATATGTGTGTCTGTGTGTTTGTTTTCCTTACATGTGATATTTTTTCATATCGAGTAAACCTAGAAAATGGAACTAATCTTGTGATCATATGATTGTGGATGGAATTGTAAAGGATATTGTTGCTTGTTTGAATGATGTTTTGATTCATATATATAGATGATTGGAGTTATATTTTATATTTATTTTGGATGTTTTGATGCGACCACGAGACCGAAGGAGGTATTTGTGTTTTTCAGGTAAACATGCCACAACAAACATCGGGGGATTGGAGACTGACCACATTGGAATTCTAGATGAATTCAACAATGGTCACTATGGCAACATGTATTTGTTTGTGTGTTTGGTTGGTTATTGTAAGGGGTTCCCATGGGGGATCACCTTTAAATGTGACCAAGGGGTTATGTGTACTCTTTTATTTAGTTTCTTTTGTTTAAAGTTTTTATGTGATTTTAGTGATGTATTTTTCCCCTTTATTATTTATTTTATTTGTGTATAGATTAGTGAGTAATAATGTTGCTAAATTAATTAAATGGGTCAAAATAATGCATTTATTAGAGTTGATGGCTCTTGGATTATGTGTTGTAAGTAATGTGTAAGTAGCTTTGAGCGTGAAACACTCCACCTTCCTTTTGAAAATTTGGATTTGTCCTTAGGGGCTGAATTTTGGAGGCTTGTAGGACAAGTTAAACATGTCCCACACTCTTAAATTGTTATACCAACCCTACCAAGTCAAAATTAGGCCTTATCATGTATTTTGAGAAGGCAAGTTGTAAGTTTTATTGCACCTTCTTGCATGAAACTAATTTTTGTCCTTGGGGTGTGGACTTGGATTGTGTGTGTAAGTAAAACGTCATTTATTCACCCACCTTTTAATTGTGCTTTGGAGTTTGAAGTTGACTTGTGAGGTGGAGTTAAGGATGAGTGATGTGGAATCCTACATGGAGCCACCTCATCCTCCCTCTCCCTTCTCTATTTATTCAAATTATTTTGTTGTTTTAGGGGTTACTTTAGTGGGCTACTTCATTTGGATTTGTGCTCTTGCAATTGGAGAGAACTAGAGATTTCTGAATGCTTGTGGATTTGGCCGAAAAAGACATAATGTCTTAAACCGCTCCGACCCCGATTCTCCACCTCTTAAGGTTTGGGTGTTGTAAAGCCGACACGTGTCCCCTTCGACTCACGGGTGTGCGAAGCAAATCACGCTTTTATCCCGAGGAAGGAAAATGCACCAAATTTCTCCCCACTTTACTATCCCGTGCATGGGAAAATTTTCTTCCCTAGGCCCGCAGCCCGCTCTTGGGAAAATTTTCCTCCCAAGGTCCGCCGGCCTATAACTTGAGAAATATGAGGAGTTAGGAGGACTTATTTATATCATTGGAAAGGTGAGGAAATTTCTATCCAATGAAAATGATTTAGGAAATTTTTACTGCATTTATTTTGATAAAAATAAAGTTGAATATTTTAAGTCCATTAGATAGTGGATATGGTGAGGAATTACGCTCTTAACCTAGTTGAACTTTCTAACCCTAAATTTTGGACCTTGTGACCTCTAATAATTCTTAATAAAAGGAAAGTATATTGTAGTAGATTAGAATTTATCGTGAACTTGTTAGTGACAACTATTGTCTTGTAACCTGGTTGTAAAACCTAGACTCTTTTAAACAAAAAAATTATTCCATAATTTTCCTATCTAATCTAGGTTGTTCCTTGGTTCTCAAGTGGGATATTTTAGCTGGTGTTACACTTGGTATCGAGCCATGGGTTCAAAACCTTATACCTTGGGGCACACTAGAAAAACTTGAGATGTGAACTGTAAACCTATCACACTTTTAAATCTAGAAAATGACCTTGTCTTGAAAATTGAAAAAAAAAAAAACACGTATGAAGAAATATTACATTACTTTGTTCATTTGCCTACTATAATTAAAATCATAATAAAATAACAAGTTGTTTGAGTTTTTGTGCTTGATTAGTGGCATTTTTCTAAACCAAGGTAACTAAGAATGTCAAATTAAATTGATTTTTGTGAACTTCTTGTGTAGTGGAAACTTGGTTACCCTTTGAAAAAGTGTTGTTTTTACAAGTCCTAAATCTTGATTTAATTGTATGATGTGTTAATCCCTTTTGAGACCCTTCCTTATTAAATTTGTTGGAATGATAAGTTATATGGTGTGATTCTTGTGGTTGGACAATAGTGGTTGTGTTCTAGGTCAGGAAGAGTTAATTAGAAGTTGTTTAGAGCTTCCTTCCTTCAAAGGGGTTCGGAAAGAGAGTCTCGGTTGTCATTTTCCATTTTATTACCCGTATGGGAGAGTGGACATTAATTCTAGGTTTCGTTTAGGACCCAATCTGCATATGTGTCCTTGGAACTAACCTCGAGGCAGATTACCCTATTGGCAGCCATGAAGGGCATGCATGAGTGAATGTGGTGTTAACTTTTGTGTTTTACATTCAATATTGTGTTATTTTATCAAGGACCAGCATCTTATTTTATGATTGATTTGAGAAGCTCTGAGGCTCTTTTATTTATTTTATTTTTTGTGAGAATTTTCAAACTTTGCAATACGGCTACTTAGCCACTTTCCTTGATTGTCAACATTTCTTAGATTTTATTTTGATTGGTGACTCGGAGCTCATTATGTTGTTGGCTACTTAGCTAAACGTTACATGGTTTCCTTCTTGCATGATGATGAGCTCATTCTATGCTTTTTGTATTGTGACATTTCATCGTATGGGGTACACCACTGGTGTCTTAAATGTCCTTTTAGGTGCTTAAAGTTATGCCTTGGTTTTAGATGCACAAAACCTTGAGTGTATCTAGGATCTTAGAGTGACATTTTCATTACTCGACCTTCTAGATAGAGATCTCGTTGTGTTGAGTGTTCTATTTGGTAGTCTATTAACGGTGGTGGTGATTCTCTTACAATCTAGTAAGAACTTTAACCTCGTTGTCAGAGTAGAGGTGTTTAATTATGGGTTGAAGAATTATGTTAGGATCGGATTGCTTTTGGCTAGCTCTGCATGTTGGTAGAAAATGTGTGTCTGTAGTGGATTCTTTTCGATGGCATGCTAAGTTTTATTAGGATTTTCTTATTTCATCATATAAAGTAGTGACTTGAGGATTGTATGCATCTTGATAATTATGGTTAGAATTAATCCCATTCGATTATTGTGTGTGTGAATTAAGTGTGTTTGGTTTCCCTCTTGACCTATAAATAAGTCTACCCTTTCCTTCAATTTTTTTAGTTACTATGAATAACACTCTATGACCTATTAATTTTAAATTACATGGAGACACTTATGGATGCCTTGAGTCTTTTGGACCATGCCACTAGTGATGTTAGTGTAATTAGACCTTGATTAATTAATCTCAATGGTATCTTATAATGGGATTCTTCTTGCGAAATTGTAACTCTTAGTCATAAAGTTGTATTGAATAGATAGCTGATTGGCTACTTACAATTGATGCTTTCTAGTGAGTATGTGGTGTTCTTATAGTTAAAATATTTCCTTGTCATTTTGATTGCTTGGTTGGTGGTATCCCATGGTAATATGGGTGCGGATTTGAAAACTTTCCTTGTCTTATCATGTTAGTAAAAATTTTTCGCCAAAAACAACAAACATTGTTAAACCCTAGTAGATCAATAAAAAGTAATTATGCTTCCTTAATGGGTCTCCTTGTAGCTTCCTTTGGGAACTTGTAGAAACCCACTAGGAATGTTTTATGATATTTGTAATTAGTGGAAAACTCTCAAAATATTGTTGTGATCCATGTTGGTTGGTTATTTCCTAGTTCTTATAAATTAGTAATGTGTTTTCTATGTTGAATGTCCCTTGTTTCCTTAGAATTAAAAATGTGGTGTGTTGATTTACCTCTCTCCCATAAAAGTAATAGTGTGATATGTTTACCCTTCCTTCTCATTAAATTTTGTTGACAAATTGACTCACCCAAACATCATAAAACTATAATTGAGGAGATTTGGCCTTGAAGCTTAATAAATAAACTGGAACATAGAAAGAGAAAATGGTCCTTGCTTTAACCTTGGTAGATTAATAGAAGAAATAAAAACCATGTAGAAGAATAGAAAGGGAAAAAATTTGTCCATCTACCTCCCCTAGGAGTAAAATAAATACTTTTTCTCTTTTTCACCTTTACAGAATGGTGAGATATCATGCCCCCTTAGTGGTACTTATAACACAAACTTGTGATGTCATAATAAGAGGAAGTTTAATTAAGAAAAATCGTAAAGGAATGTGCTTAGAAAATGAAACTATAAATTTTGAATTAATTAGTTGAGTTATAAAATAAGTAAGATTTATGTGTATTGAGTGCAATGTATAGTTGAACTCGTAGTTTATCACCTACCGGAATTGTGAAGCACCTAGTGGATAGTAGTGTGTTCTAGTTGCTTAGTACCTTATTGTTCATAGAGGTATGTGCCTTTCTTTGTGGGATTTTTGGGTCATCATACATACCCTTATTGTCCCATATCTTGACGAGTGTGAGTTGTGGCCTTTTTGGTTGAGACTTATCTCTTGTTTAAGAAACCTCCTTGTGTGTTTCTTGTCCTTGGAGACCTAAGTTATTGTAATTTTAAGGAAACATATGTTAAGGATATAAAATAACTTTGGGAAGTCTTCTTTTCTTCTTGTTCTTCTCCCTAGAGACCTTGAGTGCTCTTTGGTGTTATGATTTATTCTTGTGCTCTCTTTGTGGTTATTACGATCTTGATTTGATCAGGAAATAAGATAAATGAATCCCATTGTGTTTTTGTGAATGGTACTTCTTGTATTTATATGTTAGTTTCTAGGGGATATATATTTATATTTTCTTTTGCTAAATGGTTGACGTCTCTAGATTTGGTTGGTGTGGTGTGTTTCGATTCTTAAAACAAAAGTGTAAAAATCAGACTATAGGAAACCTTGTGGTCATGAAATTTCTTAATATTACCATGAAAAGTTAATTGTACCCTCTCGAGTTATAGAAGTGTTTTCCATAAATAGTTCCTTGATTGTAAATGCTTGCTGATTTAGGTGTCCTTCCTTGTTGATTAACCTCATCTTGTGTGACCTCAAATTGTGGGAACTTGAGTAAACATGTCTCTCGTACAAAATTTTGGCCTTGGTTGATTCTGCTAGCCTTGCCTAAACAATGAATTATGAAAGCATAATTTAACCCTAGTGGAAACCTTAATTTTTGTTATTGTAGTATGTTGTATTCCTTGGGAAACTATGTGGTCTTTCTCAACTCATGGAATTCTCCTTATTATTCCTCTACTTGGTGGTTACTCTTAAGACTCTTTTGAACTCTTCATGTTATATTGCTATGTGTTGTATCTTGGTTGATAGCATAAAGTTACTCTCTAGATTTAAATGTCGTAGCCTTGCATGCAGAAAGTTTAGAACTCATCCCTTACAATCTCCCTTTTTCTTACTAAATTACATTGGACCAAACTTGGGATTCTGTGGACCCACACTTGTTTGAAGAAAGAAATCCCATAATGGGAGTGATCCTTTTTCTGTTGCATTTGTTCCTATCTCTCTTTCCTATGACTTCCAGGAGGAAGTCGAGTCTAAGGGGAGGGGGATGTAGTGCCCACTTCCCTTTGACACCTTTTGATACTGATCATGACACTATTGACTATACCATGGACATTGTTATAGTTTTGATTTAGTATGATGATTAGATGTTAGAGCATGGATTATTGTTGACTCTGATTCATATATGATGCATGATGATTATTAGAGATATTTTATATATTGATATTGATATACTGTTTGACATGGTTACATTATGGATGTTGTTCGGACATGTGATATTTGGATATTGTGAGTAGACCTAGAAATGGAAATTATTTGATGATGATATAGTTGTTGAGTAAAATTGCAAATGATCTTGTTGGTTGCTTTGATGTTGTTGTGATTCATATGTATAGATGATTTTGAGATTTTATTTATATCATTTTGATATTCGATATGGCCATGAGGTGAAGGAATATTTGTGTTTGCAGGTTAAAATATCACAACAAACATTGGGGGATTGGAGACCAACCACATTGGAATTCTAGATGAATTCAACAAGGTCACCATGGCAACTTGTATTTGTTCATGTGTGTGTATTTGATTGTTATGGATTCCCATGGGGGATCACCTTTAAATGTGACCAAGGGTTATGTGTATTTATTTATTTGGTTCCTTTTTTTGATGTTTGCATGTGTTTATTTTGTGGTGCATTTTTCCCTTTTTATTTATTAAATGGTGTGTAATATTGTGAGTAATCATGTTGTTAAGTTAATTAATTAAAATATGTCATAAGAAAGTAATTAATAGAGTTTTGGCCTGATTTAAAGTAAAGTATTGTAAAAGATGTGTAAGTTAACTTTTGGAGTGTGAAACACTTCATCTTCTTGGAAATTTGAAATTGTCCTTGGAGGCTGATGTTGGAGGCTTGTGGGACAAGTTAAACTTGTCTCATACCTCTTAAATTCATTTACCAACCATACCTATGGTTGGAGGGTTGATTTTAGACTTTTATAATGCATTTGTGTAAGTAAAATTGTAAGTTTTAATTGCACTTTTCTTACATGGTTTAATTTCAATCCTTTGGGGTGTGGGTTGGATTTGAGTATGTAAGTAAACTATCATATTATTCACCCACCTATTTATTATGCATTGGAGAATGAAGTTGACTTTTGGGGTTGGGGTTGAGGATGTGTGATGTGGCATCCTACATGGATCCACCTCATCCTCTTCCCTTCCCTCTTCTATAAAATTCAAATTTCTTTCCTTGTTTTTGTTGCTTCATTTTTGTAGACTTCATTCTTGGGTGAATTCCTTGCTGTTTTGGGAGCTCTTGCTATTGGAGAAGTTTGAAGATTGTTACATGATTGTTGTTTTATGGATTTTTGGATTGTTTGCTTGGAAACAACTATTTTTTGGAACTAAGGAAACTCCATCGTGGAGAGGTAAGAGCTTGGCTCTTGAAATGCTCTTCTTTTATGAATGTAAATTTTATTGTGTGAATTTTTTGGCATGTTTGTGGGCTTTTGGGTAGATGGCCTAGGTATGGTGTAGGAGAATACTATGGGGTTCATTTTTGGGAGGCACAAGTGTTTTGGGGAGGTATAAGTGTGGAGGGAGTTAGGATTTGGGTTCCACCTTACAAAGAAATATCTTGCATTTCTTTACTCATTATGGGGTGCCATAAGAGGTTGGGGAGGCATAAGGAAATGTGAGGAATAAGGGGTGCTTGGGGGAGGCATAAGGAATGTCATGGTTTTGATATACTATATTTTGGTAGTTTGTAATTCAGGTGGTGATACCTATTTTCCCTTTTGGGAGGCATAAGAATCATCCCCCATAGCTTCTTGCTCCTTTGGCTTGCTTGATGAAACCTCAGTAATGTTTGTCATGCTTTAATGTAGTTGTAAACTACATTCTATTTTTTTGACTGTGTTTTATTGTGAAAATGTTGTTTGAGTGTTTGTGGGAAGCTTTGTTGTTGCCATGAGTTGGATCACATCTCTTATTGCTTTGTGTTTGAGATCGGGTGCCAATGAAGAAGGATGGCTTCTCCTTTTCATTGGATGTCTTGTTTGGGTGGAGAGCATTTCCTTTCCCCTACTCTTGTGGTGATCAAATTAGAAGAATGAGAAATCTGCATGTTGTTGTTCTGGAGTGAGAAAAAGACAGTTTGATAGTCCCTTGTGAAATGAAATTTTATTGTAGCCCTTTCCCACTTTGAAGTGGATGATATATATATTATTTTTAATGGAAAGATACTTTATATTGACAATGAAAGTTGAAATTTGAAATGTAAAAGAGTTATACTCTATTTTCTATTTTTTTGGAAAGAATGTGAAAGAAGGATACGTATTTTGTAAAGTTGCATTTTGAAATCAATAAATGATGTATTACCTTTCTCAAATTACATTGTGGTATTGAATATGATCTTTTAAATGTAATTGAAATCTCTAATTGAAATAAAGAAATGCGTATGAAGGAAATGTAATACTCTATTTTGTGAAGTGCATGATTTGAAAAGAATAAAAGTTACATTCTTGTTTTAATGTTTGATTGAAGGAAAGAAAAATATTTAAGACCAGCATGGAATGAATTCAATTTTTTATTTCATGGCAAAAGAGATAGTTTAATCTCTGTTCTAGAAATGTATACACTTCTTTCAATTCGCGGTATACCTTATAAAATTCCTTTATCAAATGTTCAAATAACCTTGCAAATAGATAAGAGGAAAATGAAATAATAAATTGGACTTAATGAGGTAAAAATGATCCCAAACCCATCTAAAACACTTAAGGAAATGTCTTGAAAACCTTCCAATCAAGCCGAGGCAAATCTGCAGGCTTTTTGTTGTAAAAAAGAAAATTGTAATTTTGAAATGCGAATCAATCCAACAATTTTACACTTGCAATCTATCCTAACACTTCCTAATGGAAACCTCCATGTCTGTTTGACATGTTGAAGGAGAAAGAATGACAAATTTGAACAAAATTTTATAAGTTAAAATTTACCAGTTTGCACTATAAAAGCCTGCAGAACGTTTTCATGAAATTGACCCCTTAAAATTTATCAAAATCAAAATTTAATGATTCTTGTGTAAATAGGACGTTGAGAGATTTCCAAAAGTCCTCATTTTCCCAAAACTGAGTTCTCTATCAAAAGTTATGGCCTTCTGAAGTTTTTCTTCATTTGGCGTCAAAAACATAATTCTAACTCAAAAAAATTGGGAAAAATATCCTTGGCAGACCCGTGGGTCCAAATTTTCCCTTAGCACTTTGGAAATTGTTTTTGGGGAAAATTTATAAATTTTCCCCTTCGGCCCGTAGCTAATCAGGAGCGCCACGTGGCATCACGAGGCATCGCAGAGGAGTGGGTTCCTTTTTACCTTTTGCGTTTTGAAAAATTTTGGGAAAATTTTCCTAATTTTCCCCACCACCCCACTGATGTAACCTAGAATTTGCAAGATAACACCCTAGTCGCGCTGGCACATCACTCATCTTAGATTGAGTGCTCACTGGAGTGCGTAGTACCGTCCCTCTTTTTAGGTTATTGTAGGATGTTAGCATGATGAAGATGGAAACATATAGATTCATAACTAATCCATCATTCTACAGTGCATGCTACCCACAGATCTATGAAATAACAAGATTAAGATGTGATCATCATTGAATAAATAACATGCACTACTCAATTACACAGAATGATACTTAGATTCAGCCAATATCTTCCATCTATTAATAATATAGAAGCTCCTTACAGTAATGTCTATTTATATCAAGGCACATATGGATCTGATACACACATACACCGCTCTCTATGTTACATGTCATCCTCTCTTTCTACTATGCACCTAACATCATATATATAGGGTGGGGACTTGCCCTTCACCGCTTAACTATTCCAGAAATAGGTCGCATGTTATTGATAGCCACACGTCATTTACAATTATAGCCACACATGCAAGTGCACTATCTATAGTTCTCTTGTAGTTAACTAAGTGTTAATTCTATTCTTAGCTTGTCTCCATGCATAGACATTTGAACCTATTTTCCAAATATAGACAATGCATGGCGCGCATGTCTCTGCTTCATTGGTGTGTTCCACACACCATCTTCTAAAAATAGATCTTCATGCTCAAAATCAGCTAAGTCCCAAAACCTAAACTTTCCTTCCGCACACGGGTCCTTATATCTTCCGCACCTTTGATCTTGACCTTCCATCCCACGTGACTCCTTGTGTGATCTTTGCCAAGTATTCTTTGATCAACATTACCCCACACTAATCTCATTGTCATCTCGATAATGGGTATCTCCAAAAATTTAAAGTAAAGAATATCAATGAAAGAATAAGAATGAAGAATGTGGACCAAAAAAGAATTTATTTGAGGTTATTTAAGTAACCTCCTCTGTATCAGTTGGTAGCATCAGCTCTGGATACTCCTCTTTTATTGCGGCCTCTAAAACCTACCATTTAGTGAGTGTCTATTCTGCTTTCTTTGGGATGTCCAAAGAAATGGATTCCAACTCATCCTACACAATTTCCCTTTTATTTTGATGAACCAAGACAACACTGGACATATATGTCATCCTCCCTTCTAAAAGGTCCATCTTATGTGCAATCAGTTTTCCAAGCTCTTCCATCCTAGTCTTATGCGGCTCTTGTCTTTTTACCAGGCCTCGCGTTTTGTTTAACCATGGACAACCTTCCTTTCTACATGGCCCAATGTCTCATCTTTCATGGCTTTCTAGACCTCATTGTTCTCTTCCAAGGTCTTAATGTTGATGAGCACCTCTGAGTTGTGCATATATTTAAATCTTGATCCACCTTCTTCAAGACTTCTTGTAATGCCTACAATAACCCTTCATAAGATGTAATTTTTCTCATCACAGATTCCTTCTCCCATTCGACATTTTTTCTGATATTTCCGGTGCTTGCATACGCAGAGTTTCATCTTTGAGCACCAAGTCCACCAAATTTCCCACATAGTGTATCACTAAAGGAAATGTTTGTGGTACCTTGTGTTCCAAGTGTGGCCTTTCTCTGATTACAGTGTCCCCAATCTCCTCTGTGATGCTTATGAACACTTCATTCTTCTTTTGTGTGAAGTCCCTTTCTAAGTTATGCACGCTATCTCTCAGTGTCCTTTTCTTCAGCTCTTCGTGTAGTGCTTTGATTGTGGTAGATTTATCCATGTTCCTTCTAGCCACCTCTCGTAAAACTTTCACCAGCACATTATTGACCTACTCATCTGACATGACAGTAGGCTTTACTATCATGTGTCTAGCCTAAGGTCCTTCTTTAATCACCTTGAAACACATGACTCTTCACACACATCAAAATCAGGCTCATCCATGTGGGTGTGCATCGACCATGATAATTGCTTTCTAGTGTGCACGGTCACCATATCCTCATCCATCAACTCCCAATCCAAATATCCTCCTTTTAGCTATTATGCTCTAGAAGAGGGCGCGGATAATATTTCCTGTGTCCTCTGCATACCCCATGGCTGGTGGAATGTGCTCCCCACTTTTCCTCTTAGACCTTTTCTACTTAGGAACTCTAGCCTCCAAATTTGGGACTTGCATCTCCATGTCTTGAGTCTGTTCTATAGTTTGTTTCCTCTGGTCTTTCCTCTTCTTCTTCCTTCTCCTTTTATGCCTCATCCTTTTCTTCTGTGTTCTCTGGAAGTGTAGGAGATGTAGGCGTGCTCTCCTCAAACTCTTCCACCTCCTCATTCAACTTCAGCTTCCTCCTTCTCTCGCATGGTCACTTCCTTTTGGGGGAGAGTTGGGGTGATTTGTGCACAGTGGTTGGGGTAACACCTTGGGTCCTTGTTCTCCTGAATACTCTTTTAAACTTGTGCTCCCCTTGGACCGCATTCAAGTCCTCTTCATCCCCCTCTTGTGGCTGAGGTGGTGTAACAACGCGCTCAGCTTCACCCTGACTTGTAGGATGTCTCCTACCCCTATGCTCCAAGCCACCACTATCTTCGTGCTCTTCCTCCTCATCTTGCACTTTGATTTTCTCTGTGGGCTTAAGGCATTGGAATATTCTCCATTATATGCTTCCCTTTGGGCGGTGCTGGAAGTGTGAACTCACCTTCCACATATTTTTTGTTCTCCATCTTTGGCTTCAACTGAGATACACCAATGTTGCCCCCAAATCTGCTACACCAAGCTTATTGGCTTGATATTCAACACCTCTGAAATAATTCTCTATATGTAGGCACTTTTTCCAAGATATACATACTTCTTCCATAATGTATGGTAGTCACAGTCTACCTTATCTATATTGAAGATCAATCTATGTGTGTCGGTAAATCTATGAATAGATTCTGAAAATACCTTGCAGTGAATGCGTAGGGTAACTTGCACCAAGGGCTCCAGACTCCATCCTTCATTGGAAAATGCAAATGCAGAAATGCTTTGGTATACAAAAATTGAACTTGTTTTCCTACCACTACTTGGTAGGTCCTTTGGAATGCATCATTCTTCCCCAAATGCCACACGGAGCCTATCATACCACTTCTCTGCCCTTTGCTTCACTTCATCTGTCATGGTCCCCTTGCATAGGTATTTGCTAAATCTTTCAGCTAGGGACTTTTTCTCCATGGGGTATTCCCATATTTTCTCCTTTGGTCCATTTGGTACCCCAATCTCCATGAACACTAGTGATAGTAGAACAGCCCCAAAGTTGATCTTCCCTCCTGTGTGCTTCTTCAACTATTTTCTCTACAATATAGCCTTTGTAATGTTGTAGATCATCCCTTCTGACATTTTTCACACCACATGCAACCACATAGTGTTTACCTACGACCACTTGCTCTAATCATTCAACTTGGTAACCAAGTGTGTTGCAGCTTGTACAACTGGACAGTTCTTAAATTTTTCTATGTCCATTCCACGTGGACCCTTCAAGTATCCCAACTCCTGTTTGGTCTTCAAAATCATGGCTTTATCTGCAAGGTCACTTTTTATATCTTCTCCTGTGGCCTTCAAACCTATCACTGATGAAACAAGTGCAAACAAAATTCTAACTCTACATCTTGCAAAGTAGAAGAAGTCTTCGTGTACCCTGCTCATGAGCCACTGGTACAAAGGCTCATACTTCCCAAAATATGGCAGCTCATACAACTGATATACCCCAATTCTCTTCAAAATTTTCTCACCCGCATCATCATACACTGGCATGTCATCTACCATGTGTTTGTTTGTTCTAGAAGTGAGCAAGGAATCAAGCTCCTTTTTGTTCTCTGAGGTCCTGTGATTATATTCACTTACTTTGCTTTTTCTAATGGGTGACTCCCACTCTTGGCCAACAATGACTCCTTCTGGGTATTGCATCTCTAAAAAATGACTTTCGGTGCCATCTCTTCTTCCTCGATGACCACCTTCTTCTTTTCTTTTCTGTTGTTGCAGATGCCTTCTTTGGTGCCATTTCTACCTTGTAAATGTCTCTTCTTCAACCCTAGCAACTCTGAATCAAACCCTAGTAGCTCAATTCAATTATGCCCTAGGTGGAAACTTCATGACCTAATTCTTTTCTATCTTCCTACTTTGCTCAAACCCTTCACCACTGGGGATGAAAGCTTCTTATAACATAGTTCTGGTTATCACTCTTGGTTTCACACCCTTCGCACCTTAACTCGATCACTCGGCTCTTCGCACTTGGCTCTTCTCACGAATACTCTTAGTTGCAATGGTAAAAATGAACCCACATCCCTTCCTTATATAATTTTTTCAAATTTGATGCATTTATTACTCCTCACCTACCAAATATCCCTTCATTTATTGACCAAATACATTCGTTCCACGCGGTACATCTTCACGCCTAACTATAACCTTCTAGCGCGCCTTCCTACCCTCTGGTCATAGACTTCTCTTCAGCATGCACTCTTGTGCCGAGTACCTCATCACTTGCACCTTCTCCTGGTAGCTAACATGGCCTCCGCTTACCTCATGTTATACTGTTCCTTCATCCATCTCCATCCTTGGTCACTTTTTGAGAAGAAATCTTCTTTTGACTTAAGGCACACCCGTAGTAACTTATTCCTTTCATCTTTCACTTCCCACAGTCTTTCTTGGATAACAACAACCACCCCACACTAAAAGTATGTGTAGTCCTCTGCACATAAACATTCTTCATACTAGTAATTAGCTTCAGCATGCAAAGCATGCTTATTACACAAACAACAACTAAATTGACAAAGCATAGCAACAATGAAGGAAATACATTAAGGAAATACTAATTGAAAACCTAAACTAAATGGAAACACTACCTTATTACAAACACCAAGAAGACTTATTTATATTAGGGCTTTAGCCTACTCCCGTTAAAGTAACTAGGTAGCCATGATCCATCAAGTGCTTCTAACTGGCATGCACCTAAGTCAAGTATAGAAGTGATAACATACGGCCCCAACCAATGTACTTTGAGCTTGCTCTGGATGGCACAAGAACTTTGAGTCATAAATAAGTACCATTTGTCCAATCTCAAACTTCTTATCCCTTATGTTTCTGTCATGCCATGCCTTCTACTTGGCCTTTTCCTACTTCTGACTCCATCGTGCTATGGCTCAAACTCATCCAGTTGAATCATCTTTGCAATACATTCTTCTAAAGCATGTTCATCAGCTAGACCTCCAATGTGCTGCGCAAAGAAGGTAACATAAATTCTATAGGGAGAATAGCTTTCACGCCAAACACCAACTGAAATGGTGTGGCTTTGTTCAATCTCTTGTAAGTTGTTCTATATGCCCAAAGCACAATTGACACTTTTTCATCCCAATCCTTTCTTCCAACATCACATATTTTTGTCAAATTTTGGCCCAAAATTTTGTTGAAAGCCTCAGCAGTTCCATTTTCTTGAGGATGATAAGGTGTAGTTTTATGGTGTGTAACCATAAACTCATCTAATAGGATCCTAATTGTCTCATTCAAAAAGTGTGTACCTCTATCACTTGTCAAGCTTAAAGGACATCCATATCATGTAAGAACATTCTCCCATAGAAATCTAGCTTGTAGCTGTGTTGTATAGAGTCTTTCGTAGGTGTTGCTTCTGCCCATCGTGTAAGATAATCTATGCAAGTAATGATATAGTGCGATCCAGTCCTACACGCACGTGGCTGGCGAAATAGGTCCTACAAAATCAATGGCCCATTTCTCAAATGGTTCGGCACTAGTAATTGGTCTCAAAGGCATCTCATCTCTTTGCCCTAGTTTTCCCAAGTGCACTGACAATGATCACATGCCTTACAATAATCTTTACAGTCTTTATACAGTGTCTCCCACCATAATCCAATAATTAGGATCTTCCAGGGTAGTCGCATCACCTGCATAATGGCCTCCTGTAATACCACCATGAGCCTCTTCCATGATATCCTTGCGCTCATGCTCTAACACATAGCGGCGTAACACTTCATCTCTGCCTAACTTGTACAGGTCACCACTGATTAAAATAAATGGTGTCGTGCATATAGCAAGCTTCTTCTTTTCTAATGCTTTCATTCCTTATGGTGCCATACCTTTTTGTAGGAAGACAACAATGTCTTCTAATTCCATGGGTGCGCATTATAACCTGTATAACTATGCATCATACATTGTTTCTTCAATTGTCATGCATCCTCTCCTAAATTGATTCTAGATAAATGGTCTGGTCTAGAATTGCTTTTCCCTGGCTTCACCACCACTATGAAGTCAAACTCTTGAAATAGGAGCACCCATCTGCATATGTGCCCCTATAAGATGGGCTTGTTTACCAAGTACTTCAATGCCATATGATCTGTATAAAACAAAAATGGTGTTGCTAACAAGTACTATCAAAACTTGTACAATGCATAGATCATTGACAAAGCTTCATGCTCTGTAGTTATATAATTCCTTTCAGCAGGAGTCAGCTTCCTACTAGAAAAATAGATTGGATGATCTATAATACCTTCGCTAGGTTGAGCTAGCACAAGTGCCAATGGCCATACCAGAAGCATCCACATGCACATGAAATGGTTTATCCCATGAGGGGAAGCGCAGAATGGGTGCGGTAGTCAAATTCTCTTTTAATACCTCAAACGTGCATTGCTACGGTTCTCCCCAATAAAATGTACCTTTCCCCTTCAAAAATCTTCCAAGGGTGCAACAATTTTGGCATACCCTTTTATGAATTTTCTATAATATCCTGTATGACCCAAAAATCCACGCACCTCACTTTGACTGGTAGGCACTTCCAGGCCTAAAATGTCTGCAACCTTGGATGGATCAACTAGCAAACCTTCCTTGCAAATTATATGTCCTAACATTATCCCAAATGGTGTAGAAAATATACACTTCTTGATATTCAAAGAGATACTCAATTGTCTACATCATTCAAAAATTAAGCTCGGATTATCAAAATGATCTTTCACAAGCCCATATACTGTCCAATCATCTAGATAGACTTGTAAGAAGTTGTGAATAAAATCTTTGAATGCCTAAACAACTATGCATGAGAAAAATACAATAGGCACATTTTTCAATCCAAAGGGCATCATAGTATAGGAAAAGCTACCCCATTCAATAGTAAATGTTGTCTTTTCTTGATCCTCTTGAGTGATCCAAACCTGATGATACCGGAAAATCCATCTGTGAAAGAATATATTTTGCGCCCTGCAACTCCTAGTATTTCCTCAGTGAATGGTGTGGGGAAAGGATCTATGACACATGTAGAATTCAGCTCCCTATAGTCCACACATATCCTAATCCATCCATCCTTCTTGATACTAATCACCATTGGGCTAACCCATTCTGACTCATCAAGGGGCTTGATAATTCCAGATTTCAACATTTTATCAATTTCTTCTTTCACCTTTTTGTGCAAATTAGGATTCATCCTATAAGGCCTCTTCCTAATTGGTCATGCACCGTCCTTAATTTTTATTTTCATTTCCCCAAGTGATTCATGTACACCTTTAAGTTCATGATATCCTCGAGGGAATAATTCCTAAAAATCCCTGAGTAACTTGATGATCTTTGCTACCTCTGAGTCTGACCAGTAGTCCCCAATTATGGCCTCCTTAGGCTCAGCCTATGAACCTATATTCACCTTCTTTTTCTTCATGGGTTCATGGTAGGCACACGTATCATTGTCTACACTTTCCAAGAACTCACACCCCATGTGAATGTTCAATATCTAGGTTCTCAACTTCCTCATCATCCACGATGTAGACCATCTTTCCTTTCTCTTTCTCAAGGAAAGCATGCTCAAGTAGTTTGGAGTCTATTTCTTTGTCCTTTTCAAAACATGCACTGAACCCTGTCTCACCAAATAATTCCTGAATATGCTCTTCTACTTTTGCACTATCTCCCATATTTAAGTGCTTGATAAATTTTAATGTCTCTGCTACAGGAGGTTGAGTCAAGAAGTAGTCAAATGTTTGGATCATACCTGCAGCCAACTCTTCCAGGTTCCAAGTTTCTATATGTAGTTCTGCATGTACGTACCAAGCACGTGCGCATCCTTGGAGAGTGGAATACAATCTATGCACCCAGAGTGAAGGTGGTAATGCTTCTTGTCTTGTTGTCTAGAGTCTCTCACACTGCTTGAATGTGATGCTAAATAGGTCGATCACCATGATAAGTGCAAATTTGTTTAGGTGCATTGTTCCTTATAAACCTGGTAAACAAAGCTATTCCAATCTCTTCCCAGTTTATAAGATTATCTTTGTGGACTACCCACCAGTGCTGTTGTCCCAGATAGTGTATACACTAACATACCTCTCCTTGCACCTGGATCTACCCACTGTGTTTCCATGGCCTTCAAAAAGGCAAAATGATCTTTTGTCCCTATATACCAAGGTAATATGCTTCCTATCCGTCGAATTGAGTGAAATCTATTTGTGCGTGCAACCACACTTTTCACCTCGCACCCTACTAGTTCATATGTACCATGAGCCCAATTGTCACAAGCAATACTCATAGTATCACTAATAGAATGAGAATCCTCCCACTGTAGAATGCCTTCTTTTGATGGCTCATTGACCTCTAGGGTCCTGAATAGCACGTACATAGACTCTGTTCAAATCCTCCTCACTTAGAGGATCAACATATGGCGTAGACTTCCCATCTGTCAAGGGTATCACAACCCTTTCCTCCTTGTTTTCAAAACTAATATATCCCTTATTGAATCTCAAGTCAACATTATTTACATAACACCAAGGGCATCCAAGTAAAGCTAGAAAATTGTCTACTTCTGCAAGTGCTAATACCTCAAAATCCCCAGTGAACTTGGCCCCTTGTATAGTTATAGATGCATCTTTCAACACTCCTATGGGAGTGGCCTTAGTCCAGTTTTCCATAAATAACACATTAGATGATGGTTGCAATGGAGGCCTCCCCATTTGTACCCATGCATCTAATGTCAACACATTTACTTCACTGCCTGTATCGATCAATATGTTGCTCAAAATCCACCCATCCACAATAGCATTCAGTATCTTTGTCATAGTCAATGCTATCAAGGGGAAGATTTACATGCAGAATATGTCATCTAGTCTCAAGACTTGCACGCGAGTGTTCCCCTTTAACCAACTTCCCAATAGTGGAATAATGTTCTCCTGGCGCAACATCTTGCACACCTCCCGCAGATCATCGATATCAGTTTAAATTGTCTCTAAGGTTTTCTTCTACTCCTTTAGGTATTGTATCTCACCCTAAAGATTCCTTAGCACTTCCATGGTATCCTGGTAAACTTCCTTCTGATGAGCAGGATCCGGGTACCTCATGCATGCAAAACCTCCTCCTTGGTGATCGTAGGTTTCTGGTGCAATGCCTCTCGCTCGCGGCCTCAATCACGTGTAGTGATCTTCACTACCAATGCCTCGAGTCCCTTTGTTATCTTGAGCATCCATTGATCTTCTACCATGTACTGGATTCTAACCATTTTGGCGCCTTTGTTTTCTTGCTTATGCTACTTGCTCAGATGCTCATATAGGTTTAGGAACTCTTCATAGCTATGGTTCTTCCCACAGAAAGAACATGCATTATTCTAAGGACATTCACACCTGTAGTGGTCAGGAGATCCACACGTATAACATGTTCCACGAGGAAACTCTCCTCTTCCTCCACCTCGGCCTCATCCTCCATATCCACCATGATATCCACGTCCCCTTCCACGACCTCCTTTAAAACGTCCCTCATTCCTGTCATAGCGCATTTGATTATGATCCTAATCTTGGTGCTCATTCCTACCCTTAGAATTATCTATTATACCTATCTATCATACTCCAATGTCTATGGCATCCTGATCTAACCAATCAACCGAAAATCCTCAGTATCATGGGTCGTGGACCTATAAATCTTGCAAAAGCAAGATACATTATTCCTTATCGCGTGTTATAACAGAGGATAGTGGCTAGCATCATGATTCAAATGGAAAATTTCACATTCCAATAGTAATGAGTGTATAGATATGTGAGGGAAACTATCCTTGGTGTGACCTTCCACTTCACAATCTGTACACCAAATTCTGAGCACATTTCATGGGTTGAATTTGCTTGATAGCTTCTCTAACTACTTAGCCATCACTGTGATCTATGCCTCTAGGAATGGAATGACTCCAGTGTCAATGCTCCCAACTTCCTCAACGACACAAAGTTACTTCCAGTGCTTCGTGTGGATCCGTGTAGGTCTTATGTGACAGCGCCCTCCTAAAAGGTGTAATCAATCCTCCAACAAACCATTGTGCATGTTGGCTAGCATGGATATCATAAGACAACTTAGATAGGAGTGTCTTAAAATGAGAATCATACTCATGTACACTCTCAGTAGTTCCTTGCTTGATATATTTGAGCGCACTTATACTATTATGCTCAAACTCAAGGATATGGAACTCTTTCAAGAAAGCATCCCTCAGTGTTGCATAATCCACACAAGTTTGATCAGAGTCAAACTTCCTATACCAACTGTGTACATGCCCCTATAATGTAGTAGTGAATTGACTTGCCTTTCACTCAAAGCTTGTAATCCCTTTAGTGCGCCACAAGATTTCACACATATGCACATGTTCGGCAACATCCTCTATACCTCTATACTCCGGAGACAAGAGACATCTCCATATAGATATTATGTGGTTGCTGCGGACCTTGACCACCTGACGACTGGAACCTCATGTGTTCCCTCTTCCTCCGTAACCACCGAGATCCACCGAACTAGAACCACCTTTACCTCTTGACCCGCCACATGTAGTTGGAATAGGGCCTGTAGATCTACTCCCCTATGTTTCAACAGTAGTACTATACACAACCCCTACGGTCCAGTGAACCAGTTCCACTTCCGAGAGGTGATTCCAATATTCTACATGCTTACATTTTGTGCAGATGATGAGCCTAAGAATGCTCCTCCAAATGACATTAAATTTTTCTATCCTATCATTGATGTACTTGATCCCTAACTTACTCCTGCTTTCCTAATTCCCAAGTTAGTTTTATGGTTACTTGTTGTACTAGATACTGAAAAACCAAGCACAAAGGCTAGGTCACTAGGCGGATTAAGATGTGCTCCTGTGGCCCAAGTAGTCTCTGCTGGCACACTTCTGTATGAGGCCAAGAAGGGATCTCTGTCATGCTTTCCAAGATGGGGGAGTTCCTGATGCTCTGGCTCCACGTCTTCTACATGAGTTGTAAATACTTCACGAGCCAACTCTCTCCTCAATGCCATACTTTCTGCAACTGAACGCTACTTCTCTAATTCCCTCTCACATGCCTCATTATATTTAAGCCACATTTCCTCCCTCTACTTTTTTACCACTAGGTCCGCCATCTTAATACCAATCCTATTCCTACCTTCATGCGTGGTGAAGTTTAGCTAGCCATCGGTTTACTCTCCAGGTTCAAGGTTACCATTAAGATCTTAATCATCAGTGGAATACCATGCAAATATGTCCCTCTTGGATACCGTAAAAACTTGAATTCAGCTACCTCTGAGCACGAGTAAGTTGAAATTGAATATTCTAGAATATAACTATTTAGAACACCACGTATCCACTGCATGCTTCTAGATCAGATCAGCATCATAAAGGGCCTGAAATTCTTCTTATGTCCAGACAAGTGCATGATACCTCCAATTCCATTGAGATGCATAAGCAGTAAGCCACTCATATAGTTCTACTAGAAAGATAGCAAAAATATCTCATATAAACTATCATACAAGTTTTGTTCTACCCAAGTACGTGCATTAAACTCAAATCCACTTGTTGAACCATCGTGCATATTCTTCCTCCAAATCATGTATCCATTCCTCAATACTTGCTAGAGTTAACCGATACGTCTTCATCGTGAACCATCCTGAAAACAACTGAAAAAGAGGTCCTGGAAATGGAACCAATGATGTAGCCTAGAATTTGCAAGATAACACCCTAGTCGTGCTGGCACATCACTCATCCTAGACTGAGTGCTCACCCAAAGCACACAAGGTACCAGGTCCCTCTTTAGGGTTGTTGTAATAGGATGTTAGCATGATGAAGATGGAAACATATAGATTCATAACTAATCCATCATTCTATAATGCATGCTACCCATAGATCTATGAAATAACAAGATTAAGAAGTGATCATCATTGAATAAATAACATGCACTACTCAATTACACAGAATGATACTTAGATTCAGCCAATATCTTCCATCTATTAATAATATAGAAGCTCCTTATAGTATTGTCAATTTATATCAAGGCGCATATGGATCTGATACACACATACACCGCTCTTTGTGTTACATGTCCTCCTCTCTTTCTACTATGCACATAACATCATATATATAGGGTGGGGACTTTCCCTTCACCGCTTAACTATTCCAGAAATAGGTCGCATGCTATTGATAGCCACACACCATTTACAATTATAGCCACACATGCAAGTGCACTATATATAGTTCTCTTGCAGTTAACTAAGTGTTAATTATATTCTTATCTTGTCTCCATGCATAGACGCTTTGAACCACTTTTCCAAATATAGACAATGCATAGCACGCGTGTCTCTGCTTCGTTGGTGTGTTCCACATGCCATCTTCTAAAAATAGATCTTCATGCTCAAAATCGGCTAAGTCCCAAAACCTAAACTTGCCTTCCGCGTGTGATTCCTTTCTGTCTTCCACACCTTTGATCTTGACCTTCCATCCTATGTGGACTCCTTATGTTATCTTTTCCAAGTATTCTTTGATCAACACCTTCCAGCCCATGACCAATCGAGATCTTCTTTCTACATGGCCTCACGAGACAACAACAGATGCGCGGAATCCTTTTTACCTTAGTGGTTTTCAAAATAAAATTTTTGGAAAATTTTCTAAGTTTCCTCTGCCTCCCCGCTGGCCCGTAACCAATCAGAGGCTGCCACGTGGCACACAAGGCGTTGGCGGAGGATCGGATCCCTATTTAACTTATCGTTTCAAAAAAAAATTGAAAAACTTTCTAGGTTTCCTCTGCCTCCCTACCGGCCTACAACTAATCACAGCTCGACATGTGGCAACTGGGGCATCGGCAAGAGACGTGGACCATTTTGAGCCCTAACGATTTTCGACCGAAAAGACATAATGTCTTAAACCGCTCCAATGACCCGATTCTCCATTGAGGTGTTATAAAGCCGACACGTGTCTCCTTCAAGCTCACGAGCATGCGGAGGAAAATCATGATTTTTCCCGAGGAAGGAAAATGCACCAAATTTCTCCTCCACTCTGTCGGCCCGTGCATGGGAAAATTTTCTTCCCTAGGCCCGTAAGCTCACTCTTGGGAAAATTTTCCTCCCAAGGTCCACCGGCCTATAACTTGAGAAATATGAGGAGTTAGGAGGACTTCTTTATATCATTGGAAAGGTGAGGAAATTTCCTATCCAATGGAAATGATTTAGGGAAATTTTGAATGCGTTAATTTTGATAAAAATCAAGTTGAATCTTTTAATCCTGTTAGAGAGTGGGTATGGTGAGGAATTACCCTCTTAACCTAATTGAACTTTCTAACCCTAAATTTTGGACCTTGTGACCTCTAATAATTGTTAATAAAAAGGAAAGTATATTATAGTAGATTAGAATTGATCTGGAACTTGTTAGTGACAACTATTGTCTTGTAACCTAGTTGTAGACTCTTTTAAACAAAAAAAAAATTATTCCATAATTTTCCTATCTAATCCTAGGTTGTTCCTTGGTTCTCAAGAGGGAGATTTAGATTTTGCTATTTTTAAGTTTTATTTTTTAGCTTTTACATGAAATAGCCTTTAAATAGATGCATCCAACACATTCTTTAGCACTATTGGAAGTAAGATCAAAGTCTCCACAAATTTGTTTCGCTTCATCTGGAGCAAGTTCGTAATCGTAGTTTCAAAATACGGCTTCCTCGCACTAGATTTAGGTATTTTTCCTCCAATATGGTTTTGTTCGATTTGACTAAATCAAGTTTTTGTTTACATCTCGTAATCTTGATTTGTTAAGAATTATATTTGTTCCTTCTCACCTCTAACGACTTTATGTTTTCATCTTGTGACGACTTTTTGGCTGACATATTTATTATTTTATATTTTCCAGCATTATTAACTCGTATTCAATTGATAATAATTTTGTTTAGAAAAAAATCCCATGAGCTTTAGGACATCTATGTTTTTTGGACAGTTTGTTGATAAAATTTAAATAGAATATGCTTAAACAAAATATGGCCGATACTTGGTGCAGAGTCTAGGGCGAGTGGAAAGATCTTATTTTATTTCTATAATTTTGTTTTTCCAACTCCATGAAACAATTAATATAATAGAATTAAGAACCCAAGACTCATCCTAGACGCACTCATAAAAAAATAAGAGGTGAGTTGTTAAAATTAAAAATGAAAGTTTTCCTCACTAGATTTCAAATGTTTTATCATGATATTTTTTATGGGATTTCAAATTTTAAAATTATTTGGATGACTTTACATATAATTTTTTATACGACATTCTTATTCTACAACAAATGGAAATAGCAACATTTGACTCGGTTTAGTATAGGTACTTGAAGATGCATGATGCATGCTAAAATACCTCCAATTCCCGAACAATGGCATGCATGTGCCGAATAAGAGTATTCTCCATTTGTAACGCCCGCTAAAATTTGTCACACGAGACCCAAGAACAACCTAGGGTTACCTAGAAAAATTATGGAATAATTTATTTTTTGAAAAGCGTACCCACAGGAGTTTTCGAAACGATAGTTGCCACAATAATGTTTCTAAGGCAATGATTTTTAATAAATAATTTTCCATGATAACACAATATTTAAAATCTACATTATACTTTAATACATTGATTTGACTAAGCATGTTTAATCTCCCTAAGTGTTATTTAAATAAAAATTAATTCCTACTATAGTTGAATATTCCCCCATGGGATGTCAAGGGTAAAAGTGGCCAATGTAATTAAATACCAAGGTTATTTAATTTCTACAATGTTGAAACAACTAACAAGGTCCCTTATTAAATATTGGGTTAGGATAATGAACACTTCCCTACCCCATAAAGTAACCTCTTAAAAAGTCCACTCATATTTTGAAATTAAAACATTTAAATTAAAAGGTAATTTCCACTGATCCACTCTCCACCTAATCTTTATAGGGATGAATCTCATCCCTTGGATAGATTTGATTAGGGCCCTTAATGAGGAAATAGGGCAATTAACCATAAAGCATGCTTATGAAGGCTTCTTTCTCTTTTCATTTGGTTCATCGTTTCTCTTTGTTTTGCAGTTTGTTGGAGGAGGAAGGGAATCCATTGGAGGCCATTCCAAGCATTTGGAAAGGTTTACAAGTTTTATTATTTTCTTATTTTGTTTATTTATACCCTCATTAGAGTTTTAAAAGAATTTATATATTTTATTTGGCTCATTTTCCTTAGATTTTCCCAAATAGACTTGTGGGTATTTTCCTGTTTTATAGAAATAGCTAGGTTTGATTTATATTTTCATTTAGGTATAATAAAATGTATATATATATAATTTTTATTTATTTCATATATGGGATAAACTCGAAATGGATTTAGTTGAGAGAAAACTAAATTTAACATATATATTTTTAAGTATATATATAGATATAATTAAGTATATATTTATATATATATATATATATATATATATATATATAGTTGCATATGGTTCGGCCGCGACCACTTTACATAGTCCATGGTTTAAAGAATGCACAGGTTTGATTTGTATGCTAGCCGCATTATGGCCTTTGGGGAAAGGTAAAAGTAAATCACAAAAAAACTATGGAGTGGGGCAGTCGGTCCCAGCCCCCACCATTCTAACTACTCTTCTATCGAGGGCCGTGGCTAGGGATTTTCCATGGCTTACTTTGATTTTAATTTTAAAGTTTTAACTTTTACAAACAAAAATAACTTTGTTACGGGGGACATAAAAATAAGTGGGTTTATATATATTTACTATAGTTTATAAAAGCATATTTTCATTAATATAATAATATTAATAGTACATTAATATTAATATATTTTCATAATTTTGATAATGATGAACTTGTTATTATGAAAATATATTAATATTAATGTACTATTACTATTATTATATATAGTTTATAAAAGCATATTTTCATTAATATAATAATAGTAATAGTACATAATATTAATATTAATATATTTTCATAATAACAAGTTCATCATTATCAAAATATTTAATTGTTAAAAATATAAAAAGAATATTAACCCTACTACCAAAAGTAATAATGGGATATAGTTATCACTATTGACAATTAAATACTTGCACTTGCTTTCTCCTTTAACAATTTGATAACACTTGTATAGGGGTAAAATAGATTAGATTTCATTTCATTTCCTTTACTAACTTGAAATGGATTTACAATGAATTTTAAATGAGGATAACATACTAAAGTTATAACTTAGATCACTTCATTGGCCTATTCCAAGACTAATTAAAACTTAAGTAATTTCCATCTATTGGGAATAAAGTTTAAAATATATTTCATCCACTACATGAAAATGAACCAATGCAACTTACTTCACTACATGCCTTTGAGTAATATAATGAACTTTAATATTTCTTCTTTCTCATCTTCAATAATACAAATACAATAATGAAGGCAAACTTTTTTCCCACAATACAACTTTCAAACAAAGATAATAATAAACTTTCTTTTCTATTTCACAAGACTAGCTTACACACACATATCTTTCTTTTTCTTTTTCAATATACAATAAAACTTTCATATCCAATAATTGAATGCAACTTTTCTTCACAAGATTATTACAATGTCCTCCACTTAAAGTGGGAAATAATACAAGAATGTAAGCTAAAATAATACAAGGTTACAAGTTCCTCCACCCTAAGTGTGAACAACAATAAGGCTTCTAACAAGAAAGGATTTCTTAAGGATTCCAAAAAAATCTCCAAGCTTCACATCACCGAAAAGAGAGCTCCACCATGCTTCATTTGATCACAACAAAAAAGGGGAGAGACAACACTCTCCACCCAACCAAGAATTCTAATGAGGAGGAGAAGCCATCCTCCTCATTGGCCCTCGAGCCCCAACCACATTGCAATGAAAAATGGATTCAAATCATGGAAACCAAACAAGCTTCCACATCACAATACAAGATTTTACAACCATACCAAAACACAAACAAAACAACTACAATCTCAAGAATGAAAGCAACAAAATACACAAGGCTTCAACATACAAAAGCCAAAGGAGTAAGATCTATGGGGAAGTCACTTATGCCTCCCAATGGGAAATGGGTGCCCACCTACAAACCCTCCAATAAACATCTCAAACCCCTACACACTCTTATGCCTCCCTCAAGTACCTCTTATGCCTCCCACATTCTCTTATGCCTCCCTACAAATCTCTTATGGCTCCCTCATAAAATAGACCAAGTAAGAAATGCAAGCAATTTCTTGTCCAAGGTGTGGCACCCATCCCAACTACCTCTAGCATGAAATGGACTCTTATGCCTCCCCACATGTAAGATCCCCATAGTCCCCTCCTACACCACACTTAGGAAATCTACCCAAGCACCCAACAAGCATATCAAAACACTCAAAAACATGCACATAAACACAATATACAAGGAAAATATTTTACAAGAGTATAGATCCAGCCTTTCCATGGTAGAGCTTGATCCAGAGTCCCACACCAAGCTCCTTCAAGCCGAAGCAATCACCAAAAGCTCCAAAAAACCTACAAGAATTCCAAAATCCTCTAATTCCCAAAAATGCAAGAGCACAAAGAAATGAAGTAACCCCCAATAAGTAAAAGAACTTGAATAAATAGAAAAGGGAGAGGAGGATGATGTGGCTCCAAGTAGGATGCCACCTCATTTCCTCTCCACTCCACATCACCCTAGTCAACCCCATACTCCAAAGCATAATTAATAAGTGGTTGAAGAAATGACATTTTACTTACACACACAATCTAAGCCCACACCCCTTAAGGACTAAAAATAAATACATGTAAGAAAGTGCAATAAAACTTACAATTTGTCTTCCCAAAACACATAATGGGGTCTAATTTTGACCCCCCAACCCATATGTAGGGTTGGTATAGTAATTTAAGAGGTGTGGGACAAGTTTAACTTGTCCCACAAGCCTCCAAAATTTACCCTTAAGGACAAATCTGAATTTCAAAGGAGAGGTGGAGTGTACAACACTCAAGATCTTAAGCACTCAACTTAAACACATAAACCAAAGAGCTATCAAATCCAATAAATGAATTCTTTTGACCCATTCTTAATTAATTTACTAATCTATACATAAATCAAATGGTTACCAAAATTAAATAAAGGAAAATAAATGAAAGAAACATATAACCCATTGGTCATAATTGGAGGTGATTCCCCCCATGGGAACCCCCTAACAACAATTCCAACACATACACATAACAAAATACATGTTGCCATGGTGACCCTTGTTGAATTAATCTAGAATTCCAATGCAGTTGCTCTCCAATCCTCCCGATGTTTGTAGTGACATATTTAACTGCAAAACACATAACACCTCCTTTCGCCTCGTGGCCGCATCAAAACATCTAAATTAAATATACAATATAACTCCACAATCATCTATATATGAATCAAAACATCATCTAGGAAAGTAACGATATCATTTAAAATTTCTAACAACATCTCAATTTTACATTTCATCAATATCCATATGATCATAAGATTAGTTCAATTGTCTAGGTCTACTCAATATGACGAAATATCACATGTCTGAAATATATAATTATAACCATGTCAACAACGATATCAACATCAATATAAAATGTCTCTAATAATCCACATGCATCATGTATGAATCAAAATCAACAACAGTCCAATATCTCTAACATCTAACATCATGCTAAATCAAAAGCTACAATAATATCCATAAGTATAGTCAACAATAACGAAATCAATAACAAAAGGTGTTGAAGGGAAGTGGCCACTACACCATTTAGTTAGTCTCCACCTTTAAAATTGAATTGCTTTAAAGTAAATAAATAATACATTGTTTTAAGGTCATCAAATATTATAATGATTTAAAATTATATAAGATTAATTAAGAAAATTGACTATTTAATAGAAAAATGAAGATAAGAGTTAAATTATAATGTTTTTTCATTTAAAACGATATAGTCAATGAATTAAGTTCGACTATTTTAGTATCGATTATATTTCAATATAGTGTTCTCTAAATCAATGGCAATCTTAAACAGAGCGATACGAAAGTTGTTTTCCTTTTTTATTTTTTATAAACAAGCCCTAATCAAATGTTTTACTTCTATCTTTTTCTGTTTAAATTATTTCTTTTCAAAATCGTAGTAATGTTTTTATGTTTAGCTTGAGTTGAAGTTAGGGGTCTCAGTGCTCTTCTTTGTTCAAAGTTCAATCTTTCTTTTCTTTTTTATGTGGTTCTGACATCTATCCAATAAATATCCTCAACAAGAGCCTTGATTGAAAAAGTCCTACTTCTTGCAGTCTACTTAAATTTAACTTTTCTAATTTGCATATGGGACTTTAAATTTTATTTCTGTTTTTTTGCTAAAATTCCATTTAAAAAAACTGAAAGATTGGGCTTTCTAAAAGTAATGCTTATGTGAAATTATTATACTGATGTAGAATGATTCCAGAATTCAAGTTTAGTTCCCATCATGTAATGGAGGATTCCCTCCTTTTGAATTCGCAAATACATTTAGTTTTATTTTCTTCTTTCATTTTTTTGTAGGATATTTGTGATTCTCTTTTTCCCACAATAAATAAAAGAGTGTTGTCTCCATCCAAATTATAGTTGTTTCCATCCAAAGCTTTGTACATTATATCACTTTTTTGCCTTTCGAGTTCTTTTAAGGGTTAGACCTCATGTTTGAACTTTTTTAATAAAGTGGATCATCCATATTTCTACACTTACAAAATCAATCATACATAGTTTAAACAAAATCAACTACAAAAATAATAACTATCCCTCTAAAACAAATAACATATACTATTTGGCATTCACATTACATTGTACACATGCCATTCCAAGTATATCTACTTATTATAAATGTATATATTTAATATATTTGTAGCATACTAAAGTACACCCAACATGTATTATTATTATCTGTGAGCACATATTACCATTTATTTTAATATTTTAAAGTGTATAAATATATTTTTCCAACAAAATAAAATTAAAATTTGACATAAGTTTTTTTCGAGTTACTCCATTAATGGATCAAGGGTGTCAATTATTGATAAGAATGAGCACAAAAAAATCAAAATGGCTTCCTAGATTAATATTCAAGCTCAAATTTGATGGAGCCTAGTGCGGGAATTTCTAGTGCTATGGATTGTGGAGCATCATAAGAGCAACTTTTTACTTTGCCTACAATGGATATGGATATGTTCTTACGATTCAGATTCTTTTCCCAAAGGTGGCTACATTACATGCATTTATGGCTCAATTACTCTTCTTTATGTGGCGGCGGATGAAGGAGTTGAGGTCATTGGTTTTATTTATATATATATATATATATAAGGGATATTATATATATATATATATATATATATATATATATATATATATATATATGAAGAAAAACATACATAAATTTTAAATAAAATATAATGTTTAAAACATTTTTTTAGAAATTATTTAATTGCTTGAATTTTGTTTCAAAAAAATTGTTAATTAAAATTAATATTTATAAAATACAAGACACTTTTTGGGATTTTTTTCAAACAAACACACACACACACACGTGTGTGTGTGTGTGTGTGTGTGTGTACAAGTGTGTGTGTGTGTGTGTGTGTGTGTGTGAAAAAATCCCACAAAAGTGTCTTGTATTTTATAAATATTAATTTTAATTAACAATTTTTTGAAACACAATTTAAGCAATTAAATAATTTCTAAAAAAATGTTTTAAACATTGTATTTTATTTAAAATTTATGTATGTTTTTCTTCTAATATTAAGTATTTTCTTATCAATTTTTTTCTTAACAAAAATACATAACTTTTAATATAATATATTTTTGTTGTTAGTTTAGAGGGATTGTCAAGTACACTAAGATGTTAAGGGTAAACCATGAATAAAACCTATGATTAGTTGGTGACCAATACAATGACTTACCATTGTAACATAATCATATACACTCAATATAGTATTTTTATTATTACATTCAAAAATATCTTTAAAATATTAAATTTCTCTCGATAAACATATATTTCAAAATACAATATCAAAATAAAACAAAACTTTGTTTTGATATTACTTTAAATTGTTAGCAATATTACTCTTCATATTACTTTAAGGTATTGATACTCATTGTGATGTTTGATCACATATAGTGTTCCTAAATGTGTTAGTCTAAAATTAAATTTTATAATTTTAATCCAAAAAAATTACTAACTCATAAAATACTATTATTTTATAAATATTGTATTATTTTCAAAATGGAAAAAAAAAATTGTTTGGAAAAATTGTAATTTTTAATTGATCAAAAATTAGAATCATGTGGAGTAATTGATGCACTATTTTAAACAAATGGTTATAAATTTTGATTCGGTGTCTGCTTGATTCCATTTTTTTAAACAAGTTGTTTCTATGAGACGAACCCTCTAGTCAAGCGCCTCCCCTGGTTGGAACGATTTTTGTGAGTTTCCTTTTTAAGACGCATTGTAATTCATCATTCAATAACAAAAAAGAAAAGTTAGTTTTTTTTAGTTCAAGATATTTTGCAGTGTAATGAGTGTGTTAAAGTTTGGCTACATTAGTTATCCATCTTCATTTTTATAAAGATTATTAAAAAAATATGAATATCAATTTTATTTAAATATCTTTAAAGATTATCTTTTCAAATTTTCAATTAATTTTTTTAAAGTATTAATATTGTAATATTTTTTATATAAATTTGTAAACTATTTTAAATATTAGTTTTTAATATGTCGTTAATTATGTTTTTTTTTTTTTCATGGGTAAATAGTTTAGAAGGGACTATACCCTATATACAAAAGCTCAAAAGCCAGATAACCAAAGAGGTAAAAAAAAGCCCAAAAAGGAGCAAAACATCCAACATCAGAGGGCTCAACAACCAGATAAGACAAAACAGTACTAAAACAGGATCAAAATGTACAGTGATCCGAACAAAAGCAGTAGAGAAAAAAGTGAACAAGAGATAACAATCACTGGACATCTCAGCCAAAAGACAACGACAAAAACCGCTAGTCAACAAAGAACTTCAGCAACAAAACAAAATAACTCGCATCACTTGATAGCCCGGTCAATCTTGGCTTTGATCGTTTGAAGCGAGACAAAGAATGCAATGGTGGTGGCCTGGGAAGGGTCTTTCAAATCTACCTGAGCAATTGCAATATCTCTTTTCTCCTTGGAGCCCCAAATGTCCTCGGTAATACCACTGAGACTGCAAATACTACGAACATGTTGTTCAATGAAATTATAGATACTTTTAAGGGCAGAGAGGATACAATCATTACATCCTTTTGCATTTCCAAGTCTGCCATCCAGAGATTGGAGCTTCTTGAAAATTTCAGCAGTGATATCCTCCTCTTCATCATTTTGCAGTTTCCTTTTGCCCTTAGCTTTATCCATTTCTCTAATAACACTCTTAAGTTCTTGAATTTCCTTTTCCATCTTACCCATTCTGACCAACAAATCCTCATCCTTAGGCTCCTCCACCGATTACCCATTTGCAACAGATTCTCGGCAAGCTCCAGGTCTTTATGACTTCTAAGAACCCTCCTCAGAAGCAGGGACCTTTGTTTTCATCTTCTTCCTTTTCTTGCTAGTTGAAGTAGTGTCAAGCTTCCTATCGGGCAAGGGGGAATGGAGGCAAAGGGGGAGGAATGAAGGCCGAGGGAGGAGCAGAATCCAAATGGGGACTAGGCTGAGCATTGGCGGTGAATAAGCAGTATTAACCCTTGATGCAGGGGAACCGCCCTAGTGTGATTTTGAACTTCCAGAACCGATTTCTCCAAAGAGTTCAACAAGTAATGAGGGAAGTTGATGATGATGTCTCTACAAAAATGGTTAAGAAAGATCAAATGCTTTTGGGGAATAGTGACAAAACGCCCTTCTAAAGTAACATACCTCACTACCATCCTTGCGATTTCAGCAAACGGCTCGGGAACAGAGGCAAGCTTGATGCCAGTCACAAATTCAAGATTTTCCCCCTCATCAAGAAACTTCTTAGCTTCAACATCCTTGTCCACCTGCTTGTTAAAGAATTTGGTGCCGTCTAGACTGAGCCGGTGACTTGGGCAATAAGTTCCTCTGATATCTCAACCTCGATGTTGTTGTACTTAACCACGCGATTCCTCCATCCCTGAGCAAATTTAATAGAGAGATCCTGATCAAAGCCTTGAATTTTTTCAATAAAGTTTGCTAGACCCCCTTTTTGAAGGTAGTTCCAAAGAACTGTATCATCTTTCCAAGCTGGATTATGGGTGGGCTCAGTCTTGCAAGGCGGTCCCCCCATTTTTCCTGTGTCTCGCCCGACACGGTAAAAAATTGAAAACTATGCGGATCAGCCTCAGCTCTATTTTTGAATCCCTCCCAATCGTGTGAATAGATGCAATTATTAGACTTTACTTTGTAATTATTTAATCACTCCTTAGCATCTGCTCCATGCCTATTAATGATGACACTCTAGGTCATGCAAATCTTTAATGATGTCATCACACTGTACTTAAAAATCTGCTCCTTAGCATCAAGCATTACAGCCTTTAGTGATTACTTTCCAATCCATGTAAGCCATGTAAATCATTGATGATGTCTTCATTAACTTTAGTGGGAAGAATGTCCCCTCTTAGCCAAGTTTGAAAAGTATTATTAACCCCAAAATTTTCCAAATCATCTACCACCCTATTGCCTTCCCGGTAGGTATGTTTGATTTCAAAATTTTCAAAACTCTTGCAAATATCAGTAGCTTCAGCAATGAAGTCTCTGATTGACCAACTGGGGGATTGTTTTTGATTTAGGAGATTGATAATGTTTAGCGAATCACCCTCAATTATAATATTTGAAATATTACAATCTCTGGCTAGCCTTATACCCCAAAGAGCATCAGAGCTTCTGAGTAGTGGTTAGTTTGCCTACCCATTTTTCCAGAAAAGGCAGCAACAAAATAGCCTCTGTGATCTCTAATGACTCCCCCTCCTCCAAAATCTCCAGGATTGCCTTTTGAGGCCCCATCAAAATTCAATTTATGCCAAGCACTAGGAGGCTTAATCCATCGGACAGTGGATCTATCAATATTATTATTATTCTTATGCAAATCAGTGCCTATATTCCAAGTATCCAAAATGTGCTCTTCTTCCTCAGGGTAAAGTCTATTTTTAGGAGGTTTAAATCTTTCAATGTTGTCCTTCACATCAATGATAATTTCTTTGTAAACTTTGTTACATAACTTTCTAGTATTCCTAAAATGACATCATTACGAGCTTTCCAAACTCACCACATGGTGTGGGGTAAAACTAGTTGCCATAATCTCCTTACCACACAATGTTTGTAAGGAGAGTTCCATTGTTCCCAGGCCTAAAGACAAGTAAGAGGGAAGATCCAATCCTGATTAAATTTAGCTAAAATAAGATGCCAAATTTTGGAAGTGTACTTACAATGAAGAAATAAATGTTTGATGTCTTCTGCTTCTTCCTAACACATGTAGCATCTATTCGGCATGATGAACCCTTTCCTAATGAGATTTTCATTAGTTAGGATCTTGCCTTTAATGATGAGCCACCAAAAAAAATTCACTCTAGGGGTTAGCTCTGGCATCCATAGCTTATGCCACTCAGTATCACTTTCAATAGAGGCAAAGAAAGAATTGTAACCTGATTTAACCGAGTACTCTCCATCAAAAGAATCTTTCCAAATGAGCTCATCCTTATGATTTTGAGGACTGATATGAATGAGGGAGAGATGACTCTGCATAGAAGAAACATCAGGCTGCATATTATCCTCATCGACTTTTAACTATTTCCATTTCCTTTTGTTTTCATCCACCTCAATATATCCCTGAACTTTGTGCCCATAATTTCTAATCAAGTTGTCTTTTATGTGACCATAAGAGGAAAACCAGTTAATATCGACCATTTATCAGTCCAAAAATTAATGTCTTGACCATCCCCAAGCTTCTAGCTACATCCCTGAGAGAGAATATGTCTGACTTGGAGAAGATTGTTCCAGAAAATAGAACCATTCGGAAGAGACTGATCAAAAATAAAGGAATTCTTGCTTTGGTTGGAAAGGTATTTAATTTTAATCAACTCTGTCCAAGGCTTGTGTTCTTTTATAAGTCTCCAACCCAACTTTGCAATAAGAGCAGCATTCATATGTTTGATTTCTTTGATTCCTAACCCCCAATCCTCTTTGGTTTACAGACCTGCTCCCAAGCCACTAAATGGTATCTAAACTTGTCTTCAGTACCATGCCATAAAAAGTGCTTTTGAATTTTTTCAATACTATTCAATATTGCTACTTTGGAATGCTGAACATTGACATGATATAAATAGGTAAGTTCTGAAGAGTGCTTTTTATCAATAAACACTTGCCTGCACTTGAAAGTAAAGCTCCTTTCCAACCAGCTTTTTTGGAATCTTTTAATAAGATCATTCCAAACCTTATTAGAAACCTTACAAGTACTCAAAGGTAGTCCTAAATAAGTAGTGGGAAGTGAATTAATAGTGCATCCCAATATAAGAGCAATCTTTCTTTGCCTTTCAACAGGAGTATTGAAAAAATAGATAGAGCTTTTGTCAAAATTAACTTTTTGCCCCGAGGCTTCCTCATAAAATCTAAGAATAGTTTTGATAGCCTTCACCTCAATTATTGAGGCCATCAGAAGAAGGAGAGTGTCATCAACAAACTATTGGTGTGAGGAAACCTGATTACCAGAAGTAGGTTGAAATCCCTTTATCATACCAATATTAATAGCTTTTGAGATAGATCTGCTTAAACTATTAACCATTATAATAAATAGCAAAGGGGAGATTGGATCCCTTGCTGAAATTCCCCTATTGCTAGCAAAAAAACCAACCGGTTCCCCATTAACAACCACTGAGAAACGGGAAGAAGAAATGCAAGAATGTATAATTTTCCTGAATTTATTTTGAAAACCAAACTTGGATAAAACCTCATCCATGAATTTCCATGAGACTCTATCAAAAGCCTTATGCATGTCTAACTTGATAGCCATCCCTACTTTTTTACTTTTATCCATTGAATGAATTGTTTCATGGACCATAATAACTCCATCCTGAATCATTCTTCCCTGAATGAAACTGCTATGCTATTGAGAAATAATCTCCATTAGAATAGGTTGCATCCTAGTGGTTAAAATCTTTGTGAAGATCTGATATATTACATTAACCAAACTGATTGGCCTAAAATATTTGAAATATTTTGCATCCATCTTCTTAGGAGCAAGCACAATATGTGTATTATTTATCTCTTTTATGAGATTTCCAGTTCTGTAAAACTCATTAACTGCTTTTAGCAGATCTTCAGAGTAGATTTCCTAGCATCTTTGGAAGAATTTTGCAGAAAAACCATCAGGTCCCGAGCCTTATCCCCTTCCAGAGCAAAAACAACTTTTTTCAATTCCTCAATGGTGACTATTTTGGATAGGTTCTTTAACCGCTCAACAGGCAGTAAATTATTGGGAATGATGTCATTAATTATGTTAATATGTATTTTACAATGGTAATAAGAGGTGCGGTTTAATAGTGCAACCATGTAGTTTTTATTATTTTTATGTGGATAGACATTTTACAATGACAACAAGAAGTGTGATTTAATAGTGTCTCGAGCTTGTAATTTTTATTATGTACAAATTGAATTTGACATCTATTTGATTGTCACTCAAAAACAAAATTTAAAAATAAATAAAAACAAGTAATATCTTTGATTATAGGGTAGAATTTGGAAACTATTTTTTAAGAAATATATTTTTAGTCATCAACAAATGAGAATATATGAACAAAATATAATCAAAATATAAATAATCAAAGTATAAATCGACCTAACAACCTTATGATTGTTATCTATCATTTTCAACATAAATACATTTAAAATAATTATATTAATTAATTTACATCCATCCTTTTTACGCCGAAGGCGTTCCTCCTATGGGAAAGGAACTTCTGGACGTTTCTATGACTGGGTTAAATTTGACGATTTGATGGCCGTTAGGACGTTTTTGCTTTTTCTGCCTATTTTTAGCAATTATTTTTTGCCGCATGTTGTATGCATGGGTTATTTAACAGATCATGTCATGGCAGTGAGGAGGCATTCGAGAAAGCTCTGTATACCCTCGATATCGGGCAAAATGACATTTCTCACGCCTTCACGGCTAATCTCACGCTGCCCCAAATTAACAGTGTTGTTATTCCTCAGATAGTTAACAACATTGTATCTCAGTTGAAGGTAATTTTCTCAGATTATCTATTTTGGCCCTTCCAAATTAAGTTCTCGAACAGGTTTTCTGAATTGTGAAAACTTGTACCTAAATAATGCCCAATTCCATGGATGCTATAATCCGACAACACTCCAAAAGGAAAAGCCACAGTAAAATTTGTATTTATTTCCTTCTCACCAGATTTCAGATGCATTTTTCTGGACTCCTTGAGCATTTCTTGGAAAATCCAAAGCCACAGTAAAATTTGAATTTATTAGCAATTTTCAGGACTCATTGAGCATCCCGGGTGAAATTGAACTGCTGCTCTGGATTTTGTAGTGGCTAAGACAAAAAACAGTCAAGAAATTAGTTGTAAATTGGTCCATGGGTGCTTGGTGGAACAGTAAGCTGCGGTGTTCATGGCCAAAATACATACTATGAAAGTTTCTTCATCCAGCTAACCTTGGTTACCCGTTCTGCGAGGACAGTTTCCCTATTTCTTCCAGTCATGATAATTGACTGTGTTAGCCTACTATTTGATGTTGATATTGTTACTGGTTTCTCTGTGTAGCTTGGGGATATTTGGTTTGGATCTTTTGGTTTCTTTGTGAGCATTTAGCAGCAGCAGGTCATGTTGTGAAGTAGGGAAGATTGATGATTCAATGTTTTGGAAAGAGTGCAACGCATGTGTGGTGATGTGGGTTTTGCAGAAAAACTCTTCCAATGCAACTGATGTCTCTACATATTTCAGCACACATAATTCTCCTCTATTTTCATATTTTAATTCATTTTTCTTATCTTTTTGCGGGGTGTTTGAGTTGTCATGTAATGAAAATTGTGCAGGTATTGCAGCAGCCTCTATCCAACATCATCACACGGGAACACTTTCTCCTGCGAATGGTGCATTTACACTGAAAAGTACAATAAAAGGATCGCACCACTCCTTTACAAACATATTTCAACAATATTTTCAAACACCAAAGTATTTCGTTGTCTAAAGATAGGGTAAGTATTAAGAAAATAGGGAATTCAGAGTCACTTAGTGTTAAGAAAAGGGTACATGTTCATGCTCCTCGCTGATACAAATGGCTTGCGGATTTTTTTCTGTGAACTACCAGAGAGAGTTAAGTACAGTCTGCAGAGAGACCTAATGTATTGGCAGTTTACCCCAGACTAATTAATAAAAATGTATAAAAATTTGTAAGATACATGGCATAGTACATGTTTCTTGATTATGTATTTCCACATTGCTCTGAGATTTTTCCCTGAACTGATTTGGCTTTACTCCTTCCACCTACATTTTGTCAAACAGTTTGAGAGCTTCTTTAGCATTCCCATTACGAGTATTCTTTGCAATTTAGGGGATTTGGTAATTGAAAATCATGCCTGTGAGCACACTCAAATATCCGCAAATTTATTCTGAAGGTTGTTCTTACCTTCGATAAGTTCCACTATATCGATTTGTGACATATTAAAGAGGGAGTCAAACTGCTTAAACAATCAGTCTTCTAGCAAATAAATGATGGCAGTTCAACAAACTATGGAATCATAGATGAGATGACTATTATGGTTTCAGTAATAACTAATCTACCAATCCTTTTAAAATATTGAATATGACAACCAACCTGATGTAAGAAGAGTATGAGTGGGCTAGGTTAATGGCAGTTTTTCACTGCAGCTTAGATACACTTGCAGAAATGGACACAAAAAGTTAGACTCAAAACCAAACTAAGCTTGTTTACTGAAGTAAAAATTTGAACATAGAGATTACACACACATGAATCTCCTTTATTTATTGAAATAACAAGAATGAGGTGAAAACATACAACAATCCCTCAAAATGTACTTTACTACAGTCCTGCTCCGTGACTCTGGACACCAATTTTATACGCAAGCTTCCTTGCTCCATTGAATTTTGTCTCTCCCTCTCTACTTGCTACTACCTTCCAACCCTGCTTCCACAGCTGAAACTAACTCCCTTGATCCTTTTGGATCTCTCATGTTCGCAAGATGCTTGAGAATGCTTAAAGCCATAAAATCTTGAATTTCTGCGTGCAAAAGTGTTGTGGGAAAAACTGCTTCATGACAGGCTTTAAGTGTTTTCTTTTAATTATCTTTACGGCTTTCACAGCCACCTGCTTCAATTTGGTCTTCCACCTTGATTTGGTCTTCCTCCAAATTTGGAACTTGTTGTCTACAGTTCGTACCCACTTCAGGGCTTCCTTGAACTGTGAATCCAGCAAATTCAAGCTCTGTACCAATGTTAGAAGATGTTATCAAACAAAGAATGAAGAGGAATTTGACTACACAGAATGAATTTGGGTTCTTCATTTGATTATGTAGGCAGTAATTGTAATGTATTCAAAACAATTTGGGACGGATCGAGAGAACTTCCAACTCTAGATTTAATAAAATAATTCTAACACATGCACATGATTTATAGTGATTGCATTAACTTTAATACCAAACTAAAATGATAAATGGTTAATATATGCACATTAACCATGCGACATAAACAAACTATTTAGATGACATTATTGATATTTGACTAAAACAATATATGCGTCTTGATTTGTTAAAAACAATTGACTGGATAATTTCATAGTAGATTACAGGGTAAGTGATTCTCGAGGTAGAGTTACCTCCGCATGCATTGTTTAAGAGTGTCAACGTCACTGGTAGTGAAAGAGACCTAGCAGGATTGTCACTTGGTAGAAATTTGGTCCATACATGGTTTAACAAAATTGAACTCTTTCAATGATAGAGACTGTGTCTCTAGCTGAGAGTTATATTAACAATGCTTAGATCCTTTTACGAACTACACCATTGTATGAGGAGATGAGAGATCTACAACATAAGTAAATCTACAAATGTGACTGTCTCGATAGATGTGAAGTACACTGGCACGTGTTCATTAGAAAAGATCTCTCAAATAGCTATGTGTAATAGTTTGAGATTCAACTGTTATGTGTGTATGTACTCAAGCCCAAATATGATATGTGGAATAGACGTTCAAGTAGAAGATTAAATATGAATGGTATTTACACAAAATTTATCCATACGGGACTGTCAAAAACATCTGACGAGGTTGCATGAATAGACACGCTTTTCATTATTCCTTTCTTGCATACACCCACGCCTTGGGTCACAATTTGTTTTCTTACATATCTCACTAATATGTCCTGCTAAAAAATATTGCATCTAACAAATATGCAACCTATAGATAATGTTTTTCTTTACAAATGTATCACATAGATCAGAGCAGCAAATAGATTTATTGCCCCATTACAAATATTTACTCCATCACAGATCCACAACTACACACTGCTCTATACCAAATGAAGTGTTTGGTTAGAGTTTGACATAATAATACTCTCTCATTATCATCTTCAACAAAATACATCACAAATTATTATATCAAGTATTTAATCATTTCAACTCTACTGCATTCCTACTCACCCTCAGTCCAAACCTCTTGACAATGTTTTCAAGTCTCACATGAATCATCAATAGGCAAAGGAGTATCACACAAACAATAGGAGTATCTCCAACTATAATTTCTGACACTATAGACAACATGATATAACACACCATGAGAAAACATATAATATGCAGCTCCAAATCAATTGGTTTCCACAAATTTTATAGATAATGGAAAACATGTACTTTTCATCATTGCACCCTTAGCAACCCATGATGTAAATAATAATTTAGGGGATCATGAGTCTCATGGAACTCGGGCCATCTCCTACTTCTTCTAAGAGGCCAGGATAGAACCTTGCACAACCCTCTCAGCTTCTCATGTAAAACACATGGGCATGTCAATAGAATTCAATGCCTTTGTTTCCCTTATTATACCATGACTAGTTTATTTTGTTGTTTGTCATCTCATTGTATCACATAGTCCATATTAGTAAATTCCAATTTGCAAAAAACCAGGCAACAAAAACACTTAATCATTTCCCCTCTTATAGTCCTTTCTAGCTTTGTCTCTATTTCTGGTTTTGTTCTTTATACTCTTCTAATAGCCTGGTGTAATGGAGGGAGCAACTGTAACTATTATAATGTTGCAGGTGATCCCTTGCAAGTTGTAATAACAAACTTTTAAGTAATAGTAACCATAAAAGGACCTTACCTTTCCCTTCTTTACTTTTTTCCTATAATTCCGTAATTGAGTGGGACTTCTTTTGGCCTATGTAACTTTTTTATTTGTATGTATATTGATGCATGAAAAGGGCACAAAGCATAATGGATATCTTGCCATGCATTTCACCCCTCTACCTCCTTAGCTCAACCTCTATGCCATTTATTTTTACATTGAGGCACCAGGGTATTGATTTGAACGGCACCTCGTGTAATTGGTATTGGGACTCCTTTTGATCTATATAATTTTTTTATTTTTATAAACAATGAAGTATGAAAAAATTATGGTGTGTACAATGCAATGTAAATGCCAAACAATATATGTTATTTGTTTTAGAGGGATAGTTATTACTTTTGTAGTTGATGTTTTAATAAGGGGTGTGATTGGTTTTATAAGTGTAGAAATATAGATGAACCACTTCATTTAAATGTTCTAACTCTACATTTCTAACTTGTTACAAATTTGTACATATACATTTACCAATCTTCAGTGCAGGTACAATGCTCCCTGGGCCACGCAACCTACTTCTTCCTTGCACATTGAAAGTGATCGAAAAATAAAGTACCTCCCTTCCAAAAATGATGACAGATTAAACATCCACAATCAAACAATAATATACATATGGAGAGTAAATGTCGATTGCCAACCAGTACTTTCCCACCATGCCGTTCTTAGTTATATTACAAAATATGCTTCGAAAGCTGAGCAACGTTCCGAAACATATCACCAAATGCTATCCAGATTTTCAAGAGACGCAGACGCAAATTCTCCAGCACATATCACGATCCATAAAATGCTCATAGAAAGCATTTTTGAACATGACATAAGCGCATAAGAAACATTCCATGTGATTCAAAAAATGCCACTTGTTATGTGCAGCCATCCATTTGTATCATTAAATGTTGGAAAAAATATTTTGAGATGTGTCATTGAAAGTGACGTCGATGCACAACAAACAACCACTTTCTTGGATGCATATAAAGTTCATCCAACCACCATGAAACACCTACCACTTATTCAAGTTGCTTGAGATTGGAGCTACAATAAGAACCGTAAAGGTGATAAATGGAAAAAGTGACTGACACAAGCAATTGTTTGGGTCCACCCGAGATTTTTGGATGTCCCTGCTCAAGAATCAACGTCATATGACATTTTCTGTTGGTCAAAAATCCTATTATACAAGCCTTTCAGAAATATTGCGTCTGAATTTAGCTCAACCGCACATGACATCAACGAAACTTGGGACATGTACAAGCACAACTATAGAATGTGGCATGTTCTATGCACTACCGCATGCACAAGACTTGCTACAAATGTTAGTTCTGACTCTGAGTCCGAATGTAGTATTCAACAAGAACCATTGCAAGAATGGCAGGTCTTCACATAACTTCACCTTGGAAACAACACGGGTCTAGACAGTCTTGAAATGTTGGAGAAATGAGATTTTGACATACATAATAATTGGACCATACATGACGTTCCCCATGATTTGTAGATAATTGGTTCATCATTCATCGAGAGAGAGAAGGCAGACACAATTAACAACAACATACATGCCACACCACCATCTTACACACTTCCTTTGTCTCCGAAAAAAAAATAGCTCCCGATACCATACTACACCATTCAAAACAAAACCCTTCTACTTCCACTAAGATTGATAATTCAAGGAACTACGCACAGAAAATCATTTCTAATAAATAAAATACGGAATTCATTCACAACATCAACCACATCTCCCTCACCTCTACTTGTGCTCACCCCCTACCAATGTTTAGCATTCAACATCTCTGCATCCATAATCGACACATCCATGTGTATTCCAATCAAAGAACTGAAACCCTTGAAGGTAGTGCATTATCGTCTTTTCAAGAGTCATTGAAACATATAGAATATGTTCTTCTTGATGAAATGAGTTTCATCAGAAAAAGTTGCTAAGCAAAATTTACACTCAAGAACATCTGAATTTGGGAACAGATCAATCATCCTCCTTGGTGACCTCGGGAAATTACCACTGGTTTTGGACAATCCTCTTTACATAAGTAATTCCTACGGAGCAACCCTTTGGAAGGGAATTCAGTCTTCCATTACATTGCAAACAATATTTTGGCAACAAGGAACAACCAATGCACAGGTTTCATTCTAGAATTTACTGCTCCACATGTGAGATTCAACCCCTCTAATTAAGGATTGGAAACTCCTAATGTCTCACACAGACACGCACTTAACTTAGTAGGATCTCAACATTTTTAAAGATGCACAACATTTTTTTGCAAAAATGATTTGGTGGACTCCCACAACCTACAGGTGTTGAAGGCATTGAATGTTTCGATCGCCTAATCCATTGTTGAAAGTAACAGGCGGACTGGACCAGGAAATCCTGATGATGATCAGTTAGAACACAAAGTTCTATTGTGCAAACAACAAAAAATCATGCTTATTGCAAATATATGGGTTGATGCAGGGCTTGTGAATGGTGCCACAGGAACAATCACCGAAATTTTCTACAACGCATCAATGCAACCACCAACATTACCTTTATTTGTTGTTGTAAAATTTGATAGATACAACGGCCCATGTTGGGATCCCTCCAACCCATTACATATTCCCATACCCCCTATTTCGAGAGGGAATCGAAGACGGTTGCCAATTAAAATGGCCTGGGGATTAACTATCCACAAGTCACAAGGAATTACTTTGCACAAAGCAACCGTCGACATTGGAACCACTGAAAGGCGGGTCTGACATTCACATCTTTCTCTAGAGTTCCCTCACTTGCAAATCTACACATTTCACCTGCTTTTTCATTTGAGAGATACTCAAATATGGTGCACGATACGATACCAGCACTTGGAGCAAGAAGAAAGGAGGAAAAATACTACTATCACTCAACCCATCATAAATACTCCCCTCTCCTTTGATAGCACCTCCACTACTACTATACTCAACACTTCCTCTATCCAAAGCGCAAGCCGCTGCTCAAGGGGTATCAAATGTAATCATGTTTATTGAAACTAAAATTGCCCACTAAAGGCTACCATTCATGATATAAATACTGCAAATGTATACATGTCTCATTATGTGTACGTATACCTTCATTTATTTGATGTTTTCAAATATGATATGCAACTTTAAATGTACGAATCTGTAACATAATTAAATGTACACATACAACATTTCAATGTAATGTTTCAACTAAATTCCTACACTACAACTATCAATCACACACATTATCAATTGTATAATAAAAGTTTCTCCAACAAAACACCAACTGAACAAACGATGCACAACTAACAACATCAACTATAAAATTAACTAACTATCGAAAACGGTATCACATGTAATCATGTACAAATTTATAACAAGTTTGAAATGTAGAAACAACCTTCAAATTAAGTGGATCAACTATATTTCTACAATTACAACATCACTCGAACCCCTTATCAACATCAAGTACAAAAGTAATAACTATACCTCTAAATCAAATAACATATACCGTTCGGCGTTCACATCTCATGAAACACATGCGATTGCTAGTTATAATATTACTATTTTAAAACAATAAAATGGCTTCGATTTCAAAATGTATGAAAAGATACATCCCACTTGAATGAGCTTCAAAAGTGTCTTCTATCATTAAAAATAATGGACGCCCTTCAACAAACATATAACATATATTTAAAAGTATGATATTAAATTGAAAACAAATCTTCTTTCAACTACTGTCAATTACTGCCAATTATCACTTCTTATCCATCATTATATATAAAATTAGATTAAAATCGGATACACCAACATTGTTTTTAAAAAGTATTTTCCCATGCAAAAATCATTTTAATAATATGCACTTTGGATATCCCGGACCTATAATATTAAAATTGCTTTTATCTAACCCTTTTTTCCATATCTTTCTTCTATATCCTACTCCAAAAATTTAAAAATTGAGAAAAACCGAATTCATTTGTTTATTTATATATAAATGTTTAAATTGTAATAATATCCACCGCAAATTTCTTGTCTACTATAATCCCTACATTTCCTATTAAAAGTTGAAAAACATCAGTCCTATAAATAGGTTTCTGCAACTATTTGTTTTTTTAGAAGGTTGACCGATAGATGAACTTTTTTTTATTTAAAAACTTAGCAAAACTTGTTGCAGACAGTACACATCTCATTACCGAGTAAAAAGACCACCACATTACATTCTCAGCCATCTAGTCAAAAGCATGTATGAAGACCTATAGTTGATCACATGCCAACAAATCACGCTGAAACAAATCCAATAAATAGATCACAAACATTTGTCTGTTTACATCATCAAGAAAAAAATATATATCTCGAGTAATAGAAGATCAAGATCCATGGAGGTGGCTCTTTCCCAGTCAGAGAAGTTTTACTGTGGGGGCTTTCATGGCTTTGTCTGTACATTGCATTTAGATATGTTCTGAGTAAGAGTAAAAAGCTTCCTCCTGGTCCTTCGGGATGGCCTGTTTTAGGCTGCTTACCATTGTTAGGCTCAATGCCTCATGTCGCTCTGACAAATTTGTCAAAGAAATATGGCCCAATTCTTTATCTAAAATTGGGTACCTCTAATATGGTGGTGGCCAACACTCCTGCTGCTGCGAAGGCTTTTTTGAAGACTCTGGACATTAATTTTTCCAACAGGCCTGGCAATGCTGGGGCTACTTATTTGGCATACAACTCTCAGGACATGGTGTGGGCACCCTACGGTGGAAGATGGAAGATGCTCAGAAAGGTTTTGTATTGTATTCTATTATTGTTGTATCAATGGCAGCATTACTTTATTGTTTTGAGAGGTCGATAGTTTTTCTGTTTTTCCTTGTCAGATCATTATTTCTTTGAGTCTAACGTCTAAACTCCTGTTCAGGTGTGTAATCTCCACATGCTAGGAGGCAAGGCCTTAGATGACTGGCAGCCTGCGAGGGAAGCCGAGATGGGTCACATGTTGAGGTCAATCCTCGCTCGTTCCCGCAGTGGGCAGACTGTGAACATCCCTGAACTGCTCAACCTGTTGGCAGCCAACGTTTTTGGGCAGATTATCCTGAGCAAGCGAGTTTTTGAGAGCGAGGGGGAGGATGCCAACGAGTTCAAGGAGATGGTAGTCGAGCTCATGACTACCGCGGGGTATTTTAACATAGGCGATCATATCCCCTCCATTGCATGGATGGATTTGCAGGGAATACAGCGGGGTATGAAGAAATTACATAAGAGATTTGACGAAATGCTAACCAGGATGATTGCAGAACACCAGGCGGCGGCCAAGAAGCGAGCTGCTCCAGACTTCTTGGACATTGTAATGTCCCAACGGGATAACTGTGATGGCCAGGGAGGAAGGTTGTCTGACGTTCACATCAAGAGTCTGCTTTTGGTATATATTTATTATTTCTTAATTCTTAACTCATAATTTCACTTTCATTGGCAGCATGAGAATTTATTGTTATTATATAGGTTGGACATTTCAACTTATTGCTTGTATTTTGATTAATTAGGTTGAGCAAATACTTTTGGTCAAATATAAATAAGTTAAACAAAGCCAGATATTAATATTAAAATTGATATTTCAATTCTTACCATGACTTTTCATGTGCACTTTTAAAGAAAATACCATTCTATCATTTGTTCTAATGTATTCGAAGGGTGTAACAAGTCTCTAATAAATATTAAATTAAAGAGTGTTTCCCTAGCTAGAGTGAAACAAATTCTATGATTGTAACTAGCTAGATGACACTTCATTCTAAAAAGTATGAGCTCATAGAGAGGACTCTTCATCCTTTTCTTTTGGTTTCAATTTTTACTCGCATGCAATCCTTTTGTTTCGGTTTCAATTTTACTAACGGGTACGCCCCAATATAATGTGTTTTTAAAACATAATTTCTAAATAGGAAAAAATCACGTAAGGCATTTTCTATAATTTTTGAGGTAGAGAATATTAAGTTATTAATGGATTTTCTTTTTTGTATTTATTAGAATTTGTTCACAGCGGGGACCGACACTTCAAGTAGCGTTATAGAATGGACGCTTGCAGAGTTAATTCAAAACCCTAAGCTTCTTAAGCAGGCACATTTAGAGATGGACAAAGTGGTTGGTCGTGATAGGCGACTTAAAGAGTCAGATATTCCAAAGCTCCCCTACCTGATAGCCATTTGCAAGGAAGGCTTCCGGAAGCATCCCTCCACTCCTCTCAGCCTACCACGAGTCTCTTCTGAGCCTTGTCAAGTAGGTGGCTACTATGTGCCCAAGGGAACTCGTCTCATGGTCAACATTTGGGGCATCGGTAGGGATCCTGAAATATGGGACAAACCCCTTGAATTCAATCCAAACAGGTTTGTGGGATCCAAAATTGATCCACGTGGAAATGACTTTCAACTCATACCTTTTGGTGCGGGTAGGCGTATTTGTGCTGGTACTAGGATGGGGATTACCATGGTGGAATACAATTTGGGGTCGTTGATCCATGCTTTTAATTGGGAAATGCCACCAGGTAAAGAGAGCTTGAACATGGATGAGTCTTTTGGACTTGCGCTACAAAAGAAAGAGCCCCTTGTGGCCAAGGCTACCCCTCGCCTTGCCCTTCACCTATACTAGATATGCACAAAATTGTTCTAGTTAGATAGTTATGAATATTGTCAACCCATCTATCATTGCTGATATGCATGTTATTTATCTTGCTAGATGTTTAAGAATATCTCTACCTTGCTCACCGCCTATATTAATAAATAAAAATGATATCCTTCTTATTGGAAGTTTTTATACTCTTATTTTTTCCTCCACCTCCACCTCTGCCATAGATATTTAAGGTCGATCTAAAATGTTTTCAAAATTTTCTAATGGTAATTCTTAAATTAATATTTATTATTGAAATGTCTCTCATATATTTCACACATAAATTATCTAATAAGATTACTTTTGATAATTAATCGTTACATCATTGTACATGTAATTTTTTTTTTTGCAGAGGGATAACATATGCATTAGTTTGAACTATAATTACAATTGTATTAAAAATTTATGTTTGCATTTATAAAGAACTTTTTACTTTGTAAATACCACACACCATAAGCAATCAATACAATTATAAGACCGTAAAATCCTAATATAAAAGAATACGAAAGACCCCAAAATAAATTATGGAGTTACATTTTTTTCATATAGTCTAACACTCTATTAGTTGTAGACACAATCATAACTATATACATTGTAGAGAATACCATATATATCCATAATATAGAATCAAAAATTTGATATCAAAAATAAAAACATGTTAAAATTTCCAACTCGACATTTTTTTTTAAAAAAATTAAGAAATTAAAGAATAAAAATAAGAAGAAAAAATTTGACAGCTAAAAATTGTTTTATTTAAAACAAATAATTAATTTTTAAAATAATTTTTGGCTCTCAATTAGATACTTTAGTATGTTTGTGTAAAACACAAATTTGGTACGAGAACAGTTAATTGTTATAGTATTAATTAATTTAATGTTGTGTTGTTTTATTTTTGGTGTAGCTCTTTGTATGTTTTTTGTGACTTTCAACATGTCTATAATTTTATTGTTTTACATATGATTTTTATTTTTTCATTTAACTCTTTATTCTTCTTGATTTGCATTTGTCTTCTTCCTTTTACTCTTCTTTTCTCTCTTCTCCCTGATTTTCTCTCCCCTCCATCTATTTTTGTATTTGATCCTTTTCTAAAACCATAACAATATGATTCTATAACTCTCCAAAACCATACCACCACCTTTTCTTTTCTTTTTGTATATGCCTTGTTGATGCATTATTAATTGAGTTCCACAAGATTTGCGGTCCTTCTTTGGTCTTATTTAAAAATCCAATATGATCCTAATTTAAGGTACAATATTCAAGATTCAATCTATAATAATCAAATTCAACTAGATATTAAACACACAAGTGCAATATTTACAACACGAAAAATCATACAAATAATGTATATATAGTAGAAAAATCAAAGTATAATAATGTACCTATAAAGTACAAACCACATCCACATGTGAGTTTTATTGGAACATTAGATAGTATTAAGAAGAAATAAAGATCTACTCAAGTTATGTTTTACTAATGAAGATTTACCGCATATGGTTTATATGGTGTCCAACCAATAGTTATTTGAGCATTTACACAAGGAAATTGTAACACACACAATTTACACACACAAACACAACACCAAAATAATACTAGAAAAAAATTGACTTACATTGTAGTACACATGACACTACAAGAGATCACGTGGGACAACACACAACTCATGATATGTTTGCACAACATTAACCCGTATAGAAAACACGAAAAACACGTGATGCACAACAAGCCACTTATGTTCCCATATAACAAGGCACAACATAATGATTCAACTACAATACAAACTTATAGATAGGGTCTTCCCACATCATGATATTTTTAGGATTTCACATTTATTAAAATCATGTTTCAAAACTTAACTTATGATCTAGAAGGGAAAATGTAACACCCACAATTGACACACACAAACAGAACACCAAAATAATATCAGAAATATTTTTTTGACTTACATTGTAGTACACATGACACTACAGGAGATCACATGGGACAACACCACAACTCATGATATGTTTGCACAACATTAGACTATATAGAAAACACGAAAAACACGTGATGCACAACAAGCCATTTATTTTCCCATATAACAAGGCACAACATAACGATTCAACTACAATGCAAACTTATAGATAGGGTCTTATCCAATCTACTTTAAACATATATAATTAATACCAACTGCTAGATCAATATTTGTCAATATTTGGAGGCCCAATTCAGAGAACTTACATAATTTTTTATTGTGCAAAATTAACACAAAAATGACACTGTTATTAAGAAATTTTAATAGTGTAATTTATATAGGCAATGTAAAAACCATACAATTATTTTTTTACTATCATATTTTATATATTATTGTATATATAGAGAAATTTTTGTGTTTATCTCATCTTCTTACATTTTCTCTAAGAGATAGGTCATCAAAATCATTTATGTGATTTTCTCTTTGTGGTGCTTGTGTTAGATAGTATCTATCCATGCATTAAATGCAATATGCAAAATACATGTAATTAATAAAATAAAAAATACCAACTTTTTTCCATCATGTTAAGTTGGTTGCCTAACCTTCAACCTTCTTTTGATCATGATCTAGCAAGCATTCACATAACTTATTCCACACGTTGCTATCTCTAGCAAGAGCTCAAAAACTTCTCCTCTCGATGTCTATATTTTCCCTCTATCAAATTTACAAATTATAAATTTGAAAACCTACTAAAGGCTATAAAATTAAAATTTTGAAATTATGCAACGTTATTAACTTTGTACATGCCTCCTCATTTTGGTAATCCTTCATCTGCATGATTTTTAATTAATATAAAAATGAATTTTTTCAAACTCTTAGAGAATTGAATTAGAATGATGATATTTTGATGTTTAAGAAAACTTATACTATATTCTAGGGGATAAAAATCGAATAATATTTTATTTGGCTCAAGCAATTATTGTTTTAAGAATTACATGGAAAAAAAAACAAGATTGTGTTGGAAATAAGGTGTCTCAACCTTGTTTGGTTTATTCAGTCAAGATTTTCTTACACCATTTCATATTGTCAGTGCTCTCTAAAAATAGAAATAGGAGTTGTCAAAAGATTCCCATATGATAGTATATCATGGAAGGACTATTTTTAGAGATATTATGACAGATTTTATGACATCTATAAGGGTCAAAAATAGGGGAGAATATTGTGGACGTGAGAGCCTAATTTTAGACCGAAATCTTTCTCTTTAATGCTATCCACCTCATGAGAGGTTTGGCACATGGTTTTGTAAACCATAGATGGTTTCTTGTATAACCGGAGGTCTATAAATTGAAGGCTTGGAGAAGCAATTGGTGTGGTGAGCTTTGCAAGTACTGTAAAGTTGGAATCCTCCTAGAATTGTTTCTGGTGATACTCCTGTAAGAAACTTGCTCTGCAAGTGTATGTAATCTTGTTATTAGATTTGAAATACATTGAGTGGGCTTTTGGAGTGTGGGGTTTTTTATCCGAAAGGATTTTCCCCATGTATATCTGGTGTTTGTGTTCTTGTTATGAATATGTTGCTGATATTTTTGTAACTATTTTACTATGTTGAAAGTTTTGCATAATATCTCTCCTCAAGATTAGCGTAGGAAGTTGTTTCGTTACTCTTAATTTCCTATCAAGTGGTATCAGAGCCTGATCACCTTTGGTTTTAGTTGTGGGTTGTTGGGTTTTTTGTGCTAATCTGGGTTTGAGTGGGAGATTGTGTAGAGAATACTTTGTTATCTAGTTGCAGATATTTTTCAAATGGCGAGCACATCTGGGAGGATTGACGTAGAGAATTTTTCTAGCACAAACTTTGAAATGTGGAAGCTAAAGATTGAAGATCTATTGGTTGATCGAGATCTATGGGATGTGGTGGATGAGAAGTTCCATAGACCTACGGATCCATTTTTGGCTACAAAATATGATGTAATGGATAGAAAAACTAAAGGTCTTATTAGACTATGTCTTGCAGATTCGATCTTGATAAATGTCCATGAAGAATCCACTTCAGAGAAGCTTTGGAAAAAGTTGGGTGAGATATACCAAGCTAAGTCTCTAGTAAATAAGATTTTCTTGAGGAAGAAGTTGTATTCCTTGAGAATGGAAGGAGGTGGACAAATATCTGAGCATCTAGAAACATTCAATACGTTGGTGACTCAGTTGAGCTCAGTTGGAGTTAATATGGATGAAGAAGAAAGGTGCCAAACTATGTTGGTTTCGTTTCCAGACTCATGGGACAGCCTAATCATGGCCATTGGGAGCACTTCAGTCACTTTGAAGATGGAGGATGTTGTTGGTTCTCTACTCTCCGAAGAGATGAGAAGGAAGGTCTCTCTGAATGCCAAAGAGGCTTTGAGTGTTCGAGGAAGAAAAAAGGAACGAGGAAAGATGAGAAGAAGTGTGGCCATTCCAAGAATAAGGGGAGATTAAAATCCCCTGGTAAGTCCAAAGCGATATGCTGGAACTGTGGCAAATCTGACACTTCCGAAGGGAATGCAAAGAAGAAAAGAAAAAGAAAAAGAAGTATGATTCTGATTCTGAGTTCAAAAAGGAAGATGGAGATGCCTTTATTGTAGCTTTAGCCACTCGCACAGGTGATAATGCATGGTTGATAGACTCAGGTGCATCTTTCCACATGACCCCTAACAAAAACTGGTTTAGTAAGTATGAAAACTATGATGGCGGTAAGGTGTATTTGGGTGATAATTCTTTCCTTAAAATTGTTGGTCGTGGTAATATTCAAGTAAAATTTTTTGATGGTAGAATTAGAATATTTGATGGTGTCTTGCATATCCCAGACTAGTAATAAATTTATTATCCATTAGCAAGCTAATAGATGCGGTGTGTGCGTGTACGCTTTTTACAAGCGAGTGTGAAAATGGTGAGAGGTGCTATGGTGATAGCAAGAGGAAGTAGATTGGGTACATTGTACCAAATTGATGCATGCATAGTTGAGTGCAATAGCACTTTAGATAAAACTAAGCCAGTAACTATTTCACTGAAAAAGGAGAGGGTTTCCTCCTGTGCAGATGGTCGTGGCTTCTGGGTACCCAAGGGTTCTTTTTCTACCGAATCAAAATTACCTGCAGAGAATACCATGTTATGGAACCAAAGGCTTGGCCACATTGGAGAGAAGGGTTTAAAAGCCCTGAAAAATAAGAACCTCGTTGAGGGGTTGAATGATTGAAATCTGGAGTTTGATTTATGTGAGCATTGTATTTATGGCAAACAAAACCATGTTCAGTTTTACTTGTCTACTCATAAGTCTTCATGTATCTTGGATCTAATCCATTCGGATGTATTTGGTCTTGTTAAGGTTGCTTCTATTGCTAAATCAGTTTATTATGTTACTTTCATTGATGATTTTAGTAGGAGAACATGGGTATATTTTTTAAAGAGTAAATCTGAAGTTTTTAGTCGTTTCAAGGAATTTAAGGCTATGGTTGAAACTCAAACTGGGAAGAAAATTAAGTGTTTGAGATCTGATAATGGCAGTGAGTACTTGTTCTGTAGACTTTGACAGATTTTGTACAGATTGTGGGATTAAAAGACAAAAGACAACTTTGTATTCTCCGGAGCATAATGGAGTTGCAGAAAGAATGAATAGAACGTTGATGGAGAAGGCTAGGAGCATGTTGATTGGAGCTAGTCTATAAAAGAGGTTTTGGTAGAAGATGTTACCACTGCTTGCTATTTGATAAATAGATCTCCTACATCAACACTTGTTGATAAAATGCCAATGGAGGTGTGGTCAGGGAAAAATCCTTCAATTAGACATCTGAGAGTTTTTGGCTGTGAGGCATATGCACATGTGCCTAAGGAGAAGAGAACAAAGTTGGATTCTAAGGTTGCCAAATGTATCTTCATCGGATATGGCTATAGTGTGAAAGGATACAAGCTTTGGGATCCTATTGCACAAAAGGTAATATACTCTATAAGTGTTTTTTTAGAGAGATTAAATCTTTTCCTATTAATTTTTAGCTAGAACAACATAAAGAAAATGAACAAAAAAAGGATGTGGTTAAACTTCCTTCTACACCTGAGAAAGTTGAAAAGAGACCCCAAAATAGACAAGAAGTTGAGGAGAGCTCACCAAGCTCTGAATCTTCAAAAGAGGAATAAGAAGAGGAAGAAGTGGAAGAATCTCCACCTCAGCTTGTTTGAAAGTCTACAAGGAAAAGGCAGCCACCTGAAAGGTATGGGTATTCTCCTGATGATTGGACATGTATGTTTTCTTTGAGTACTAACATTCATGAACTAAGATCTGTACAAGAGGCTTTGGGTATGAATGATGCAAAGTCCTGCAAATAGCCATGGATGAAGAGATGGCAGCCCTTAAAAAGAATGATACATGGGACCTTGTACCATTTCCTGAAGGTTGGAAACCTGTTGGATGTAAATGGGTGTTTAAGAAAAAGATTGGTTCAGATGGAAATGTTGAAAAGTATAAGGCACGGTTGGTTGTGAAGGGTTACTCTCAAGTTAAGGGTATTGATTATGGTGAGATATTCTCTCCTATTGCTAAAATGACATCCATTCGGTTTTTATTATCTATTGCAGCATCTTATGACCTAGAGGTTGAACAAATGGATGTAAAAACTGCTTTCCTTCATGGTGATTTGGAGGAAGAAATCTATCTGACACAGCCAGAGCACTATATGGTGAAAGGTAAAAGCAAGATGGTTTGTAAGTTAAAGAAATCCCTATATGGCCTTAAATAAAGTCCTAGGATGTGGTACCAGAAGTTTGATTCATATGTGTTGAGTTTGGGGTTTGTCTTTGTCTAAATCGATCACCGTGTATATTTTAAGTATGATGGTGATTGTTTCTTGGTAATTACTTTATATGTTGATGACATGTTGTTTATTGGGAAAGGAAAAGGTTTGACTGCAAAATTGAAATCTCAGCCCTCTCTGAAAGATCTTGGTGCAGCAAAACACATACTTTGAAATTAGAAATCGAAAGATCTTGGTGCAGCAAAACACATACTTTGGATGGAGATTAGAAGAGATTTCACAATGTCCTTCATCCCCATTGGAGATGGAAGAAATGAGTAGAGTTCCTTACTGAGTGTAGTTGGAAGATTAATGTATGCTTGGTCCGCAGACCATTCATTTCCTAAACAGTTATTTCTCATTTTATGTCTAATCCTAGAAGATTTAGTAAAAGAGGGTCTTTTTTGTTCCTATTACTTTGTTTTCATGGAAGAGGAGCTCTCCATTTCACAATGTCCTTCATCCCCATTGTGAGATGGAAGAAATGAGTAGAGTTCACTTCGAATAGTTGCACTTCACCAAATTATAGAGTGTAGTTAAAGAAAGCAAGCTTTGTAAGCTTAATGTATTCAAAAAGTGGAGTGGAATGGAAGTCTTAGCTTGTATTGGCTTGTCATAGATCAAAGGAGATGGTGTACATATAGGGAGTGATGTTCCCATGTAAGAGAAGATTCCTCCATAATGAGAGAAGAGGAGTTACTTTCCCAAATGGGAATGTAACTCCTATCACACACATATGACAGATTCTGTAAGAGAATCTGTCATAACTAAGATGACACCTAGATCCATGTCCACCTAAGTGAGATGACTCACCTGGTGAGGTGGAATAACACTAAATAAGTGAATAAATATACCACCTACACCAACACCCCCCCTTCATCGTAACTTAGGATGAGGCGGCAAGTCAGAAATGAGAAATGGGTCCCGACACAAAGCCTGATGAGGTACCCATGCACAAGAAAAAGGTCCCAAGCAGTGAAGGAAAACCCAGTGGGAAAAACATCCACCACAAGAGAACAAAACACTCTCTAATCTAAGAAAGATGCCAAATATGGGTCTCAGCCATAGACGAGCCTGAAAGGGTACCCATGTATAAAGAGGCAATGTCTCGAAAAGAATAAGAAGAGAGAAGAAGAGGGAAACGAGAGGAATGCAGAAGATGCCATGGACGGATCTGAACTCTGCAAGCTCTAAGAAGTCTCCCAGAAGAATGTCGATGACAAGATCCTCTACCTCTGGACTGAAGAAGAGCCACCCACACTGAACTATGTGCCTACCCTTAGGAAGGACAGAAATGACGTACTAGAAGTCCACCCACTCCACAAAGGAAACTGAGGGTAGCAACATGAAGAACTCTGAGTCTGGTGCATGAAAGTGTGACATAGGTCTAGTGAGCGAGTGCCAAGGAACTGAAGGTAATGTCACGAGTGCAGAACTATCAGAGTATAAAAGAGGAAAACCCGTGGAAAGGATGTCCAAGTGATGTGAAGGGAACAGAACATCCTCCACAACATAAAAGGGATCCACAGCTGAGGGTGGATCAATGAAGGTATCTGAAAATGTGGAAGTGACATGATTCCTAGAATAGGCACTCCCAACAACAGAGATAATGAACTCCTCTGAAACACCTGTAGATGGATGATGAACCTGTAGAGCATCACAAGTGGACTCTGTGAAAAGACGAAAAAGGTCAGGTAGATACTTGTCCCAATGAGGGGGATCAACAAATAGAAGAGCGATGTCGGATAGGTATGAGTCATCCAATGAAGGTAGAGGAGTGAAAGGGGCCTCGCACACTGGAAGTGGAAAGGAGGCTGGTGTAATGATGGTGTGAGACTGAGTAGAGACTGCTCGATATCTAATGAGATGTGGGGGGTGACAACAATGTCTAGAATAGTGAGAGAAAGAGGAGAAGAGTCCTCTGTAGTACTCTTGACATCAGAACTGGGTGCACAATCCTTGTCATCAGAAGTAGAACCAAGTGAGCCTGTGTCAGTGGAACTGTCATCACACGAAGAAATGGAGGAGATGACTGAATCAAAACAGCAACGATGGAGGCAGTATGTGAAGGGTCTCCATAGAGGGACTGAAGAATGCTCCAGACATGGTGAGGTGGATCTGAGTCTACCACGTGAAACTAGAGAGAACAAGAGACATGCATCATCATGTGACCAAAGATGTGGTCAAGTGTCGAGGAATTCCTCTAGATGACGATGATCAGTGGGTGCACGAACTAGCCCAAGTAAGAAGGTTGAAAGACCCTCGTGGGTGAAGTAACATTCCATGGAAGCACGCTAGGCTGAATAGTTCTCTCTCCCGATGAGAAGTGGCGGAGGCTGTAAAGAAATCCTATGATGCTCACGTCTGGAAAGAGCACTCTCCATGATGAAAAAATGCAAGATGCAAGGTGCATGAAAGCAAGACGTCGACTCGGCCGATAATGTGTCTTTGTGCGAAAACCCAAGAGTACAAGCAAACCCCCCAGAATGCGGCACTTTATAAAAGTAGTGCATTTAAAAACCTAACAATTCCATCATGTAATGTGTTAAAAATCATACAACTTTGACCAAGGAAGTGCTTGGAAATGAGCAGCGAGTCCAAATTTATGGCATAAATACAATTCCTGCAACTAATGGAAAAAGTCAATAAATGCTATGAACTGATTAAAAAGTGCTCAAAATGGGTGCGAAGGGTATCGTGTGACTACTCGTTGGAAACAACATCAAATTTTAGCAAATATTTGTTTTTCTTACGAGGGGGGATTAGCCTCCTGCCAACCCCAGACCTCGCCCTCCTTCTTCGACGCTCAAATGAAGGACATAAATCAAGCAAAATTATAGCCTAAAAATTATTACAATGCCAATAGAATGTTTATAACCTAAAAACATCAAAAAATGGGATTGTTTTAACCACCCAACAATGTCTAAAAGGGATGGGGCCCACATTTTCAAGTCATGGAGTTGTTGGACCAAGATGTTGGGTGCACCAAACCGAGTTGTGCAAGAGTTGTGTCCACGTGTTGTGTCGAGCTAACATGGCTCATGCGGCTGAGTTGGATGATGCCATTACCAGATTAACGCAACTGAGAAGCACCCAGTCTAGTCGAGAAAAGTCAAGTTAACTACCTGAGTTGTGCAAAGAGCCAAGACCGTCAGTGTTGGAGTTGACAGTGGCTCATGCAGCCGAGTTAGGAAGACATATATCCACTAGTTTTGTCAAGCTGAGGACTGGAGATGTTTCTGAACTACATGGGTTACTATCTATAATTTGGCTGACCTGGCCATTACCAATCTCCACATGCCGATGTTTTAAACCGCTAAATGATGAGTAAAATTTCCCAGAAGATTTGATGGTAGAGGTGATGGCATCAAAATGGTTGAGCAGAGGTTGTAACGGCTGTAAATGTGATCAGAATTTTAGGGCTCTATTAGGAGTAACCGTCAAGCATGTAAAACGAGACGGACTCAACAATGGAGGAAGAAGACCCTGATGAACGCAGAACATGGGAGGAGACAGACTGGGGATTGCAGTAGCCAGTCTGTGGCACGTACAGAGTTAGCAGGTAACCATTTGAGGGAGTGTAGAGATCGGCGAGAACCAGGGTGATAATTATACGTGGGAGTATGGGCACGGCACACAACTACAGACCTGAGATATGCAAGGTGTAAAGGGCCATGGCCAAGTCTATGAAACAATGTAGTTGGGAGCACGTTCAAGTGTTGAGTGCACAACAGATTTGAATGCTAAAGTAACCCCCGAGTTGATCACGGTAGTGGCAGGAGTGAGGCAGTGCACTACATTTTAGCAAGGAAGAAACGGAGTCAATCGTTTCCAGTGCCAATGCAATAAAACAATGTAATTCATGGAAGCCAAGCACACAGTCCACGTAGAGCCAAAAATTATAGGCTGTGTGACAGTCAGGACTTAGGAGAAAAGGGCATGGAGATGGAAGCTTGGAAAGGGCTGAACTCACCACATAGGGCACGAACCAGCACTCAACACCCATGAAAAAACACGATCCCAACCAATAGCCACAGCACTGAGCACAAAATGCATGGTGAAACTCCAAGGCACGAGTCACCAATGCAGAGAGGAACAAGCCAGTGAATGAGGTACGCAAGCCAAAGCCAAAGAGGTTTGAATGACATGCACCAACATTTCTGAGCACGGTGAAGCACGAGTAGATCAAATGAAGAGCGAGCTATCAACCTTCAAACCTATAATATGCTGAAACTTGAACACCGAAAAATGCCTCCAAAGCACACATGCAAGGCCATTGAACACTTGAAGAGCAAAAACACCTGAAAAATACACCCACAAAATCTCAAAATATGCAAGTAGAGCACATGCAAAAGTGAGAGCTTGCACAAGCAACTACACGGTGGAGCAACGATGGTGAGCAACGTGATTCCGGTCCCCACGCTTTGATACCATGAAGGAGTGTAGGACGAAGACCTGGAAGGAATTCACATGCATCGAATAGTTTCACTTCACCAAAGTGTAGGAGTTGCGAGATTAAAGCAAGCAAGCTTTGTAAAGCAATGTGCATGCATATGAGAGCTCAAGATTTGAAAAGTAGAGTGGAATGGAAGCCTTGGCTTAGCTTGTATTGGCTTGTCATAGATCAAAGGAGATGGTGTACATATAGGGGAGTGAATGTGTAACTCCCATGTAAGAGAAGATTCCTCCATAATGGAGAAGATGAGTTACTTTCCCAAATGGGAATGTAACTCCTATGACACACTTACACATATGACAGATTCTGTAAGAGAATCTATCATAACTAAGATGACACCTAGATCCATGTCCACCTAAGTGAGATGACTCACCTGGTGAGGTAGAATAACACTAAATAAGTGAATAAATATACCACCTACACCAACAGAGCAAGTGACAGGATTTGGTCACTTTTTCCACTACTGAGGCAGAGTACATGGAAGCTACTCATGCCTATAAAGAAGTCATTTGGCTAAAGTGTTTGTGTTTAGATATTGGATTGAAACAGGCGCAATTACAATGTATTGTGACAAATGAGCACAATCTGCCTTGTGAAGAACCTGAATTTTCATGCTAGGACCAAACACATTGATGTTCAGTATCACTTCATGAGAGATATGGTTGAGGATGGCAGGGTGAAGCTGGAAAAGGTAGAGACAGTTGCGAATGTTGCAGATGCATTAACTAAGCCCATGAGCACAACAAAATTTAGGTGGTGTTTCGAGTCTATGGGCCTCTTGGCCCCTAGCAGTTGATCCATGATGGTATCTTTCCCTTGACCCTTACAAGGTATTCGACAAGTGGGAGATTGTTGGAAATAAGGTGTCTCAACCTTGTTTGGTTTATTCAGTCAAGATTTTCTTACAGTCGTTTCACATTGTCAGTACTCTAAAAATAGAAATAGGAGTTGTCAAAATATTCCCATATGATAGTATATCATGGAAGGACTATTTTTAGAGATATTATGACAGATTTTATGACATCTATAAGGGTTAAAAATAGGGGAGAATATTGTGGACGTGAGAGCTTAATTTTAGACCGAAATCTTTCTCCTTAATACTATCCACCTCATGAGAGGTTTGGCACATGGTTTTGTAAACCATAGATGGTTTCTTGTATAACCGGAGGTCTATAAATTAAAGGCTTGGAGAACCAATTGGTGTGGTGAGATTTTCAAGTACTGTAAAGTTGGAATCCTCCTAGAATTGTTTCTGGTGATACTCCTGTAAGAAACTTGCTCTGCAAGTGTATGTAATCTTGTTATTAGATTTGAAATACATTGAGTGGGCTTTTGGAGTGTGGCATTTTTTATCCAAAAGGATTTTCCCCATGTATATCTGGTGTTTTTGTTCTTGTTATGAATATGTTGCTGATATTTCTGTAACTGTTTTACTATGTTGAAAGTTTTGCATAATATCTCTCCTCAAGATTAGCGTAGGAATTTGTTTCGTTACTCTTAATTTCCTATCAGATTGAATGGAAAATACATTCTACATAAGTTAAACATTATTAAATATCAAATAAATACAATTAAATAAGAAAAAACCAATAAACTATCGAAAATATGATATAAAAATGTATCAAAATACTTACTTTCTCCTAACATCATTCATTACCTCCATCTTATCATTTATATAAGACACGACACTGATTATTCCATAAATGTGGTGTTTGTAAACATCAAGAGTAAGATAAATGGGTCTATCTTCATCAAACTATGGTAGGAGCTTACTATTAATACCCTCTCAATCATCTACGAAGAACATATTCAAGGCTAGTTAGTTTACCTCTTAATGTAGCCAAATTATGAACAAACCTGATATACTGCAAATAATATGAACTCCAAAAGAAAATAGATCTCCTTCTTTGTTACTTGAATAATGAATTACAATGTTTCCTAAATAGGAAAACAACTCCCAACTCGAGTTTCCAAGCAAACTCTAACTAACTCGACTAAATCTACTCTAGGTGGCGGAAATTACTATTTTTAGCAGTTTACTAGAACTTGCTATTCTTAGTAAGTTCGCATGCTTATTCGTACGGCACAAAAATTTCCACGCATCTTCTACATCCCTAAATTAGAGGAATTTCCAGCTTTCTAACTCATAATGCAACTAATAGACTAAAATTAACTAATGCCCAAAAATAGGAAAAAACTGAACTATAAGTTAAATCCTAATTTTCAGCCTCAAGATGGTGGATTTAGGGGCCGAAAACATGTCAAAAACTTGCCCCAACTAGTAGAGTAGGTTTCCACTGTGTTCTTCTCATCAAAACATGTGGTTTCAAAAAAAAGGACTCAAATGGACATCCGGAGCTCAAGTTATGACCTTGTCAAGTTCCTGCTAATTCTGGCTCATCTCCTCTTACTCTGGATGACTTCCATGACATGTACAATAAGAGTGGGGGGTCATGTTGTATGCATAGATTTGGATCACTTTGCAAGATCTGTGTTGGTTGATATAATATAAAATTCCAAATAAATGCTACTTAAACAAAATGGGCTTATGCTACAGGCTATTGAAAATGTGAGGGAAAATCATAGGTTATTTCACTGAATAAAGTGGGATAAAATTTAAGATTTGAATCTAAATCTAAGTGTAAACACTCAAAAAATGTTAGTTATTCTTTGTGGTTAAGGGGTGTTCCTTAGTTAAATACCTAACACTTTTAAGGTGATAAATACATATTATTGCAAAAAAAATGACAAAATAATTGGTATACCTGACTCGATCAAAAACCACGCATGATTATGATTCACCAAAAATTGTTATAAGTGTTGGCATAAAACCCTATGGGTCTTATAGGTTCGTATATCCTGGTTAGAGCTAACGTACCCAATAAGGCTATCTCTTTGGTCTAGAATAATTATTTATCCTTTATTATTTAGATGAAGAAACATAATACCTTACACATGAATGGTTTACAATACACATTAGCATATGTCTTGCGCAGGACAACAACGTGCTGGTGGGTAGTTCATAGAGATAATCTTACGGAGTGGAAGGAGATTAGAATTTCACTATCTACTATGTTTGTAAGAAGAAATGCACCTACGCATATCTACACTTATAATGGTGATCAACCTGCTCAACATCACATTCAGTAGTGTGAGAGACTCTAGACAGTGGGACAGAAGCATTACCACCTTCACTCTGGGTACATAGACTATATTCTACTCTACAAGGATGCGCACACGCCTGGTATGTATATGCAGAACTACATAGAGAGACTAGGAATTGGAAAAAATTGACTACATGAATGATCCAGACCTTTGACTATTTTTCTTCCCAACCTTCAATAGAAGAGGCATTAAAATTTGTCAAGCGGTTAACCATGGGAGATAGTGCAAAGGTGGAGGAACTCATACAGAATTAATGGGTGAGACAGAATCTAGCACGTGTTTTGAAGAAGAAGGAGAATACTCCATATTGCTTGATCATGCTTGTCTTAAGAAAGAAAAAGGTAAGATGGTGTACATTGTGGATGATGAAGAAGTTGAAAATTTGGATATTGACCATTCACAGGGGGTGCACGAGGTCTTGGATAGTGTAGATAAGGATACGTGTGCATACCATGAACCAATGAAGACCAAAAAGGTCAATATAGGATCGGAGGCTGAGCCTAAGGAGGTCATAATTGGAGACTACTGGTCAAAATCGGAGGTGGCAAAGATTATTGAGTTACTCAGGGATTATTAGGACTTATTCCCTCAAGGGTATCATGAACTTAAAGGCGTGCATGAATCACTTGGGGAAATGAAGATAAAGCTTAAGGAAGGTGTGTGCCCAGTGAGAAAGAGACCTTATAGAATGAATCCTAATTTACGTGAAAAGGTAAAAGAAGAAATTGATAAAATGTTGGAATTTGGAATTATCAAACCCTTTGATGAGTCGGAATGGGTTAGTCTAATGGTGATCAGTATCAAGAAGGATGGATGAATTGGAATATGTGTGGAATACAGGGAGCAAAATGTTTCCTGTGTAACAAACCCATTCCCTGTGCCATTTATGGAGGAAATCCTAGAGGGAGTTGCAGGGCGTGAAATATATTCCTTCACATATGGGTTTTTTGGGTATCATCAGGTTAGGATTGCTCAGGAAGATCAGGAAAAGACTACATTTACTACTGAATGGGGCAGATTTGCCTATACTGTGATGACTTTTGGATTGAAAAATGCGCATGTTGTATTCTTGCGTATAGTTTTTCAGGCATTCAAATATTTTATTCACAACTTTTTGTTGGTTTATCTAGATGATTGGACAGTATATGGGCTTGTGAAAGATCATTGTGACAATCTGTGCTTGATGTTTGAATGATGCCAAAAATTGAGTATCTCTTTAAACATCAAGAAGTGAGTATTTGCTACACCTTTTGGAATATTGTTAGGGCATATGATCTATAAGGAAGGGTTACTAGTTGATCCAGCTAAGGTTTGCATTCATTCTAGGCCTGGAAGCACCTACCAGTCAGAGTGAGGTGCACATATTTTTGCATCATACAGGTTACTATCAAAAGTTCATTAAAGTGTATGCAAAAAATGCTACACCCTTGGAAGAATTACTAAAAGGGAAAGGTAAATTTTATTGGGGAGAACCGCAATAGCGCGCGTTTGAGATATTAAAAGAGAAACTTACTACCACGCCCATTCTACGCATTTTCCCTCATGGGATAAACCATTTCATGTGCATGTGGACGCTTCTGGCATGGCCATTGGTGCCGTGTTAGCTCAACTTGGAGAAGGTATTATAGATCATCCAATTTGTTTTTCTAGTAGGAAGTTGACTCCTACTGAAAGGAATTATACAACTACAGAGCGCGAAGCTTTGTCAATGATCTATGCATTACACAAGTTTCGATAGTACTTGTTAGCAACACCATTTGTGTTTTATACAGATCACATGGCATTAAAGTATTTGGTAAACAAACCAGTCTTGTAAGGGTGCATATGCAGATGGGTACTCCTATTTCAAGAGTTTGACTTCACAGTTGTGGTGAAGCCAAGGAAAAGTAATTCTGGACCAGACCACTTGTCTAGAATTCACTCAGGAGAAGAAGCATAGACAATTGATGAAACCATGCCAGATGCATAGTTATATAGGTTACAAAATGCGCCCATGGAATTGGAAGACATTTTTATCTTTCTACGAACTGGTTGGCACCAAAAGGAATGAAGGCATTAGAAAATAAACAACTTGCTATACACACGGAACCGTTTATGTTAATCAATGGTGACCTTTACAAGTTAGGAAATGATGAAGTATTACGCCATTTTGTGTTAGAGCATGAGCGCGAGGATATTATTGAAGAATCCCATGGTGGTATTGCAGGTGGCAACTATGAAGGTGATGCGACTTCTCGGAAGATCCTACTCATTAGATTATGGTGGGAGACATTGTATAAATATTGTAAGGCGTATTGCAATGCATGTGACCATTTTCAGTGCCTAGGAAAACTAGGGAAAAGAGAATGGCCATTTTTGAGACCGATTACTAGTGCTGAACCATTTGAGAAATGGGCCATTGACTTTGTAGGAACTATTTCACCAGCCGCGCACAGGACTGGATTGCGCAATATCATTACTTGCACATATTATCTCACACGATGGGCATAAGTAGCACCTACGAAGGACTGTACAATAGCTACAACAGCTAGGTTTCTATGGGAGAACATTATTACAAGATATGGATGTCCTTTAAGCTTTACAAGTGATAGGGGTACACACTTTTTAAATGAGACAATTAGGATCCTATTAGATGAGTTTATGGTTGCACACCATAAAGCTACACCCTATCATCCTTAGGCAAATGGAACTTTTGAGGCCTACAACAAGATTTTGAGCCAAACTTTGACAAAAACTTGTGATGTTGGAAGAAATGATTGGGATGATAAAATGGCAGTTGTTCTTTGGGCATATAGAACAACTTATAAGAGATTGAACAAATCCACACTGTTTCAGTTGGTGTTTGGCACATAAGTCATTCTCCCTATAGAATTTATGCTACCTTCTTTCCGCATTGTGCGCACTAGAGGTCTAGCTGATGAGTAGGCTTTAGAAGAGTGTATTGAGAAGATGATTCAACTGGATGAGCACCGAGCCATAACATGATGGAGTCAGAAGTAGGAAAAGGCCAGGTAGAAAGCGTGGCATGATAGAAACATAAAGGATAAGAATTTTGAGATTGGACAAATGGTACTTCTTTATGTCTCTAAGTTCTTACGCCATCCAGAAAGCTCAAAGTACATTGGTTGGGGCCGTATGTCATCACTCACATACTTGAAATAGGTGCTTTCCAGTTAGAAGCACTTGATGGAACACGGCTACCCAGTTACTTCAATGGGAGCAGACTAAAGCCCTACTATAAATAAGTCTTCTTGGTGTTTGTAATAAGGTAGTATTTTCATTTAGATTAGGTTTTCAATTATGTATTTCCTTCATTATCATTATGCTTTATCAATTTAGTTGTTGTTCTTGTGTAATAAGCTTGCTTGCGTGCATGAAGCTACTTACTATGTGAAGCATGGTTATGCGCAGAGGACTACACATACTTTTAGTGTGGGGTAGTTGTTTATATCTAGGTACAAGATAGTGGGAATTGAAAGAATAAATGAATAAGCTGCTATGGGTGTTCTTTTAAGTCAAAGAAATATTGCTTCTCACAAGTGACCAAGGATAGAGATGAAAGAAGTAACAATATAATGCGAGGTAAGAGGAGGCCATGATAACTAACAGGAGAAGGTACAGTGACGAGGTACTTAGGTGCAAGGGCACGCGTTGAAGAGAAGTCTATGACCAAAGGGTAGGGAGACACGCTAGAAGGTTATACTTGGGGCGTGAAGATATACTGCGTGGAACAAACGAATTTGGGAAATGAATGAGGGGATATTTAGTAGGTCAAGGAGCAATAAATGCATCAAAATTTGAAAAATCTATATAAGGATGGGATACGAATTCATTTTTACCGTTACAAGTAAGATTATTTGAAAGAAGCTAAGTGTGAAGAGCCAAGTGATCATTTTAAGGTGTGAGAGGTGTGTAAACCGTCGTGATGAAGAGATTTGTGCGCAGAAGAAGCTTATGTCCCCGATGGTGAAGGGTTTGAGCGAAGTGAGGTGATAGAGACGAGTTAGGGGCACGTAATTTCACCTATGGCATGCTGAATCGAACTAGGGTTTGCTTTGCACATTATAGAATTTGAATGGAAAGGATCTACAAAGGATTGCAAGGTAAAAATGGCACCAAAGAAGGCAACTGCAGCAGGAGTAAAAGGAAAGAAGGTGGTTGTCGAGGAGGAAGAAATGGCTCCAGAAAGCAATTTTTGGAGATGCAATATCCAGAGGGGGTTATTGTCGGCCAGGATTGGGATTCTCACATAAGGAAAAGAAAGTGATTGAGTACAATCATTTTACCATTGAGAACAAGAAGGAGCTTGATGCATTGTTGAACACGAAGACAAATAAATGCACGGTGGAAGATATGTCGGTGTATGATGATGCTGGTGAGAAGCTCTTGCAAAGGATAGGGGTTTACCAACTTTATGAGCTCCCTTATTTCAGGAAGTATGAGCCATTATACCAGTGGCTTATGAGCAGAGTGCACAAGGATTTTTTCTACTTTACAGGGCGCAGAGTCAGAATTTCAGCCATGCTCATCTCCACGGTGACAGGGTTGAAAGGCATAGGAGATTATTTGTGAGATGATCTAACAGATAAAACTGCAATATTGGAGACTAGGAAGGATTTGGGATATACAAAGGGTCTACGCGGTATGGACATCAAAAAAATAAAGAAGTATCCAGTTGTACAAGCGGCCACACATCTCATTACAAAGCTCAATGACCAAGAAAGGTGGTCGCAAGTGAACACCATGTGGTTGCACATTGCCAAAAAGATGTTTGAAGGAGTAGTCTACAACATTTCATGGTATATCGTAGAGACAATCATTGAAGAAGCACACGTAGGAGGAAAGATCAGCTTTGGAGCTATTCTATTATCACTAGTGTTCATGGAGATCGGAGTGCTTGATGGACTGAAGGAGAAGGTATGGGAGTATGCGATGGAACACAAATCACCTACAGAATACTTCAAGAAGTACCTATCTGAGGGATCCATAACAGAACAGGTTAAGTAACGGGCTGAGAAGTGGTATGATAGGCTCCATGCGACTTTTGAGGAAGAATGACACATCCTAAAGGACTTACCTTTAATGGTTGGAAAGGAATTTCAATTTTTTTTATACCAACATTTATGTATAGCATGGTTTGCAATGAAAGATGGGGCATGGAGTCCTTGGTGCAAGTTTCCATATGCATTCGGGTAAGTGCACGAAGTTGGTGGACAATTCCATGGACATAAAAACCCAAAATAAAGGAACCGATCGCGGTTCCTGAATTCTAGGTTCAGTAATTACCGAACCTAAAACCGTGATCGCGGTTTAGAACCATGAGCACGGTTATAAACCGCGATCGCGAACTCTGAGACAAAATTTAACAGTCCCGCGACTCCTTATTTTCCTCATTTTTCATTTCGAACCGTGACTTTTCCTAAACGTTTTTCACTCGCGCTTTCAATACCATCTCAAAATTTCTCATCGACTTCTGGATAGCGATAGATTCAACCATGCCGCTAAGATGAGGAGGTAAGTCCCCGATTGTAATCATTTTTTTGCATTTTAGGTTTTTTTTTGCATTTTCATGGGTTTTTTGAAATGTTTGTTTATGTATACAATTTTCTTGTTTTATCAGTTGGTCGGCAAGCTCGAAATCAGTCAAACCATCAAAACATTCCTCAAAACCCACCGAACATTCCTCAAAACCCTCCTCCAAACATAGATCCACCTCCTGTGGCTCCTTCTGTCCCCACTGAGCCAGCAGGAATGAAAGATAATATCATTGGAAGAATCCAAGAAAATAAAATTGTCATTGAGAACCTAATTCAAACTATAAGACAAAATCATGCTACAAATCCATCCCGCATGACTTTAGCCAATACATTTCAAACATTGAATGGCGAATTCGAGTCTGCAACCAACCAAATATATACATGGAACACCTTTAGAAGTGACTGTAGGCTGGTGGTATGTGGATAAATTATCCCATGCGGCCGTCAAAGACAAAAAAATTGGAAAAGACCTCATTTTTGCATTATTTACCGACCCTAGAACCAATGCCCCCTGCAATTACTTACAAACGGTTCCCAATCCATTGGTGCCATGATGACAGAATCAAAAACAATTTTTGGGACCGATGGTGGATGGTTTTTGATTATCCACCATGCAACAACAATGAGGTTCCTCTTTATTTTTTGAAGAAATTATATTGTGAGTTCTTGCTCAATGAGGTCCCGAATTATTTTGAATTTTCTAACTTTTTTGGTCGAGGAGGTGGCTCTACTCAGAGCAGACCTGGTGCACGTGTAGGTCAGCCTAGGATCCCCCATGCCCCAAAACCCCCACGCCTTGCTTATCCCTCCTACAAAGTGAAGGAGGTTGTGGAGATTAATACATTGCATGCATTAAGGAGCTCATCGACACTCTCACCCAAAGATAAGCACCCAGATTGCATCTAGTGATGTTGGTGGAGGCGCCAGTTCTAGTGCACCACACCACTGTGGATCATGTGGTGCCGTATGCACTGCAGGCGAGACATCATTTGCTGGTTCACAGGATTTCTTTTCTATAGATGAGATGCTGGGGAATGTTTTTGGAACTGGAGCCACTGATATTGGTCTTTCATAGGTAAATTTCAAATAAATTTAAATAATATATATATATATATATTTAATTACATGTAGAGATTAATATATATATTTGATATATATATATTTGATTGTACGTCATGTACATACATGTAAAAACTAATTTTTTATTTTATTTTAAATAGCAAGAGCTGGTGAAGGAAACATCCAGCGTCGGCATGCTAGCTACTATGGTGGCGTGTTTCAAACGTAAGTTTCAAGTTGTACAAACTTACATTTTTAATAAATCATTTAATTGCACTAGATTATTATTATAATTTGTTTCACGTGTATGTTGTACATGTATTAATATTTTTCTCTTTTATACACAGGAGCCCTGGCAGGTCATCATCTGCTCAGGGAACTGAGGCTACTGGCAATGCCTCACATGAGTTTTACACAGGTTAGTAAATCTCTTTACACTTTGTTTCTAATTACTGGAAGTTCACGCATGGATTACATGCTTTGGACCTCTGTCATGTAGATTTTAATATTGATTTGTACATGTTTTTTGTATAGCTTATGACTGCTAGAGAGACTCCTCCATATATGCAGACTGTGGAGGCTGCTGTAGATACTGCCATAGCATCTGCAGATCCACTAACTGAGGTACACAATTTTTTAAATTTGTTAAATTTTGGAGGTTCATTATTTCTTATTAAACTTAAATCTACAATATCAAATTTTGTAGGTATATATGTGAAATATTTAATTTGAAAATTAATTATTTGTATGTAGCTTACCCCTCGTGAGTCTATTATTGTCCCTACGACACGTCAACAACAAATTGATAGGGATCATGACATTGCGGTAAGATTTCACATGCATTTTAACTAAATTGTACAAGTTTCTAAATTTTGAATGTATTTTAAAATTTTGGGTGTTAAAAACTTGTTTATGAATGTGCAGGTTAGGTTGCAGGCATGCTTAGAGACACCTAGGACCACATGGATGAAATCCGTAGTGGCATCTCCCTCCACTACATCCCCAGGTTGTGGACGTGCTACTTCTAGCAAGGTGAAGAGAGGGAAGATGTTTCATGAGTAGATTTATAGTCCACCTGGATGTACATATGTGGTCATGAGTAGATTCACAGTCCATTGTATATATATAGCCTTTTGCGATGGCATGTGGTCCCATATGTACATTATGAAACGTGCTTAGTCCGAGATGTACACATACATTATGAACTTATGTACATATATATTTTCAGAGACGTGCGTCTGGAGCACACTTTGTTTGATTCTTATATATATATATCCATGTGTGTTGGTTAAATCATATTTATGACTTTTTCAGTTATTTAACAAGCGATGTAACGTGGGTAATCATCATCTTTGAATTTGGGTATACCTATTTTTCTATATGTTCTTTGTCTTGTTTGTTTACTAATGACTCAAAGAGGATTTCACTATGAGACTTATGTTTTTTTTTCTTGCACTTGGATCAAAGAAATAAATTGGCATGTGAAATTTTTTATTCCAATCTATTTGTTTAGGATATAGTAGGGTAAATTTTCAATTGGATGGAGTATCTAATTATATGACAAGGTAAAAATAACTCAATTAGGAAATATGTTACTTGAGTAAAGATCCTCGTATAGGACCTCCATTGGGAATATGCATCACGTTGTCAAAATGAGATGAGCCATCCTCATTTTTTGAATAGGTTGTGTCTATCTCATAAGGTGGATCATTATGGGGCCTGATTCCAAGGCCATGTTCAAGTTCAATTTAAAATAAGGAATGGGAATAGGTTCTGGAACCTTCTTTGTGCGTTGATTTTGCATCCTTGAATCCATTATAAGGTCCATGACATATACCATGTAGTGGACTTTAATATACTATGGATCTTGATGACATGATGACATCATGCCATGGTACCCTAAGGACAGGGAATTTTTTAGATCATGATATATGTTGGCCCTATTTATATTGGAACCACTATAGTACCTATTGATTCTCACTCTTCATTATAATACAAGTGATGTGATTATAATAGTTTTTGTACCCAAATCAGTTTCTGAATGGCAATGGTATAAAGATGCTAGATCTGTAAAACTGAAACAGTTAATTATATCTAGATTGTATTTTCATAATTTACAATCTTGGATGCTTGCATTGTTTTGTCTTGGAACAATTCACATATCGCATCATTCACTTGTGCAATATTCAAACCAATAGATCTATAGGGATTATCTGATAACTTATGGAAAATGTTTTCAAGAGGTAGAGCATGCGTTATTTTAAAGAATATGGTGAGTATACTCTTAAATTGGTAATATGCTCCAAGAATTGTTCTTGTGATGATTATAAGAATAAGCTAGTGAGGCAGGTAGCTAGTTTGGTCTATGACTTGAGGTTTCTTGAATCAGTATATACATATAATTTTCTTATGCGTCTGTAAAGAATATTTCACAGGTGAAATGTGTACATGTCAAGCCCAACCATGGCATGTTATGATGCATTCAAAGTGGTCAATTGTCAGGTCTAGAAGTGTGTTTCATTCCAAAATACAAGTATCTGTCTAGTGTCCATTGTGCTACATGACTTGAAATTTTCAAATTTTCTCTAATTTTGTAACCTACATGCCTGTAGGTGTTACTTAAAGTGCTTGAAAAAAATTCTCAATGCCTAATCTTGACAGGAGTACATATATGATATATTCTTGAAGGTACTCTAGGTGATTTCGTGTGCTAGAAAGGCATTTTTTCGACAAGATGAAGCTAGATTTGGAGGGAAGGTTGATGATTTTATGATAATCAGTTTATAATAATATGAAAAGGAGATTCTATAGAGATATATGATGATGTGTATGATACAAAACACTCAGGGGGACATTGTTTATTTAAAGGCTTTTGAGGTCTGTGATGAGTGTATTCTCCAAGAACAAGTAAGGTATGAGTCATGAATGCATTATTTCTTCCCAATACATGAAGGCTACAAACATGTGACTAAATCAAGTTTTGGTGCCTAACAAGTAGATTTGGCCCAAATATGAAGGTAAGAAGGATCATTTTTCTATAGAGATGATTGTTTTAGGTATGTAGGTCTGGTATAGTGGATTCTCAAGGTGAAAAAAAAGCTTTTGTGAGGAATGAATTTTTTTGCATACCTACAAGGTGAATGATGGTGCTCTTACTCAAAGAAAAGTTATGATGATGATAAATATCAATGATTTTCAACATGTTCAGATCATGCATATGTTATTCCCAGGGGAGCTTAGTGTCTTTATGCTTGAAAAGAGGCTAAAATCAGTTTTTGAGTGAAATTTCAAGATTTTGAGCTTATTTAAGACATTTGGTTGATGTTTCTAATGAAGAGGTGATCCTATCAGGAGGAGAAAGATGAAGAACATGTTGTTAAATGTATGCCTTTGTCATTAATGTAAAAAATGGGGGTAAGTTGCTTTTGGGCTAGACTTCATTCGGGCGTAGTCCCTTAAGAGCCCTGAGACCAAAATATCGTTCAACTTCGACAGGTAACTACTCGGACTCCGTGGAACCTAGAGAGGCCTCGTATGATTTGGAACCTCGGCGTATGGACCCTCTACAATAGCCTCTCTCAGTTTTTTCCTTCTCATTTTAGTGCTCTTGCTATCCTACTGTTTGCAAACGCGTGAAATAGTGCAGTTGGAGCCAGTGTAAGGTTGTCAAACGCTATATTTTGCAAACGGTGGGTCGTGGCACCGAACCGACTACGCCGGAACATCTAGGTGGCTAGGTGAACACTAGAGGAGGTGGTGTTTTGGTGCGCGAAAGGGTCGTTGCTTTCGGGATACTTCATTCGAGCATAGTCCCTTAAGAGCCCTGAGACCAAAATATCGTTCAACTTCGACGGTGACTACTCGGACTCCGTGGCACCTAGAGAGGCCTTGTCTAATCTAGAACCTCAGCGTATGGACCCTCTATAATATCCTCTCTCAGTTTTTTCCTTCTCATTTCGGTTCTCTCGTTGTCCTACTGTTTGCAAACGCGTAAAATAGTGCAGTTGGAGCTAGTGTAAGGTTGTCAAAGGCTATATTTTACAAAGGGTGGGTCGTGGCACCAAACCGACTGTCGCCGAAATGTCTGGGTGGTGAAGTTAACACTAGAGGAGGTGGTGTTTCGGTGCGTGAAATGGTCGTTGCTTCCAGGCTACTTCGTTCGGGCATAGTCCCTTAAGAGACCTGAGACCAAAATATCGTTCAACTTCGACAGGTGACTACTCGGACTCGATGGCACCTAGAGAGGCCTCGTATGATCCAGAACCTCGGCATATGGACCATCTATAATAGCCTATCTCAGTTTTTTTTCTTCATTTTGGTGCTCTCACCTGTCTTACTTTTGCAAAACGCGTGAAATAAAGTGCAATGTTGGAGCCGAAGTAAGGTTGTCAAATTTCGCTATATTTTGCAAAGGGTGGGTCATGGCACCAAACCGACTACACAGAGAGCGTGTTTGTGTTCCTCAGCACATCTAGGTGGCTAGGTGAATGCTAGAGGAGGTGGTGTTTTGGTGCACGAAAGGGTCGTTGCTTCCGGCTACTTCGTTTGGGCGTAGTCCCTTAAGAGCCCTGAGACCAAAATATCGTTCAACTTCGACGGGTGACTACTCGGACTCCGTGGCACCTAAAGAGGCCTTGTATGATCCGGAACCTCGGCGTACGAACCCTCTACAATAGCCTCTCTCAATTTTTTCCTTCTCATTTCGGTGCTCTCGCTATCCTACTATTTGCAAACGTGTGAAATAGTGCAGTTGGAGCCAGTGTAAGGTTGTCAAACGATATATTTTGCAAACGGTGGGTCATGGCACTGAACCCACTATGGCGACACATCCCGGTGGCCAGTGAACGATAGAAGAAGTGGTGTTTTGGTGCGCGCACAAGAAAGGGTCGTTGCTTCCGGCTACTTCGTTCGGGCATAGTCCCTTAAGAGCCCTAAGACCAAAATATCGCTTCAACTTCAACTCTTGAAAGGGCGAGTGACTGAAATCACCCCGAGTCTTTCTCGTGACTACTTGACTCCATGGCACTAGAGGAGTCGTTTTCAAAATTTACAACATTTTCAAAATTTACAACTTTTTCAAAATTTACAACTTTTTCAAAATTTACAACTTTTTCAAAATTTACAACATTTTCAAAATTTACTTGACTTTTTCAAAATTTACAACTTTTTCAAACAATGAAAGCTTCTCTTAGCTTCGAGAATTTAAAATTCTCTACTAACAGTGCCAACCACGTGAAGGTGGAAGCTTTTCTGGCACCACTAACCTAAACATAAAATTGTTAGTCAAAGAAATTTAAGTTTCAAATCAAAACCATATACTATCTATATACATGTACACAAAATACACAAATTTAAAATAAAATATATTCAAACTTAAATCTAGATCTTTAAACTAAAAAAATTATATATATATATATATATATATATATATAATATATATATGAAAATAAATTAAATATATACTGACATGAGCATTGTAAATTCATTCCAATGAACCATCGGATCGGATCTACTTAAATAGCAGACAAAAATTGCTTCATGATCTAACTCTCGAACCTTCCAAAGAATCTTGTTATTAGGCCTTCCTCGATATCTATACAACTGAATATTTGTCGCTAGAACTAGATGTGAATATAAGAGTATTTTCCTGTGTGTCTCAAAGTCTTCAAACACCCAAACAGAGGAGTTTTTAATGGATACCGTCGAAGCCAAGTTCCAGTAACTACCACTGACCCTATAGGATACTCAATCTCTTCGCCATCTATAATAGGAGAAGTCAACTTCTTTCTTTCCTCGATGCAACGACATAAGAAATAGTCTGTCCCTTCTTCATTGTCTTCTGTCACAATTACTGCAAACACATGTCCTACAAAAAAATAACCAAGGTTGAACAACTCAAATTTAAATTACATATTAAAATTTCAATGGACATAACTCAATACAAAAATTAAATAAATAACCATAAATACCTTGTCGCACAAAAATCAAAATTTTGTCAAAGTCTTTGGATGTTGTAACTTCATCTACAGAAACAAGTTGTAATGCTTGTGGAGGTTGATAACTAGGAAGCAGAGTTAGAGGCCTACAAATCCATCCTTCCACCCATTCTTGTGAATCACACTCAGCAGTGACAAATTCGATACAAGATGCACAAAAACATGTCAACTTTCTTTTCCATACGGCCCACCCATCATTCAAGTAGCGGTCTAAGATACAAAATGAGTGCATATCACTAGACCCTCTCGATTTTCAGTGAGTGTCATACAATCCTCGTAGTTAGCAATATGTTTTTCCTCTATCAACCAAAAATATCTACAAACTGTGGAATTTTCTTGAGAACCTCGGGCCATGTTGTCAGTACACCATTCCACTATGCTCTTTGCATCTTTTAATTTAGCACCATCTTTATACTTCAACTCTTCTCTTGCAAGAGCTCTTTTCACACATGCCCCTGCACCGTCATGCTCTCCTTTTCCATGTCTAGCCTCAGTGAAACTCTAAATATGTTGCACACCCATCTTGACGTGCATTATACTCATCCAATAAAACATTCGTACATTCTTAAACTGAGATGTGTAATTATCTGACCATATATAATGTTGTTTGAAGTGGATGTCCCTATCAGACAAGTTTCCATAAAATAACTAGAAACACTCTTGCACAAATTTAGTAGAATGAGTACGATCATCACTGATATAAAAGTGGTACTCTCTTAAAAAAATTTGATCATTCTCTGTACTGTCAAGAGAATGTAGAAATGCTATATGCACAAAAATGACAACTTGTACTGAGTTGTAATATTGCGATTGAACCTCCATTTGTGGTTGCAATGTGTAATTCTCTGCAAAATCGACCACTGAAACAATAGTACCAATAGGAAATGTGTCTTTGCATAACTTGAATTGTTCATCCAACCATCGAGCTCTATGTGTATGCCTCGCATGCTCATAAACAATTTCATCCTTAAATTTTCTCATAAATTGAAAAATGGGCATTTATTCTATAACTAGCTCACACCGTTTCGACTCTTTTCATCTTTCAACTGGTATGCAACTAATTTATATTTATCAAATTCAACTAAATTATGTCCTATTGTACCTTCAATTTGCTCATGGATGCAACTTTCTGATTTAGATAATCCGTCGCATGTACTACAACTTCCATCTAAACAATCCTGACTATAAAAAAATTGTCCAACTTCTTTTTCACAAAATATAGTAGGAATGAAATCCCTGGAAGATATTGGTGGAACTTGAACACCACATTCAGATAATATAGTTTCAGAATGAAAATTAGAACGAATACATAAAAATTTAGCATAATGCATCGCAAATTCAACATGTTGCCTACAACAACAAGTGGTGCGAGCATGGTTGATTTTCACATAGAATGGTTTCAACATTTCAAAAAAACGTTGAGTAATTTTAATTTCCAGATTCTCTTGTTCAAACTTACGAAAAAATTGAGTTTGAGTCATATCTAAGAAATGTTTTGGATGTGGTTCACGATTAGTAGAACCAACTCTTCGTTTTATAACATCTCTTGTATTAGGTGAAATTCTAGTGTTATCATTCCAAAAATTAATAACAACTTCTCTTATAGCATCAGAATTATTTTTGTCCTTACGCGGTGCTCTAGCAGAAAATGCCCAAAAATCGACATTATTGAGTGATTGAAGGATATTACGTCTTTCAATTGCTTTCATTAGAGTTTTTCGATTAACTTGCAACATTCGACTTGTTTGCGTAATCAAACGTTGTTTTTTTATTGATTCACTTACAACACTAGTAGCAAGTACACGACACACAATATTACTATCCCTAGTGCGTCTCTTGACACCAACAGTGTGATATGCATCATGAAGGTTTTCAAAAATTGTAGAGATTTGACCACGTATGTTAGATGTTGTCAATCCTAAGGTGTTTAATGTATGTCTCATTTTAATCAATTTCATCAAACTAACCAACAACTGACATCTTTGGGAATCATTTAAAATTTTAAAATGATTATCCCAAATTTCAGTGGCTTTTCTTCTGATTTGTCATTCAAAAAGTTTGTCAGACATTGGTTTCAAAATGTTTTCATCAATTTCAATAAAAAAATTAGGTTTCTTACGTAAAATCCTAGGAGGTGTTTTTGTCAAATTTTGCTTGTCTACAGTTTCAACATGAATTTCCTTATTCACATTTTCATTGTCTCCTTCAATTTCAACATTTGCTACATCATGAGTATTTAATTCTTCTTCAACATTGATGAAGAAAACTTTCTTCATCACGAGTATTTAATTCAACTTCAACATTGATAGTAGAAACATTACCTAGTTCTTCATTGCTTACAATAGTTGGGATTGAAGATGAACCTCTTCTAGATTCACGAAGTTTCCACATTCGCTCAACGATTTTGAATTTTGTTGGCCTCTAATTCATTTGGTGTTTTTTTACTTAATGGCTTCCTTTTTTGACTTCGTTTTTGTCTCCCATGATGTTTTGCTTCCTAGGTGATAAGAAAAATGTGCAAAAAGATATAATAATTTCACAAATAATTAAATGCGGTAAGGTCGAGAGTAAAAATCACATGGTAATTCGACATTGGGATGTGTGTAAATATGATTTCGAACCATGAGTGCACTTTATGAACCATGCGAGTGCGCTTTATAAACCGTGTGTAAATATGATTTCTGAACCGCGAGCGCACTTTATGAACCGTGAGTGTTCTTTATAAACCACGCTCACGATTTATAAAGCACGCTCATGGTATTGTTAAAAAAAACCATGATCACGGATCTATCTACCGAACCTAAGCCTCGGAAAATCTTTGTTTTTCCCCAACCAAAGCTATAGAAGGTCATTATGAAGTGTAAAAGGTCAAAAAACCTCAAATCTGCTCTTCCAAAGACTTGAACCATGCTAAAAACTGAAAAAAATTCACAAAAATGGTGCCATCATGCGTAGGGGAGACTCTTAGCTTCGTAGAAATATTGTTTTTAAAGTGAATAGAATAAGATAAATATCATTTTATAATTTCTTACTAACAATAGGTCTTTAAGACATTTTTTCCCGTGAATGTTCATGTCTACGTTTAAGACTGTAAATTTTGTTTCGCTTATCAAAATATGATAAAACTTATACCATCCCAAGCGTGGACAAATTCTATACACGTTAAAAAAATTTGATTTCGATATTTTTTGATATAGTTATGGTGGGCAAACGGAAAGCGCTCCATTTTCTAAATATTTTCATACCACTTTCACGGAAAAAATCATTAAAAAAATATTGCTAAAAAAATACAAAATAAAATCCATCCCAAGATAGACAACTACATCTAACGTTTCACCAAAGGAAAAAAAAATTAACAAGATTTGGTCATCCAAAATGCGGGCAAACGGACTACAATCTTATAAGTTTTTTCAAAAAAAAAAAAAAAACTAAGTCATATAATTTTAAGTGTTTAATATAGCTAAACTTGTCCATTTTTACAAAAATTAGTATTTTAGAAACTAGATTTCGAATGCTACGATTCATATTTATATAAATTTTTCTAATTTAGAGTGCATGTATAGCTAATAATCCCTACAAGTTGAGATTTCGTTGTTTTTTGCAATATGACGTCCACGGATGACCCTATATTTGTCCATCAATTTCCTGCACTTACCCATTCACAGTAAGGTACTTCCAGGCATCTATACACAGGCTCACAGATGCGGGGTGACTGATGTTCAACGTGGATAAGGTAGACTGCGACTACCACACACTATGGAAGAAATATGTGTATCAAGGGCGGGGTGCATATGTTGAAAGACTCATTTCTGATGTTTTGAGCATTAAACCAATAAGTTTGGCGGTGTGAAGTATTGGAGCAACACTGGTGTATTTCCAACTATATCCAAATATGGAGAATAACAAGTATGTGGAAGGTGAGTTTGCACTTCTAGTACCACCAAAGGGAAAGCATACAATGGAGAACATCCCAGCGCCTAAGCCCATAGAGCCAATTGAAGTGGAGGATGAGGAGGAGGAGCGCGAAGATAGTGGTGGTTTGGAGCATAGAGGTAGGAGACATCCTACAAATAAGGGTGAAGTTGAGTGTACCACTACACCACCTCAGCCATAAGAGGGGGATGATGAGGACATGAATGCAATACAAGGGGAGCATAGATTTAAGAGGGTGTTTAGGAGAACAAGGACCCAAGGTGCTACTCCAACCACGGTGCACAAATCACCCAAAATCTCTCCACAGAAGGAGGCAACCATGTAAATAAGGAGGAAACTAAAGTTAAATGAGGAGGTAGAAGAGTCAGAGGAAATCGCGCCTAATTCTCCTACACTTCCAGAGAACATAGAAGAATAGGGTGAGAAATCAAAGGAAAGAGGAGAGGATGAGAAGGGACTAGAGGAGACAACTGCAGAGAATTTTTAGGACATGGAGACACAAGTCCCAAATTTGGAAGTTAAAGTCCCTAAGCAACAACGATCTAGAAGAACAAGTGGAGAGCACATTCCACCAGCCATGGGGTATGTGGAGGATGCAGGTAAAATTGTCTGATGCATGCATCTAGAGCATGATAACAGAGAAGGATTTATTTGGCTGAGAGCTAATGGATGATGATATGGTGACTGTGTGCACTCGAAAGCAACTATCATGGTCAATACACACCCATATGGATGATCCTGACTTTGATATATGCGAAGAGTCATGTGTTTCGAGACGACTGAAGAAGGCACCCCAATCTAGATATATGACAGTAATGCCTACTATTATGTCAGATGAGCAGGTTAGCAACACATTGGTAAAGGTTTCTACTAAAGTTGCAAGGAGAAACATGGAAAAATCTGCAACAATAAGAGCATTGTGTGAGGAGCTCAAGACAAAGGATGCAGAGATAGTGCACATCATGCAAGATACGGACTTAGCGTGGAAGAAGAATGAAGTATTTATCAACATCAAAGAGGAGATTGGGGACAATGTCATAAGAGTCAAGCCACACTTGGAGGCCAAAGTACCACAAACGTTTCCTTCAGCGATACACTATGTAGAAAAGTTGGTAGACATTTTACTTAAAGATGAACCTCTATGCATACCAGTGCCAAGGAGCTCAGAACAAGAGGCAGGGTGAGAGAAAGCATCAGTGATGTGGAAGATTACATCATATGAAGAGATGTTGCAAGCACTATAAGAGGTATTGAAGATAACAGACCAGGATTTAAACATCTGCATAACTCCAGAGGTGTTTATCAATATAAAGACCCTGGAAGAAAGCAATGAGATCCAAAGAGCAATGAAGGATGAAACATTGGGCCATGCAAAAATATTTTCAATGGTTAAGTAGAAGTGCAAGGCCCTGGAAATAGCACAAGAGCCGCATAAGACTCGACTAGAAGATTTTGGGAAGCTCATTGCACAGAAAATGGATATTTTAGAAGGAAGAATGACATCAATGTCCAACATTGTGTTGGTTTTGCAGAGTGAAAAAGGAAAGATTGCGAGGGATGACTTGGAATCCATTATTGTGGACATTCCAGAGAAAGCAGAATAAGAACTCCCTAAATGGCAGACCTTGGAGGCCAAAATAAAGGAGGAGCATCCAGAGTCGATCCTTCAAGCTGATATAGAGGATGCTACCTCTTGAAACATTCTTTATTCATCTGCATTATTTCTTATTATTTCCACTTCATATTCTTGTGCCTTCTTCCAGAGAACGATAGCACAGAAGGATTTATTTGGATGGGAGCTAATGGATGAGGATATGGTGATTATGCGCACTCAGAAGAAACTATCATGGTCAATGCACAGAGTCATGCAAATTTTGAGACAGCTGAAGAAGGCACCTCAATCTAGACATATGACAGTAACGCCTACTGTCATCATGTTAGATGAGCAGGTCAACAACGCATTGGTAAAGGTTTCTACTAAACTTGTAAGGAGAAACATGGAAAAAGTTGTAACAATAAAATCGTTGTGCGAGGAGCTCAAGACAAATGATGCAAAGATATCGCACATCACGTAAGAGAGGGACTTAGCGCAGAAGAAGAATGAAGTATTTATCAGAATCACAGAGGATATTGGGGACAATGTCATAAGAGCCAGGCCACACTTAGAGGCCAAGGTACCACAGACATTTCCTTCAGCGATACAATATGTAGGAAATTTGGTGGACTTGGTACTTGAAGAAGAACCTCTATGCATACCAATGCCAAGGAGCTCAGAATAAGAGGCAAGGCGAGAGAAAGCATCAGTGATGTGGAAGATACATCATATGAAGGGCTGCTACAAGTGCTATAAGAGGTATTGAAGATAGCAAACATCTGCACAACTCTAGAGGTGTTTGTCAATATAAAGATCTGGAAGAAAGCCATGAGGTCCAAAGAGAAATGAAGGACAAAACATTGGGCTGCACAGAAAGGTTTTCAATGGTTAAGAAGAAGCATGAGGCCTTGGTAGCAACACAAGAGCTGCATAAGACTTCGGCTGGAAGAATTTGGGAAGCTCATTGCGTAGAAAATGGATCTTTTAGAAGGAAGAATGACATCAATGTCTAGTGTTGTGTTGGTTTTGCAGAATGAAAAATGAGAGATTACGAGAGATGAATTGGAATCCATTGTTGTGGACATTACAGAGAAAGCAAAAAAGCACTCACTGAATGGAAAACCTTGGAGGCCAAAATAAACAAGGATTATCCATAGTTGATCCTTCAAGATGATACAGAGGATGCTGCCTCTTGAAACATTCTTTATTCATCTGCATTCTTTATTATTCTTTCCGCTTCATATTCTTGCTCCCGCTTCCAGAGCATGATAGCACAGAAGGATTTATTTGGATGGGATCTAATGGATGAGGATATGGTGACTATGCACACTCAGAAGCAACTATCATGGTCAATGCACACCCATATGGATGATCCTGACTTTGATATATGCGAAGAGTCATGCGTTTTGAGATGGCTGAAGAAGGCACCCAAATCTAGACATATGACTGTAATGCCTACTGTCATGTCAGATGAGCAGGTAAGCAATGCATTGTTAAAGGTTTCTACTAAACTTTCAAGGAGAAACATGGACAAAGTTGTAACAATAAGAGTGTTGTGCGAGGAGCTCAAGACAAAGGATACAAAGATAGCGCACATCACGTAAGAGAGGAACTTAGCGTGGAAGAAGAATGAAGTATTTATCAGCATTGCAGAGGAGATTGGGGACAATGTCATAAGAGCCAGGCCACACTTGGAGGCCAAGGTACCACAGACATTTCCTTCAGTGATACATTATGTAGGAAATTTGGTGGACTTGCTACTTGAATATGAACCTTTGTGCATACCAACGCTAAGGAGCTCAGAATAAGAGGCAAGGTGAGAGAAAGCATCAGTGATGTGGAATATTGCATCGTATGAACGGCTACTGCAAGTTCTATAATAGGTATTGAAGATAGCAAACTCGGCTTTAAACATCTACACAACTCCAGAGGTGTTTATCAATATAAAGATCCTGGAAGAAAGAAATGAGGTCCAAAGAGAAATGAAGGACAAAACATTGGGTTCCACAGAAAGGTTTTCAATGGTTAAGCAGAAGCATGAGGCCCTGGTAGCAGCACAAGAGTTGCATAAGACTCGGCTGGAAGAGTTTAGGAAGCTCATTGCGCTGAAAATGGATCTTTTAGAAGGAAGAATGACATCAATGTCCAAGGTTGTTTTGGTTTTGCAAAATGAAAAAGGAGAGATTACAAGGGATGAGTTAGAATCCATTGTTGTGGACATTACAGAGAAAGTAGAACAAGCACTCGCTGAATGGAAAACCTTGGAGGCCAAAATAAAGGAGGAGTATCCAGAGTTGATCCTTCAAGCTGATATAGAGGATGCTGCCTCTTGAAACATTCTTTATTCATCTGCATTCTTTCTTATTCTTTCCACTTAATATTCTTTACTTCAATTTTTTTGGAGATACCCATTGTCGGGTGACAATGCAATTAGTGTGGGGTAATGTTGATCAGAGAACACTTGATAGAAGTCACACAAGAAGTCCACGTGGGAAAATAGGCCAAGTTTAAGGGCACGAATGGAATGGAAGAACACACACGTGAAGGGCAAGTTCAGCATTCGGGACTCAGCCTATTTTGAGCATGAAGACCTATTTTTAGAAGATGGCGTGCGAAACACACCAACAATGTAGGGACGTGCATGCCACACATTGTCTATCTTTAGAGGATCATATCGAAGCTTGTTTTACATGGAGGCAAGCTAAGAATAGGATGGTCACTTCCGTTAATTGCAAGAGGTCTATAGATAACACACTTGCATGTGTGGCTATTCCTGTAAATGACATGTGGCTATTAATAGCATGCGGCCTATTTTTGGAATAGAGAAGTAGTGAAGGGAAAGTCCCCACCCTATATATATGATGTGAATCACATAGATAGATATATGTATAGAGAGGTATACAACGGGATTACTATATCATATCCATACGCACATTGGTATAGAATTCCATTATTTTAAGGATCTTCTATGTTTATTAATAAATGGAAGTTATTGGCTGAATCGAAGTGTTATTCCTATGTGAAATCAAGTAGTGTTTGTTCTTGATTCAATCATGATTATTAAACTTGTTCTTTCATAAATCTAAATATGGTATGCATTGTAGAATGATGGATTAGTTATGGATCTATATGTTTATTCCTTCATCATTCTAACATCCTGTTATAACAACCCTAAAGAGGGATATGGTACCTTGATGTGCTTCGGATGAGCACTCAGTCTAGGATGAGTGATGTGCCAATGTGACTAGGGTGTTATCTAGTAATTCTAGGCTGCATCACCACTTACTGTTGAATCTACCATGTTAGCTTGGGTTGCAACATGGTAAATGTATCTAGATCAAAAATAAAGTGCTTGACTTATTCTACAAGGAAAATGACATGTATGAAAAGGTGTCTAGGGTGGGTCACTTCCATCTAGTGCACACTGCCCATGAAAACTAGCCCACATGCCTTCATGTGGAGTCCATGATTTCCTTCAACCACTCCTATAAAATCCACTTCACAATATATAATTTTTTTAAATTTTATTTTCATATTAATTTATTGTGGGCACTATAATGCTACTTAATTTGGTTTAACCATGGTAGGTTATCTAAACCCTAAATTTTGTGAGAATATTTTTACCCATATGTTGTATACCATATATTTATGTAAATATGGATTTTAAATCCATTTAATGAAATCTCTACCTATGTTAGTATGATTAGGGAGATATTATATCACTTATTACTCTACATGACCACATGGAAAAGGTAATATTTAGGTGACCATCCACTAATGTCAACATGTTAGTCCTAAACCTTGGGTTTAATATTTTCATAAACTAAATTTAGATAAGTTACGAACTTTGTGTGTTTCACGAATTGCACCTTGAACCTCGAATGAGAAGGCCTCCTTGAATATTTTGTAAAAACATAACTTATAACAAATGATTTAGGATCCATCGTGGGTAATATATAGTCGGTCCAATGTCATTTTAAGATTAATACAACCACACTTGTTAATGCCCCATGAGTTAGGTTGATAATCTTAAGATGACTAAATGGAGGTAAGGTGTGGTGCTCGTATGGGGAAACTAGTTGACCCAGAGGGTAGAATCCTAATTTGATGATGAGTGTTACCTTTATTTGCACTTAAAACATTCCACAAGTTATAGAGTAAACAATAAATACCATATGCCCTAGTATGTAAAATAAGTAGTTGTTGTGTAAATCATGGTGATGTGAACATTAGTTGTGTAATTTTACCTATAAAACTAGCTCAAATGTTTTCATGTACATGCTTGGTTAAGTAATAATTAAATTTCATGTGATTTATTCCTTACACAAGAATTTAAATAAATTATATTTTGAAGAATGGATAAAAGGAAAAATTATAATTTTCATGACAATGTGTATACGATGAATTTTACGTGTGAGGGTATAGTGAAGAAACCATTTTCATGTTACTTTTGTACTATGTGTGTGTGATATATGTAACCTAGATGTTTTTTTGATTTGCATGATAATTGTGTGTTGTCTTCAAGAAAGAAATAGAAAATGACATTGGATTTAAATTTTTGGGGGTCTTAAAATGTTGGCATGACACATGGTATCAGAGTTGAGGTCCAAGATTTGGAAGCTCTGGGGGAAAAATTGATGAGCTTAATGTACTTCATTGTGTCAATGTAACCCAAGTGTTGTATTGAGTATTGCAAGTGTCTTATGTAAGGATAGTGAGCCCTTGTGAAGTTGAACATACTGGGATGTTATACCTTCCCTATTTTATTGTATTTATCTATAAATTCCTAGTAAATGTATTGTATGGTAAAACCTAATTTCAATGATATGGTCTTGTGTTTTAGGGAACCTTGTGGTTATTTATATGGGTGATTTGGGGTGATGATTAAGATATGAACATTTATATGATGATTTGAAAACAAAATTTGGGAAACTACAATGTTCTAACCAGTGTATTATTATTATTTATTAACTATGGTCGATGTTTGATTGAATTCTATGATATGCACGTGGTGGTGTAGTAGTACCCCTATGAGTTGCCTCCAAAGGCCGCCTAGTGCATTATGATGTTCATTTTTTAATCTATAGGTTTATTTGTACACTTGATTATGTAACTTAGAACCAACACTTTTATTTGACCTATTGATAATATTTGATGCTCTTTTATTTACTAATTCCTTTATTAAAATATTTTCATAGTTTTTATGCAACTACTTATCCTCTTATCTTTTATTGCTATTTTTTTGTTTTCCATTATTTTTTGACTCAAAGATTAATGGTTTTTGATGTTGCTTGGCTATTTTTCATCATGAATGGAATGTGGTTTTCTTGAATGATTTGGTAAGATGGCTATATTATATTGTATGGGCATAATTGTTTGAATTTACCCCAATATGGTCCTTATGAGGAAATGGGGGTATGCCCAAGGTGACATGGCCTTGGGAACTATGATATTTATATTTTGTGATGGTATTCCCAAACCTTGAAACATAGATACATAAGTAGAGATCACTCTATTAACTCATGAGGGGGTTAGCCCTGTTTTGAAATTATCTTATGATTCAATATACATGCAATAAAAAATTATTTCAAACATCATTGTTGTGTGTGTGTGTGTGTGTGTGTGTGTGTGTGTGTGTGTGTGTGTGTGTGTGTGTGTGTGTGTGTGTGTGTGTGTGTGTGTGTGTGTGTGTGTGTGTGTGTGTGTGTGTTGTGTGTGTGTGTGTGTGTGTGTGTGTGTGTGTGTGTGTGTGTGTGTGTGTGTGTGTGTGTGTGTGTGTGTGTTGGTGTGTGTGTGTGTGTTTTGTGTAAGACTTCAAAAATACTAAATATTAATATCTCAAATAAATGCATTCTTCAATTTATTTAATTGATATATTTACAAAGTTCACATTTATTCATACAAATAAGAATAATTTTTAATTGATTGGAAAATTAACCTAATAAATAATCACATGAAAAATCTATAATTTTTTAAAGAATTTAAAGAATGTATTCATACAAATAAGACTTATAGTTAATTGATTGGAAAATAAACCTCAAAACTAGTCACAAAAAAATTATGTAATATTATTGAGAATAGTAATAATAAGAGAGAAAAATATAAAGTTAACACTATTAAATATAATGTCATTTAATATTTAATATTGATATTTTATTGAAAACTTAAAATATTACTTAAGATAATTTAAGACACATTTAATATAAATGAAGAGGAAGTCGCGGGGTGGTAGTAGCAATAAGAGGCTCTTTCTTCTGCAATGCTAACCCAAAAGCCTCCTCCATATTCATTGTTTTCATACCTAATGGTAGATCCCAATCAAAGGCTTGGATTAATGAACCTAAATTGTACTCCACCATAATAATTCCCATCCTAACACCAGCACAAATGCGCCTCCCTGCACCGAATGGTATGAGGTTGAAGTCATTTCCACGAGGATCAATCTTGGATCCCAAAATCTATCAGGATTGAATTCTAAGGGATTTTTCCATATTTCAGGGTCCCTACCAATGCCCCAAATGTTGGTTGTGAGACGGATACCTTTAGGTATATAGTATCCTCCTACTTCACACGCTTGTGTGGAGATGCGTGGAAGGCTGAGTGGAGTGGAGGGGTGCTTACGAAATCCTTCCTTGCAGATGGCGGATAAATAAGGGAGATTTGGAATGTCTGACTCTTTCAGCCTCCTTTCAACACCAATTACATTGTCCATCTCTGCTTGTGCACGTTTCATAAGTTTTGGGTTTAAGATTAGCTCAGCAAGACTCCATTCAATCACACTGCTTGATGTGTCAGTTCCTGCGGTAAATAAATCCTACAAATTAAATAAAAATATATATTTAGAACTCACTTATTATGCAACTTTAAACATTATATATAGGAAACCTTCAATAACTATACTACTCCTTATATATAAAATATCTTAATCCACATTTCATATTTAAAAAATTATTTCTAGAAGATGCCAATTCTAAGAAAAATAATGGAACACAAAATTTATAAGTAACAACATTACTAAAATATTGAGAGTGGCTGATTAGAGTGTAATTAGCTGATTATTTTTTGTTTTTCAATTAAAAATTCTCTTTCTCCTAATTAATCAATAGAGTCTAATTTTTTTGTTTCTAAAATTGACTATAAAAAAATAAAGAATCTATATTGCTTCATTGATCTATGAATATTTATGAATTAGTTCTAAATTACATTAATATTGATTTTGTGTGTGTGTGTGTGTGTGTGTGTGTGGAGACTTAATTACGTGCTGGATTTTGACGTTCAATGTTACATAACACAATAAAATTATTTGACGATCTAAAAATTTATATGGACGTCATTTGGCGTGTAAAATTTAATATGCATATCAAAAAAAATTATAATAACTATTACAAAATACTAAAATTGAGTAAAATTTTATGTGGATGTTGTTCTTTATAATATTGTCCCATAGTTTTATAACTTATATTTAGTCTTGGATAATCCTCGTCCTATCGGCCCCATCTAGAGAGAGGTCTATCTCCATATATATATATATATGGAGTGGGGAGGGTGGCATGGACCAATGGCCTATATAGATAGAGAGAGGATCATTACATTTTATAAGAATATAAAAAACAAAATTGCAATTTACAATTTTTAAAAATTTATGAAAAAAATGATAGAAATGAGTTTTGATTTGCAACTTCCACCAATTTTACAAGTTAAATCTACAAATTTCACTTTTCTTACAAAATCCCAAATCCATTGCATCTAGTCCACTATTCAATCTTTATTTGTAAGAAATTAAAATAAAAAGACAAAAATTACAAATCAAAATCAATAAAATAAAGCTAAACAAAAATTAAATAAAGCTAAACAAAACTAATTAAAAATCAAAATTAATAGATGTTTCTATTTTATCAATGAGATATGAAGATGTTTATATTTCATTAATAAAATATTAAGATAATTTTATTATTTTTATTCCAAATTTTCATTTTCATTTATGTTATTTTTGCCATAATTCTCACAAAATTATAATGTGTAATATATATGTAATATTTAATTTATTATTTTTCATATATATATATATATATATATATATATAAATTTTGAATATACATATCATTTTGACATTTAAATTATATATTTACTTGTCGATCATAACAGTCATATTTCAAACGTGGCTATGTTTTAACATCTAAAACGATTAAAAACGTCTAAACCCCTTCGCAAAATCCAGCACAAGTTATAATATACAATGCATAACTTTTCCCTTAATGTGATAGTTCTATATTAATATATAAAATACGAAATCAAAATGAAATTAATCGTAAATTTAAATTTTTTTTACATGAATATAAATTTTAAAAAAAAATTCTAAAAGAATTCTTATCGTCTACTTGTAAGGAAAAATGAAATAGAGAATACCAAAAGAAGGCTCTTGATATTATTGTCAGATAGTCCTTCTCCCTGGCCATGATAATTATCGCGTTGAGACATAATAATGTCCAAGAAATCTGGCACCATTCTTTTCTTGGCCTTAATCTGGTGTTCTGCAATCATACTATTCAACATGTCATCAAATTGCTTTGCCAGCTTCTTCATCCCCCGTTCTATTCCCTGCAAGTCCATCCATGCAATTGAAGGAATAAAATCACCCGTATTGAAATATCCTGCTGTAGTCATGAGTTGGACTACCATGTCTTTGAATCGGTTAGCCTCCACCCCCTCACTTTCAAAAACTCTCTTGCTTAGGATTATTTGTCCAAATATATTGGCCGCACAAATGTTGAGCAACTCAGGCAAATTTACTGTCTGGGATTTCTGACTGTGTGTCAAGATAGAACGAAGCATGTGGCCCATCTCGGCTACTCTTACATGCTGCCACTCATCTAATGCCTTGCCCCCTAACATGTGTTGATTACATAACTGGAAGAGTAACAAAACTTGTCTTAAAATGCATGTGATATACGTAACATAACAATTAACACATTAAAACTATTTCATGAGCATAGAAAAAACGGATTATATATATACCTTTCTGAGCATCGTCCAGCGTTTCCCATAGGGCGCCCAGACCATGTCTTGCATGTTGTAGGCCAGATGAGTAGCGCCTGCATTTCGAGGCCTGTTGGAGAAATTTATATCCATTGTCTTCAAGAAGGCCTTTGCAGCAGCAGGAGTGTTGGCAACCACCATTTCCGAGGTTCCCAATTTGAGATAAACAATTGGCCCATATTTCTTTGACAAGTTTGTGAGATTGACATGAGGCATGGAGCCTAACAATGGCAGGCAGCCTAAAACAGGCCATCCTCGAGGCCCAGGAGGAAGCTTTTTATTCTTCCTAATAACATAAGAAAATCCAATGTACAGACAGAACCAACAAATGCCCCACAGTAAAAACTCTCCGAAAGTAACCATCTCCATTACTCAAGGCATGATGCAAATACCCCATAATCTACACATATAAATAGGATTTGTGTTAGGATTTCTGCACTTAAAGTGGAGCGAACCACTCGATTCTGCTAATTAAGTACCCAGATAGGGTTTTCACAGCTGGCAGGTCCATATCTACTGTGTGATGAACTGTGCCATCGAGGGAGAACATTCACCTCGTACTGTGCAAGGCCTTGGATTAAATATCTCTCGTTGATTGTGTCTCTATCCATACGATTTGTATAACGTGGAGGAAACCACTCCATCCTGCTAAAAAGATTTTTTCTTTTTTTTTTCCCAACGAACCACACCATCTCGCTTAGGATTCCAAGATGCTATGTCTGTAAATCACAGATGATTAGAATTTAGAATACTATAAAACAGTAATGGTACTTATGTGCTCTAATATCTATTAAGCATATAATATAAATATATACCCTTACTTTTTTCACCTCTGTCCATCAAATCCCATTGGATTTGATTTGGTGCTCGCGCGTGATTTCAGGGCTTTCGTTTTCAGGTATAGGATTTGATGATTGGAGTTTCTAGGGTTTTCTATATTAATGTAGTTTTTTTTGTGCTTTCATAGTTTTCTTATTGACTGTTATTGGTGACTATGTTTTTAAGGGGTTTTTTAAGCGGGAGTTCGAAGGTGATTTTAGTTTTGAAGACATTTTTACATGTTTTGGGTTATGAAGTGTTTTATATGCATCAAGTTATTAAGTTTTTTTAGTTTTAAGAATCTTGGGTTAGAGGTTTTTTACTTTGGAGATTTAAGAGTTAGGCTTCAACAGTTTTAGGGTTTTTTTTATTTGTTTGGGGGAGTTTCATTTTTTATTTTTTTATTTTTTTTTATGGTGGTGGTGTGTATTTCTAAGATTCTTAGATTTGAGGGTTTTCTCTATTTTATATGTATGTTTTCATGTCTTTTGTTTTAGGAGATATTTTTATAAATTATCTTTTTGTTGTTAGGGAACTGTAGATTTTGGATTTTGAATTTTATTGTTTTGTTATTTTAAACATCACATATATGAGGTTTTATGTATATAGAATTCACAATTTAAATTTGATGGTTTTTGAAGTTTTCATATTTTTTTGGTGTGTGGTAGTTCGGTTTCTTAGGATTTTGGATTTAGTATGAAATGTTTCCCATTTTTCACATTTCAAAAATTTGATTTTTTGTTAAAGTTGATGTCCCTCTCTCACGATCTCACCAACATAGATATTATTATAATAACTAGAAGTTTATGCATAATACATAGAAAATCCAAAACCAGGTTTCCTCATATTATTTAGCTCACAAATGTACATTCTGGATTATCAAAATATAAATGGGATTTTGCATTAAATATGTCTATATGTTGTTTCACAATAAAAAATTAGTTATTGTGAGTGCCTCAACAATGGGAGAATCCCCTAAAATGTAGATTAAACAAATTCCACAAAAATGTGAGAGTTATGTCCATCAATAATTAAAAAAAGTCCCAAAAATAACCTTAACTCGTAATTTAGTGTGAACAAGCACAATCATAGGATGGATACAAAGTAACTAGATAGAAGGGTCTAGTGTGAACAAAGAACTCCAACAACATTTTTAAGCGCAAAATTGGGGAGTGAGAAAAGATCAAAGTTGGGAGATAGATCCAAATATGGGTCCTAAAAACTAGGCTTGATTTAGTATTCATTTACAAAAAACAAGAAACAAAGAATTACAATGGATGAAAAAGTATCACCGCACATCACATTTCAATAGTAGATCACGTTAAGTTTAGTTCTTATTTACATTATCGACATCGGTTCTAATGGTATCCTTCAATTAATATTTAAACATGCCCTACTTCTTAAGTGTATCAATTATGTTATATCACAATGTCAATTATTTGAGTTTTGTGATCAAGTAGTGGATCAAAACCTCATTGCATGCAAAACATATTCTTCCTTTTGGAAGCATATATAAGTAGGTAAATCATACCTCGTATAATAACCTGACACTTTAAGAACTCCACATGTAAAATCAAGCATTCAAGGCACTCCAAGCTCCCTAGACTACGAAATATCTCGTCACTACTACAAGGGGGTGGTTTAGATAGAAATGTTAGAGACAAAAATTCATTTCGTCACTTACTTTCCTCTGTTCTATTTATTACATTGTAAGGCGTTCCTATAGTGGGAAGAGACCAAGTCCCTCTGATAGCTTTCACTGATTGGATGACTATCTTTCGTTGTTGCATCGTCATTGAAATCAAATGACGGAGGATAATGTGGAGAAAATCATGGATCTTGGAGGAAACAACCAATCGACGCGCATCGCAGTGATTGTGCTTTCTTGGAAGAAAATTTAGTGGTTGATGTGTGAGGAGTGACAGTGGTCATCGATTTGTTAGATCTGAGTGTTGTATTTTCCCTAGGCTTCATTCGCGTGGCAGATTAGAGAAAAAGGAGAAACCCTAATTGTATTCACCATCCTTCTTCATTGCTAAATTTTTTGGATTTTGTGGCTTAAAATTTTGTGCATTGAGAGGAGATCCTGCCATGGAGTGGGTAATGGAAATTTCTTCCACTCTTAATAAAATTTTGTGTGCTTTTAGGAAAGTTTAAAGGTAGATCTCACTTCTGAATTTTTTAAGAAGGGTTTTGTATCTTAAACAAATGAATCAGATATTTTTCACTTACTTCCATTTTAGTAGGATCTGTAATCGAATACATTTTTACTGCACATACTAAATAATAGTTGATATTTTTGTCTGTATTAACTTGTAGATCTCATATTTCATTTTAGGTGTTTATGTCCTTTTGCGGTGTACAAAATGTTTTTGGAGATATTATATCAGGGAATTTTTCTTTTTTCTATTAAAACCCTATCCAGAAGTTGTTTGAATGTCTTCATGTGATATCCAACATGTTATGGAGGTTTTTTAGATTAGTATTTTATTTCTTTTTTATTTTTAAAACCCTAACTAGAAGATATGGAACATGCGATTTTTTGTTTTATTTTGTTTTTGCTATTTCGGTAGATTTTCACCATGCCAAATAATCAGAATTATAATTGTTCTCATATAATCTTCCTTTGAAATAATCAACTGATGTTTCATTAAGATCCTTGTAGGAACATTTTTAGTAGGGGATTCATGTTTTTTGCCCATTTATGCAATATAGATAATATCATAAGTTTTCTCCCTTGCATGAATGGTCTTCATATTTTTTATTATTGCTTACACTACTAAATTGAGGTTTTTTTTTACATCTTGAATAATTTTTATGCACATGAATTGGTATCCAATGCCCAAATAATCTACCTTCACCTAACTCAAACCCGTGTCCTCGTTTTTGGTGTTAGGTCTTTGCACTCAGCATGAACTAATACCTAGTTCTAGGTCTTTGTACTCAGCATGAACTGATCCCTAGTTAACTCATTTTTACCCATGCAACATCACTAATGGACTAACAACAATTTGACTCTAATATAGGACATGCAATGGGGTTCCTTTTTTTTTTTTTTAATTTTTTTGTCTGTCTAGGATAGGTTTTGCAGATATCAGATAAGATCTTTTTTCTCCTTTTTCTCTCTAAATTTGAAGGAATATCTTCAACACTCGAGGGAATTTTCTTGAAGGAAATGTTATCCCAATTTTGCTCCCGGGCAAGATTGATCAAACACGACCCTGCACAGGAGATAATCGAAGGGTCGGCTCAGTATTGCGAGCCCACATTTCAAATCCAATAGTCAGGTTGCAGGTGGGACTCTACAATGGAGGAGCAGGGTCGGTGAAGGATCAAACAACATCAAAGGAGGCCAGAGGCTCACAAGAGGAAAATGGGGAAAGGCTCAAAGTTTTCAAACTTAGCCGCATACAAGTTGACTCGGGCTAAACAACAAACTCGCGAAGGCACCACATGTCAACTTGGCGCATTCCAAAAGGGCACATCAAAATGGAGACCCCAAATGTGCATGAAGCTTCCACTTGTCCCAGGTCTGAAAAGGGATAGATTCACTATTAAAAAGTCCAAATGAGCAAAAAGAACCACGTGTCATCTCAGCACAATTTTAAAAGTGAGAGCCCAACCAGAGACTCAAACTAGTGCCAACTCTCCATGTAGTCAAGGTCCAACAGAAGTCAAATGGCAGCGGGCCCAAATCAGCTAAGTATAAGAAGGTCGTGGAATCCCCCACGTGTCTCAACGATGCAACTTCAAAGGAAGGATCAAGAGCGGAGGCTCCATTTTGCTACACCCTCCACATGTCCAAAAGTCAAAAAGCGGATAGAGCCGACCGTTTAAATCAGCTAAATATAAAAGAACCAACGGAAACCTCCACATGTCCCAATGGCGCACCTTCAAGGGTAGAAGCCAAAAGCGGTCCCCCAAATGAGTGCGGAGCTTCCACGTGTCCTAGGCCAAAAAAGAAGAATTCAATAGGGAAAAATTGGCCGTTAAAAATTTAAATGGAGCAGAGCCAGCATAAGGTGCCTCATGCCTCAACGGCACAAATTCAAAGGCGTGACCCAAGCAGAGACTCAAACAAGCACCAAGCTTCCACGTGTCCCAGAACCCTGACGAGGTAGTGTTCACTCGAATGCTCTAAATCGGCTAAGTATAAGAGTGTCAGCAGAAGCCTCCACGTGTCTCATCGTTCAACACCAAGGTTGTGTCCAAAGAGTGGGTTCCTAAATGATCACGGGTTCGCCACGTGGTTAGAGTAAAAAAATGGGACAGAGTAGGCCCAAATCGGCTAAGTATAGAAGAGCCAGTGGAATTCTCCATGTGTCATCTCAACGACAACTTCAAAGGAAGAATCAAGAGTGGGTTCCCAAATGAGCGCGGGCTCGCCACGCGATCAGAGTAAAAATGGGCAAAGCAAGCCCGAATTGGCTAAGTATAAAATAACCGGAGGAAGGTTCCACGTGTCGACTCGATGCAACTTTAAAGGTAAAATCTGTAGGGACAGTCCTAAACAAGCGCTGAGCCTCCACGTGTCTAGGGTTCAGACATATGGCCCCGCCAAACAAAAGGGACTTAGCCAAAACACAAAGAAACAAAGCAAAGCTGCGGAAGGAGCCACATGTCTCTTTGGTGCAACTTCAAAAGAAAAATCCAAAAGTGTTCCCCAAATGCACTTTAGCTCTAAACGTGGCCATGTTTCAAGTCAAAGCAAGAAGGCGGGTCACTGGAGGCAATTTGAATTTTTTGAATTTTGTTTCAAAAAGTCATAAAGTATAAAATTAAGCCACACCTCTGCCGACGGCCAGAGAAGCCACGTGTCAGGACTAAATTATATGCAGGAAGGCAGGCCTTGAAGGATTTTTTAATCAAAAGCAGGCCAGCGGGCCTAGGAAAGATCTTTTGCCAAAGTGGAAAATGTGGGCCGGTGGGCTCGGGGATGACAAAATGGAAAATGAGAAGGTTGCGGGCTTGCACGGGATTTTGGGCAAAAGTGTATTTTCAACTGCGGGGCTGCGAGAGGTTTTGTGATTTTTTCCGTATTTTCACAAAAAGTGCAGTTTTTATTTTCGGGCACGTGAATCCATTTTGCAAAGTTTCCATTTTCACCATTTTTGCACATTCTCGATGCAGAATCTTCAGATGACCATATCTTTTGATTGGAAGCTCAGATTTGAGCAAGAGAAAATTTTTTGAAAGGTGTCGACATCCTCTACACCATGGAAGCCTAAAATTTTAATTTTGGAAAGGTTAGATGGGTGAAAAATAGGAAAACATCTTTCAATCCATTAATACGGAATCTGATTGCTTCAACTACCTAGATTTGATTTGATCTGCCATGCTTCCTTCTCCAACATGCCAAATATACATGGGGAAATAGAATTGATAGATTGTAGGTAAATTTGTAGGGCATTGATGGTTGGTGGTTGAGATTTAAGAGAAGAATCAAGTTTCTCTTCTTTCTCTCTGGTTTTCATCATCTATATATTGTAAACACTTCTCATTTGAGAAGGGGTGAGACATTCTAGGATGTGGGGAAACTCTGTCAAAGTTGTTTCCCAACTCTATTTGAGTTGTAAGCCTTATCCTATGCCTAGAAAGCATATTTGTGCCTCTGAGCATCCATGTAATGGTCTGTGCACCTCATAGAGCAATAAAATCATGTTTTGTGGTGTTCTTCAACCCTTTCTCATGTTTTGTTGTTTCTTTGTGCCTCTCCATTTCATGTTTGTTTCTTGTGCATGTATTTCACATTTGTAGGTGTAAGATGTCATGTTTCATGGAGTTTCGATGGCAGATTTGGATCTAGGTTTGTGTCACTTCTGTCTAACCTCCCTCATCTCCTTTTTCCCATGTTTCATCCTCCCTCAGCAGAGTATCTCACCACTTCCTTTTCTGGTGTATCACCACTTAGTGTAGGCTCTCTTTCACTCTCTCTCTCTCTCTATCTCCTTGGAATGGTTAGATTAGGATAGATAGGTTTTTCTTGCACTGGAGTAGCTTGTGGTAGGTAGTTTAGAAAGCAGGAACCAACCTTCTCTAGAGTTCCATCTCAAGTCCACAAGTCCCATGGCTTAAGAGATGGTCTAATGTTGTGCAAATCACACTGAATGGCCCACTTCAGACTCAGGACATTTAGAGTGCTGATGTGATTTTGAAATAACTATTTTGGCACACCCGATGGGACACTGAGGTTAGATTTCTCATCTTTCCAAGGTGTCTCATTATCAAGAGTAAGTCTTAAACCGATGTGTGACCATATAACATTTTTGGCACACCTGGTGGGAGAGGTGTGAAGCACCTTACCACTTCATTTCATCAAGTTGATTTGTTATTGGTGGGATTCAGCCTTTTGAGGCACATGTAAAGCACATATGGTGACTCCATCTAGTCAATGACCCATTCTTTGAGTTGCAGACCGTTTCCATCCATTTCCACCTATGTTCATTCATCTTTCTTTCCACATCTTTCATATTCTTCCATTCATGAAGTTTTACAATCATGATTACATTTCCTTCTTAGAATTCACACTTGCAACAACAACAATGTATTCAACCTCCAATGTACTTCTCAGCTCATCCTGATCAGCATTATGATTAGATCCAGATCCATTATGCTTACCCATATGAGCAGGGTCAAAACCAGTTTGGCCATGGAGCTTATCAAGAACAAGGGGATGCATACAATGGTAACAACTACACGGAGGATGTTGATTTGCAAGAGAAGTGTAGTGCCCACTTTCCTTCAATGTCTTTTTGTTGTTTATAACGATATTGTCGACTATACTTTTGAACATTGTTGTAGTTGTTGATTTGGCATGATGTTATATGTTAGAGATCATGAACTATGGTTGATTTTGATTCATATATGATGCATGTGGATTATTAGAGACATTTTATATTGATGTTGATGTTGATACATATATATATATATATATATATATATGTTTTCCTTACATGTGATATTTTTTCATATTGAGTAAACCTAGAAAATGGAACTAATCTTGTGATCATATGATTATGGATGGAATTGTAAAGGAGAATGTTGTTTTCTTGGATGATGTTTTGATTCATATATATAGATGACTGGAGTTATATTTTATATTTATTTTGGATGTTTTGATGCAGCCACGAGGCCAAAGGAGTTATTTGTGTTTTGCATGTAAACATGTCACAACAAACATCGAGGGATTGGAGACCAACCACATTAGAATTCTAGATGAATTCAACAAGGGTCACCACGGCAACATGTATTTGTTTGTGTGTTTGGTTGGTTGTTGTTAGGGGTTCCCATGGGGGGCATGGGGGTTGCCTTTAAATGTGACCAAGGGGTTATGTGTATTCTTTCATTTAGTTTCTTTTGTTTAAATTTTTGTATGTGATTTTAGTGATGTATTTTTTCCCTTTATTATTTATTTTATTTGTGTCTAGATTAGTGAGTAATCATGTTGCTAAATTAATTAAATGGGTCAAAAGAATGCATTTATTAGAGTTGTTGGCTCTTGGATTATGTGTTGTAAGTAATGTGTAAGTAGCTTTGAGTGTGAAACACTCCACCTTCCTTTTGAAATTCGGATATGTCCTTAGGGGCTGATTTTGGAGGCTTGTAGGACAAGTTAAACTTGTCCCACACCTCTTAAATTGCTATACCAACCCTACCTATGGGTTGGGAAGTAAAATTAGGTCTTATTATGTATTTTGGGAAGGCAAGTTGTAAGTTTTTATTGCACCTTCTTACATGAAATTAATTTTGGTCCTTGGGGTGTGGACTTGGATTGTGTGTGTAAGTAAAATGTCATTTATTCACCCACCTTTTTAATTGTGCTTTGGAGTTTGAAGTTGACTTGTGAGGTGGAGTTGAGGATGAGTGATGTGGAATCCTACATGGAGCCACCTCATCCTCCCCTCTCCATTCTCTATTTATTTGAATTCTTTTGTTGTTTTGGGGGTTACTTCATGGGCTACTTCATTTGGATTTGGGCTCTTGCAATTGGAGAGAACTAGAGATTTCTAAATGCTTGTGGATTTGTTGGTGCTTTGGGAATGTTTGGATTTGAAAAAACATGTTGTTGAAGTTTTGGAGAAAACTCTTCCATGGAAAGGTAAGAGCTTGGCTCTTTAAAATGTTCTTATTTTATTTATGCATATGTGAATGCTTTGAATATTTTGGTATGTTGTTGGCTGGTTGGGTAGATTGCCTAGGTATGGTGTAGGAGAAGACTATGGGGATCTCTTGTGGGGAGGCATAAGAGTTTTGGGGAGGTATAAGTGTTATTGTGGAGGGAGTTTGGGATTGGGTTCCACCTTGTAAAAGAAATAGCTTGCATTTCATTACTCGTTATGGAGCTCCATAAGAGTGTGAGGAGGCATAAGGGCATGTAGGGCTTTTGAAATTATACATTTCCTCATTGGGAGGTAAATGCAACTTCTCCCATAGGTCTTGCTCCTTTGGCTTGTGCATGATGAAGCCTAAGTATTGTTTGTTGTTCTTCATGTGGTTGCAAACTGCAGTATGTATTTGGACTGTGTTCTATTTGTACAAATTGTTTGTGTTGTGGAAGCCTATTTTTGCCATGAGTTGAAATACATTTCTTATTGCTTTGTGGTTGGGGCTCGGGGCCAATGAGGAGGAAGACTTCTCCTCTTCATTGGAATTCTTGGTTAGGTGGAGAGCATTGCCTCTCCTTTTTTGTTGTGATCAAAAGATATATGGTGGATCTTCTTGTTACTATTCTTGAGCTAGGATGAAGACAAATTTCACAATCCCCTTGGGGTTTCCTTGTTGTAAAAAAATTTCCCACTTCAAGTGGATGGCATTGTAATATTATTTGTGGTGGAAAGTTGCTCTGTTTTGAAATGGAATCTACATTCGAATGTGAAAGATGTATATTTTGTAAGTTGTATTTGATGAATGAAAAAGGAAGTTGTAAAATAATTATTAGAGTTCAATAGAAGTTGTTTTAATTACCACAAATGGTATGGTTTTCATTTGAAATATGTGTTTGAAATATATTGTGAAATATCTGTTTGAAAATTAAAAAAAAAAATACGTATGAAGAAATATTACATTTCTTTGTTTCATTTGAAATGCATGTTTTGAAAGTAGAACTATATTTTGGGTTTTCACACATGGATTGAAGTAAAGTTAAAATTTGTAAATTAGATTTGAATGAATTTAAATATTTAGAGGATGATAACAAAAAGTGGATCCATTCGAGTTTAAGCATGATTTCTATTTTTGATTCATTGTAAAACTATAAATATTTATCAGAAACATTTACAGAGTACTCTACAACTTGAAAGACAAAATGAAACTTATAAATGAACTAAGGATGAAAAAATCACATCATGAAACAATTGCATTGACCTAGTAATTTATTCAGAACTCCAGTAATCGAGCAAGAGGCATAATAATGCAATTTCACCAAAAAGAAAAGAAATTCATATTGTAATCTCAACCGTTAATCAATTAATCTTTGCAATCCTTTTGAAATCTCATAAGTATGTTTCTCCATGCCTGTTTTGGCATGTTGAAGAAGAAATAATAGCCGATTAGACCAAATTCTGGTAGTTGAAAAGTTCAATTCACATTTTAATGGCAGGAAAGACGTTTTTGTCATATTCACCCACTTAAATTTGTCAAAAATGAATTTTTATGGTTCCTATGCAAAGAGGAGTTCGATCCCTTTCCAAAAAGTCCTCATTTTTCCAAATTTGAGCTTCTAGTTGAAAGTTATGGCCTTTTGAAGTTTTTACTTAAGTTTTTTTAAAAAAAAAAGGGAAATTTTTGTAAATCGGACCCACGGGCCGAAAATTACTTAGGGAAATTTTTGCAAAAAATGAAAAAATTCTCAAATTCCTCCGCAGCCCCGCCAATTCACTTTTGGGAAAATGCTTATGCGGGTTCACGGGCCCGCACCTTCAAATTTTACCTTTTTGAAAAAGGGCAAAAAATCTTAAGTGTCCCCACCGGTCCGCTTCCATTCCTATCACTATGGGTCTTACACGTGGCTTCTTTAGGCGTCGACAAGAGGCAAAACTATTTTAGACCTTACCGCTTTTGGGAAAAGATTGGCAAAAATTCCTAAGATTCCCCACCGGCCCGCCTTCCCATAGTTCATTGTTGGACTGACACGTGGCTTCGCTTGGCATCGGCGGAGGCGCGGGTTGTTTTTAACCTTCACACTTTTTAACACAAAATTCAACATTTCTAAGTTTTTCCCAACGGTTCGCTCCCCCGCTTGAAATTTTAGGTAGGGCACGTGGTGTCCCTGGGCGTCAACAAAGGCACGAGGGTTTTGAACCTTTTTGTCCTTTCAAAAAAAAGAGTTAAAATCCAAATTACCTCCGATGACCCGCCTTCCCATGTGGGCTTAACAACATGCCACGTGTCCCTTGTGGCTTGGGAAAATTTTCTTCCATGGGCCCGCAGGCCCGCCTTTGGGAAAAATTCTTCCCCAGGCCCGCCGGCCTATAACTTAAAAAATATGCGGAGTTAGGAGGACTTATTTATATCATTGGAAAGAGGAAGAAATTTCCTATCTCATGGAGATGTTTTTAGGAAACCCTAAGTGTGTTAAATATGTGAAAAATTAGGTTGAAGTACAAAGATGAGCTTGAGAGTGGGTAAATGGGAAATTACCCCTTATTAACTTAAATGTTTAACTCTAAAGCATGGGTTGACCTTTTTAGGGGTCACGTTAGGGGATAAGGGAATGTTTTTCTATCCCATGCAAATAAGAACCTTGTTTATTGTTTAGACCTGGTGGAATTAAATACCCAAGGTATTTAATTCCTTTGACCCTCTAAAATTGATTAGGGAATATTTAACTATAATGTTAATTTAATTACTTATTAAGTTAACTCCTAAGAGAAATTTAACTATAATTGGATTAATTATACTCATTAATTTTGTAATATGGATCTAATGTATGTTACAACGAGAAAATTTCATTTAGTAAATTATATTTGACTTTGAATCCTTGTTGTGACAATTGTTGCTTGAAGCTTGGTTGTGGTCACGCTTTTTCAAAAAAATTATTCCTTAATTTTTATAGCTAAACCTAGGTTGTTCTTGGGTCTCGAATGGTCATTTTAGCGGGTGTTACACTTGGTATCAGAGCTCATGGGTTCAAATCTTGGACCCTTGGGCACACTAGAAAACTTGAGACATGAACATTAAACCTAGTACAATATTAAACCTAACACACTTTAAAATCTAGAAAACAACTTTGTTTGAAAATTACATATTTTAGTAAACATGGAAAACTAAATAAAACCTAGGATAATGACTTAACTCTCACTTTAGTCTCATGCAAAAACACGGACAAGACGAGGGGTACTTTCACATAGATCTAGACTTGCCACCACCAGATCATGTTGTAGCATCCATCCTACACTAGAGTTTATAGATGCTCCAGGATGTTAATGTCACTTTACGCGGAGGGTCCATACAAGGATGACCACCTAGACATGATATGGATTTTTTTTGAGGCTCATGCATCTCCTCGACACAGCGAGGAGCATAGAGGAGATAAATCCCACATGGAGTCAGGCAGAGCAGATCACCGCAGAGGGGACAAGGTGACCGGATTTCTAGACACAAGGGATAGGTCTCAAAGCCCTAGTCTTAGAGATGAGCATGTAGAGAGGCCTAGGGGTCACCAAACTACAGCTATAGACCATATCAAGGAGATCCTGAGGCTATGACCATCATATTATTTTGGTGACATAGGTGGATTTCAGGTAGAGGCTTGGTTGGTGAGCTTAAGCGGGTTCTTCAAGCTCTGCCCTTGTTCTAGCAACATGAAATCTCATGTTGTGATCCATCTTCTAGGGGTGGAGCAGGTGTCTGGTGGAGGACCGAGGAGCAGAAGCTCCACATTGATTCAGAGACGGTTACCTAGGAGCGGTTTAGGAGTAGGTACTTATCACAGAGGTTCATACAATAGAGGATATATGGGTTTCACAATTTCTGACAGGCATCTTTGATAGTAGCTGAGTATGAGAGTCGATTTTTGGATCTACTCCAGTATGTTGACTACATACAGGATGAGCAGGTATGGATCCACAGATTTATCTGAGGCCTAAATCTAGACATTAGAGGTGTGGTGCATATCCATTGTCCACAGACATTAGCTGAGGTTGTTGAGAAGGCCTACATAGCAGAGGAGACTCGGGGAAAGACACAACAGGCCTGGGATAGGGTATGGAGCTGCATCTAGCAAATGTAGGAAAACATGTTGAGGGGGTCAGCTCCTCCTCATGGTGGACCGGGTTCAGCATAGTCATATTTTAGGCCATAGGATCAGACCTGACCACCGTACATGCCTCCATAGAGATTCGACGCACAGAGGGGGTGGAGTATGGGGCCACCTCCTAGAGGTCCCATTAGGACATAGGGTGCACCGAGAGCTCATTCAGTAAGAGCTCATCAGCAGAGACCTCATCATTATGTAGCTAGATCATCAGGATCCATAGCACAGACCTCTAGAGTACCGGCTAGAGCTGCTACTCATGGGAGAGGATCGGTGGTTGTTTTGGTTGTGGTGTTGCTGGACATTTTTGGAGAGACTTCCCACAAAACCCTAGTAACAAGGGTAAGATGCAAATCTCAGATCCTATTGTTGGTGACATGGAACACGGTCATCAAATCTATGCAACGATTCGAGAACCGCCAGGCTGAGCACCAAAGTACCGTGATTGAGATGACAGTAGCATTGGTGGTGTTCCTACCTCCATCCTATTTGATTATGGTTCTTATGATTATTTTATTGCACCATCTTTGGTAGAGTGATGCAAGCTTGTGACAGTTAGGTAGGGTCTTAGTTAGGACATCGAGATGGCTTCTGGAGCCAAGATCTCTATAGACTCCTTAGTTAAAGAGTGTGTAGTGGATTTGGGACCTTTCACCACTACCTCGGATATTCGTATCCTTTTGTTGGGTTCGTATGGAGTCATCTTGGGCATGGACTAGGTTGTCTACACACAGAGCCAGATGGATTGCTACCATAAGATTATATCATGTACTTATGATCTATGAGTTGATTTAGTGATAGTAGGAGTTAGGAGACCCATTTCCATTCACACCATCTTTTCCATATAGCTTAAGCGGTGTGTGTGACGGGGTTATCATATGTATGCTATGTCACAATTAGCGACCGATTGGAGGATGAGTCTAGTGGACCATCTCTTGATGACCATCCCATCTTGAGAGAGTTTTTTGATGTCTTTCTAGGGAGCTACCAGGGTTACCACCCCCACGTGAGATAGATTTTCACATAGATTTGGTTCCGGGAGCAGAGCCGATCTCATGAGCACCTTATCGGATGACCACCCCTAAGCTCTGCGAGCTCAAGTTACACCTAAAGGGCCTTTTGGAGAAATTTCGAATCTATCCTAGTGTATCTCTTTGGGGTCCACTGGTGATATTTGTAAAGAAGAAGGATGGATCTCTGTGATTGTGTATTGATTACCTCTAGCTGAATAAAGTAACAATCAAGAATCATTACCCCTTTCACGCATTGATGATTTGTTTGATCAGATGAAGGGGGCCACAGTTTTTCTCTAAGATAGACCTTAAGTTAGGTTATCATCAGCTAAGGATTATGGAGGAAAACATTCATAAGACCACCTTCCATATGAGATATGGCCACTACGAGTTCACCATGGTGCCTTTTGGTTTGATGAATGCCCCCAATTTTTATGAGCTTGATGAATGGGGTGTTCAGGAAGTTCTTGGATTGCTTCGTGCTCATATTGCTTGATGAAATTTTGATTTACTCACGTACACATGAGGAGCACGAGGGCACCTTCACCATGTTCTTCAATGTCTTCATGAGCGGCATCTTTACGAGAACCTGGAGAAGTGTGCGTTATTTTAGACAGAGGTGTAGTATTTGGGCCACATCATTTCCGGGAAGGTATCGCAGTCGATCCTTCCAAGATTCAAGCTATTATGGATTGGCCAACACCCACTAGTGTGACAGAGGTGCACAACTTCATGGGCTTAGCTGGATATTACAAGATATTTTTTTAAGACTTCTCTCGGGTTACATACCCCATCACTTCCCTTCAGTAGAAAGGGAAGAAGTTTTTTTGGTTAAACTGATGTGAGCAGGCCTTCAGGACACTGAAGGAATGCCTCACGATAGTGCTTGTTCTTGCAGTGCCAAATCCACAAGGTGAGTTTTTTGTATGCACACACACTTCTTTGGCAGGAGTTGGAGGTGTGTTGATGTAGAAGGGAAAAGTAGTTGCTTTCGAGTCTCACAAACTCAAGGATTATGAGCTCAATTATCCAACTCATGATCTTGATTTTGTGGTAATTGTGCACACCTTGGTTCGATGGAGACATTTCCTTCTTGGATGGAGATTCACACTCAGGAATGATCACTTGAGTCTTCACCACCTCTTCAGAAGCCCAATCTCAATGCTCATCAACGGCATTGGATGGAGTTGCTTTGTGAGTATGACATGGAGATAGAGCATGTGAAGGGGAAGGAGAATGTGGTTGCAGACGCTCTCAATAGGAGGATACATGTGGTTATGGCCACACAGTGAGCAAAAATTTATAGAGTAGGATTCTACAACAGCTTCCTCACGACAGCTTCTACATTGCAGCTAGAGCAGAGATCGAGTCTCTGAGGCCACTTGAAGGAAATTCGTATGGGTTTTCATTGGAGGTAGATGGCCTTCTTAGGCACAGAGGCTGGATTTATATTCCTAAGGATGGAGGCTTGAGGCAGGACATCTTGATAGAGACACATCGTGTACCCTATTCAACCCATCCCAAGGTGAAGAAGATGCACGCCACTTTGAGAAATTTGTATCATTGGAGGGGAATTTTTAGAGACATGGCTCATTTTGTGTCACACTGTTTAGAATGTCAAAAGTGAAGGATGAGCATCAGCATCCAACCGGCCTTCTCTTTCCACACACTATACCTGAATGGAAATGGGACACCATTTCTATGGACTTCATTGTTGGGCTACTGATGTCAAGATACCACCATGACACCATCATGATCACGGTGGATAAATTGATGAAAGTGGCTCATTTTTCTCCAGTAATGACCACCCATATAACTAGTGCAGTGGCACGGGTATACTTATATGAGATTGTTAGATTGTATGGGATTCCACGGAAGATCATTTGTGACCACGTTCCTCTGTATACTTCCCACTTTTGGACTACCATGCAGCATGCCCTCGGGTCAAAGATCAATTTCAGTACGGCATATCTCCCTAAGATAGATGGATAGAATGAGCGGGTGAATCAAATCTTAGCGACATGCCTAGGATGTATGTTATGGATCATCAGTCGAGATGGGAGGAGTTTTTGTACTTGGTGTAGTTTTCCTCTAATAATAGTTTTCAAAGTTTGATAGGCATGGATCCTTTTCAGGATTTGTATGGTAGAGAGTGCAGGACACCTCTTAGTTGGGATAGGTTAGAGGACAAGGTTTCTCTTAGACCAGCTTTACTACAGGACATGGAGTAGAGGTGGTTATGATCAGACAGACTCGCAGGAAGCACAGGATAGGTAGAAGAAGTATGCATATCAGCATAGGACTGACCATAGTTTTGATGTGGGTGTAGACACTAAAATTAGGTCACACTCCCCTTTTTACCTCAACCAATAAGCACCCTTCATCACACCATATTTATTATTAATTTAAATAATTTAATTAAATTAATTCATTATCCTCACCATATTTATTATTTAAATATTTTAATTTATATAATATCCACACAAACACTTCACCCAGACACCTCATCAAGCTAACTCACCTTAAGACCTATTCTTAGCAAGTTACCAAAACTAACTAAGACTTACCCAAACCCTAAAAATCAATGCCTACACTCCCTCTAACCACATTCCTGCATGCTCACAGAAGCTCCTAGTCTAATCCGTAGGATAACGACATGAGATTCAAGGAAATCGGGATGATCTCCCCTATATTTGGTAAACCTAGAAAATCCCACCTTGACCAGCGTCAAATTCCCTTAACCATCGTCGGTTAAGCCGGACCGCCATCGGTTACCCCTTTTACCCCAAAATAACCTTATTTCTCAAGGTTGGAACCTGGAAGTTGAGAGAAAAAAATTGACGAGTGAGACGGCATCTCAAAAAGATAACGCATCTTCAGATAGCCAATTCTAGCAAGAACTGACATCCAAGGAAGGAGATTCAGCATCTTCTCCTGCACAGCCATCCCAGCCACCTTCTGAACTATCCAAACAAAAGAGGAGTGTGCATGTAGCCCATGCAGAAGCTTTTCTTCATTTGGTGATCACTTGCAGCCTTCAAACTCACCATCGGCACCTCCATCCATCACACACAATCCTTCAGGAATGAAATCCAAGTGCAATATCATACTTTCCTAGTTATTTCATTTTATCATTGTTTTATCACCCATTATTTAGCTTGCTCCTTATTGACCATCTCCAACACTTTTCACCTCTATAGACCTAGCGAACCTTGCCAAAACCTACTCCAGTCACACATTGCCTCCTCCCAACTAACCAAAATCCTTTATCGGACTGCAGAACCCAAAACCAACCATTTGACTTTGTGGATTCTATTCTAGCTTAGCACATTTGTTAGATTAGATCTATTTCTTATTGTGTTTTAAGGAGATACCTAAATCATTTTAAAATAACAATAGGATTTACTTTATTTACAAAATTAATTTTTTTGAAACAAAGGACTGACATCCATCTAGAAAGTATCATACTTCCCGGATCTAGCTTATGTTAGACAGTTCACTGCCCATATTGTTTAATTCTTTTTGGTGGTCTTGCTTTTATTACAGGTAGTTCCTCCTAGCCAAAAGGAAGCTCTCATGGTCAGTTGTGGATTCGGAAGTCATACGTACGCAACAACCTATCAACCCACACTTGAATAGGTATTCCTCCTACGCCCCTTACCCTATCTATTTCATCAACCATTCAAAGAAACAATCTAAGAAAAATAGGTGAAAATTTTTGGCACACCTAGTGGGACCCATCCGGGGTTCCTTGCATTTCATTCATTCCTAGGAAAAAATTGTGTGTTTGTTTCCTTTTAAAAGCATACACACTAATTTTCTTCCCTGGTCATCCACTCCTTTGTTCTATTTGCTCTAAAGGGAACTTTTTCTTTTGGTGTATTTAAAAGGAATCATTTCTTCATGTTTTTTGCATTTTAGTGAAAGAGCATCCCTCTTCCTTTTCATCTTATTTTGTCATCCAATGTCATATTTTTTATTTGGGTTTAAAAACAATTACATCTCATTCTAATTTTCTGCATTAGCTCACATTAATTGAGGGCAACCTATACGCTGGAAGTCATTACCAGCTGATGGTTGACAAATGAATCGTAGAAAATCACTTCTATCCTTTTCTCTTTCTTTGAGTCTTACCAAACCACACAAAAATTCAAAATACATACATTCTTAAACAACATCTTACCTAGAAGAAGCTATAGGTGATCACACGATCACGGCACAATGGGCACCTAGCTCGCTTCTCTGTCGAGTCATACATCAGAGCGTAGCCCACCCCCACCCTAACAAACTTGAAACCTCACCCTTTAGATCTCCTTCTTTGTAGGAAGCCATCCTCACCAAAAAATCTATTTCACAATTCATGTGTCAGTCCCTAAATAGCATAATTTGAACAAACGTAATAGAATAGGAACTCTAGGAACATTCTTTCTTAGTGTTTTGTTTGATTTGTGTTTTGAGGTGAGAGCTTTCGATCATTATTTTTGTCTTTCCTTGCACATTCCCAATCATATTCGGAGTATTCTGACTGATTCTGAGTGTGTCTAGACCACATCTACATCATTCCCAAAATTTTGGGTTTGATTCCACACCAAATTCTAATTCACAACCACTTTTTCTCATCACTATATCAATTTCACAAAGGATGGTATCTATCATCTCGACCTCGACCACCATCGATTACACTCAACCGCCATCGGTTCTAGGTCCTTTTGTTAACCTATTCAAAAGTATAGTTTCACTTCACTTTTTTCCACTTTCCATAGTCTCTGTCACTGTCACTTTTTCCATTGACATTTTACACATCCCAGATTCGCATACTTGGTAGATTTTTCCTTCTACCTCACTGTTTACTCACTACCTATTTTCCACAGTAACCGGAAGTGGTTACCCCTTACTGATGTTGGTTGTCTCTAGCTGGCATCGGTTACCCTATTTCACATTCCACACACCATTTGTTACTTCATGCATTTTTTTATCACTAGATTCACTTGTTCCTGATATTCTCTGTATTATTTACAGAGAAGAAACATCACCTGATCAGTACTGGTTCACATGGTACTAACCAAGATAAGCGAACACCCTCATGTTCCATGCCATTCGCCAACCACTCCCCCTAGTTCTTCACCACCCTCTATTCTATCACCAGACATGGATCCCATCCAGCCTACTAATATCGCCACCGAGATGAGGAGTTTGCATGACTGCTTGACCAGAACCCTATTGCCTTACATTTTTACCTCTCACATTCGTCCACTCGAGATGCCTCGTGTCAGTTGATATATGGCATGCCCGTATCTATCCCCCTGACACTCGCACCCACCTATGCCTCAGCCCCATCTAGCTCCGTGCTGCCCGTTTCCACTTTAATCCCAGTCATTTTGCAGTTGGGTCCTATACCCACTATGACTACCGCGTCTGTTACCCCTATAGCACCCATTACATCCACCATACCCTCGATGACTACCCCAAACATGACCTCATCTACCCCTAATGTCTCATACATACCCGTAGCTACGTTCCCACCTCTAGTGTTGGTGACCCCTACCCCATTTCGTAACATAGTTATTTCCATTCCACAATCATTATCCCCTATTACCACTAGGGTTACCACAACCCTTCCTCCTCCATATACCTACTAGCAATAACCGCCGGTTTCATCTATTGTTCATTCCGAGTATGTACCCCCTATTTCATTGCCTTCTTCTCCACCACCTTACATGGCAGCCCCATGCTCTGGAATGTCACACCCATTATACACCCAAAACCAACCTCCTCACGCTATAGGAGGCATCCAATCATCACAACCCACCAATGACCTAATTAGATTGATGATGGAAAAGATGCAAACACTGGAGGCATCGGTTTCCGGCTCCCACAACACTCTCACTTGCGATGAGATTTGCAATGAGCCTATTCACCGATCCATTCCCATCCGCTCATACCCTGTGCATTGGGAAGTTCCTAAATTCAACCACTTCAATAGTAAGGAAGACCCACAATAACATTTGTGCTTGTTTAAACATGGATGTTATTTGATTGCTCACGATGATGCCTTACTTTTGAGAAATTTTCCCATGTCCCTCACTGGACCTGCGTTAGATTGGTATAGTGGGCTACCCAAACACTCCATATTTTCATTCAATCAGGTAGCCCAAGCTTTCTTGCATCATTTTTATATCAACATCGCCAAGAAATTTACCATGACCGATCTATATTCCACACGTCGATCGAGGATGAATCTATCGCAGATTTTGTCTCTCTCTAGTGCGGCTTTGATCAATCAACTTACCTTTCAACTACCACAAATCGAACTCATCAAGCTCTTCACAAGAGCTTGCACCAAACATATCTTCCTGAATTTACAGTCCAAACTTTCGAACATTCGATGAGGCATTTACTATGGCACAAAAGTTATAAATTCGGGCTATTGAAGAGAAGGAAATCCAATTACAAAATAAGAACTCGACATTCAAGTCGACCAAAACCTCTTCTACTTCTAAACCACCAACCAATTATTCAAAGGCTAAAGGTACCGCTAACGTAGTAGTACTCAAGGCCAGCCCAGCTCATCCATCCAATCAAGCCACACCCTCATCTAATATATCACTTGTGCAGGCTTTTTGATTCAAACAAGAGCAGTGAAAATATACCCCAATTGGGGAGCCTTACTCTTCTATTTTAGAAAAGTTGATCAAAGCTGGCGCTATCACCCTTCCACCCATAAAACCACACACAAGTTTTGACCCTACTCGCCCCATGCCCGTGTGGTATAAGGAACAAGATTTCTGTAACTATCACCGAGTGAAGGGTCATAGTGATGGCAACTGCATCACTTTTAAGAATATTGTCCAGAAATGCTCGAGAAATGTGAGTTGACTATGGATAATCCCAACGCTACCCCTAACCAAAATCTACAAATCTTTAAAAACCATTCCCCAATCATGCCCCTTCATCCAATCAAACCGGTGAGACATCCACTCATGATACCCATACTCGTGAGGTTCATGCGATCTTTAACGAGGTACCTGTTGCATCTCAATTACCTCACATCCCTTCCATAGAGGAAATCCTAGCCCGAAACCCTCCTTCCATGTCTGAACCAACCATCACTGTTCCTTCACCAATAGAGGAACACCCTTCATCTCCTACAGAGGAGTCTTCTACTGACATTGAGACCCTCTCACCCCTAGCTTCTCCACTTAGTGAACCTTTACCTACCGTAATTCCTCCACCCATAGAGGAGCACCCATTACCTCCTCCACCCATAGAGGAGCACCCATTACCTCCTCCACCCACAGAGGAACACCTATCAGTTCCTCCACTCATAAAAGAGCTTCCATCATCTCTTCCACTCATCATAGACCCAGTAGAGATACCTTTTCCTTTTGGCGAGCATTCTCCATTAGCTACTCAACATCCAACAAACTTACTTTCAGCTCTCTTACCCATGGAAGTTGAAGCCGATCGATTCCCCATCTCCAAGATGCATTTTATGGGAATTCCCATTAGGTCCTCACTAACTCCACCCATAAACGTGTCATTCTCATGTTTGGCTGATCACTCAGAGTACGTGGATAGAGCCTTGTTATGGGGCGCCTCTTACTCCTTGTCTCAACACAAATGCAGAGATCCCTCAATGACACTTCCACTATCTACCCAAGCACATTTCCACCCGTTAAACCATATGCAACCATTGTTTCCGTAGCCCCCTCTACAATACTTGTTAGCACTCACACTACACCCTTACCCATAACCCAACCTATGCCTAAACCTGAACCCATACCCACAACATTTACATCCACTAAACCTATTACCACTTTAGGGGTTACCCCGACCACCAACCTCACTCATCCACCTATTAAATTGGATTTAGGTACATCCTCCAACATTAAAACCACACCTACTCCGACACCCAAGATAAAGAAACAAACTCATCAACCTTATACCCTTACATCACCAATCACACCCGCACTTGTCCCATCTGCCTTAAGACCTCAGCTGCCCAACAGGGTCAAGCACCCCTCACCCATTCATAACCTAATAACACAACCACCCATTCCTACTTCACAAATCTCTAACCTACCCCGTCACACAACACAACTCATACCCGCCCCTGTAGTCTCTTTACCACCAATACCTCTGATACCTTCAATCGTTGCTTCACTACCTACTACACTTCAGTCATTGTCCCTCACACCTCAAGAATGACCTGCATCATCTACCTTCATAGCACCCCCATTATCCCCATGGGTAACTCACCCTCTTCCTCCATCTACTTTTCCTTCTAGATCCTGTATACCCACATCACCTTTACCCAAGAAGGTGCAACCCAAAAACAAAACCCCACTACCCCACAATAAGGTAGTCAAAACAAAACCACACCTTCCTACCCATCCATCTATTATACCCATACTTAAACGAACCTGACCGATACCTCAAACCACACTGGCACCTAAAACCATAGCTCGACCTATTCCTACACTTCCAAAAACAATTCCTAGACAACCGACCACACCTACACCCAAAACCACATTCACCTCCCATTGTGATCCACTAGCAGGATCCTATGCCAAAATTTTAACCAACCTCCTTGAGACTTCTGTTATCACATTACCACCACTCCAACCATACAACCCCCTCAAACCCAAGCCAAAAGGGTTTGATGATACCAAAAATTGTGCATATCATCGTGTGCCAAGGCACGATGTGGAGAACTGTAAGGCCTTGAAAACTGTCCTTATCTAATTGTGTCCACCCAAAACCAACTTTGATGATGATGACCTCCCGCTTCACCTACACCCACCCCACACTACGTGCTCAACAACCATAACCTCCACCCTCACATCTCCCAAAACCACACACAAAATTTGAAATTAACATGGTTCACATCAGAGAACTTGCCACACCACCACCCAAATGTCGATGTGCCCAACTTACCTCACAAGGCTTTTCTCCTGCCGTAGGTTTTTGCCCCTCATGTCGTTATACCACTTACCATACACCATCTTCATTTGACAAATTCCCTCAAATCAACATGGTACACATCACTACACGTGCATGTAAGGGTAAAGAAAAGGAAGCTGACCCACCAACCAATCCTATACCCACCATACCATCTACACCCATACCTAAGATGACTATCCATGGCCCCACATACCCCATGTCTAATGATGTCACACATTGCACCGTGCTCAAACAATTACACCAATCTCCCCTCAAAATTTCCTTATATGACCTCATCCGAACCTCAAAATCCCATCGTCAAGCTCTCATGACAGGTTCTTCAATCTATCGAGGTTTTACCTAATGACCCTACACTTGTAGCCTCCATCATCACACCCCATCATGTAGCCTCTCTCACCAAATTACCACCTTCATCTTCACCTCACCTTATTCACTAAGTTTCCTCCCTTAGCTTCTCAGAGGAGGAGATCGTGCCATACCAAAATGAGGACCCAAACCCAGCCCTCTTCATCTTTGTCCACATTGATGACATATGGGTATGTCGTGTGATGATTGATGGAGGTGCTAGCATTAACATCATTTCATCCCATGTATTTTCTCAAATGCGCATACCTGACAATTGCATGCATAAACATCTAGTCATGTTACGTTCATTCAATGATGCTATCACCTCCACATTAGGCAATCTGTCATCCCGCATGTTCATGTGGACCCCCACACCATTCCGATGTGTTTTATTTTTTGGAGGAGGAATTCTAATATAACTTGTTACTTGGTAGACCCTTGATCCATGTCATGGGTTGCGTTCCTTCCACTTTGCATTGTTGTGTAGAGTTTGAACATGAACGACACACTTATACCATTCCAGCTAACCCATCACCTTTCAAAACATGCAACATGCTTTACCGACCCAATGATGTGCTCATACCTATTAAGTCATCTACCTCCACAACTGGTACATCTTCACCTATGCCTTAACCTACCAATAGAGCCACTGCTTCTACTGCACATACCTCCTCCATTCCTACCGCTGCCATAACCTCCATAGTTGACCCATCAACTTCCCAATCCATTAACTCTACCTCAACATTGACCTCTGACATTTTATCCATACCAACTACCCACATACCAACCATTGATCCCTTGGAAGGTGTTTTTGAACACCTCACTCTAGGGGAGTACCACCTATATAGTGTCAACACCTTCCTTACTCCACATGAGTATGGAAGCCTTCACCAACACCCTTGCTATGATCACCGCATAGGAGAATGCCTCCTTTATGGTCCTCCTCATCTTCATACTAGTCTCGCCTATGGGGGACTTGATACTACTACCTACACACATGAACCACCATCACAACCCCGCCCATTTTCCACTGACTTCCAATCACTTACCAATCGCCATTTCACCCACACATTCCTATACCACTGTGCGTGGAAGGGTTTTGGTTTCAGATATTACGAGCAAGGTCACCATACCATTATTCCATGTACCACCCATAAACATAATGACCGTAGTGGTATCGGCTTCCCCGAACCTCCTACCAAATAGGACTGCATTGAATTCATTGAGGACCCTAGCCCTTCTCCACCTTCATCACCGCCCTCACCGATAGAGTCGATGGATCCTGAATCTATCCCTCCTAACTTTTTTTTCATAAACACCATTTCCTTGGGGCCTCTGACTTATGAACATGAAGGTGAGGCCCCTTCCATTCTTCCATTCCTGTATCCTGAGATGATCGACAATGACACACTGACCATTGATGTTGTTCAATGTTAGGATGATGACTCCATACTCACCTACCTTGGTGTAGAAGACTCATATATTCATCGGTCGTTACCCTCTGAGATGCAAACCATGTTGAATGAATCGACTATTGAGATCAACATTCATACTCAAGATGACCCACACATCCTAAAGATCAAACAATCTTTAGATGTTGTTGAATAGGAAGCCATCACTTCTTTTCTCTGAGATCATAACCATGCTTTCACTTGGTCTTATGCAGACATGCCCGTATTGACCCCACCATAGTGGTCCACAATATCGTAACCATTCCCAATGCTAAACCTATCAAACAAAAGCTAAGGAAAATACACCCTCGCATTGCCCTTCTCATCAAAGAAGAACTTCAGCGCCTTCTTTTCATTTCCTTCATCTTACCCATTGATTATCCTCATTGGATTTATAACATTTTCTCTCATCACTAAAGCAATAAGGGGACTCCGCATTTGCACAAACTTCCAGGACCTCAACCTCGCCCGCCCAAAAGATGACTTTCCCTTATGGGTTATGAGATTCTCTCACTCATAGGCAATTTTCTTGGGTTATAACAAAATTTTGCTTGCCCCAAAGGATCAGCACAAGACCGCATTCATTACCCCTTGGGGACCTTCTGCTATCGAGTCATGCCTTTTGGCCTTTAAAATGCTTTGTGCTACATATCGAGATGCTATGACTTACATCTTCCATGATATCATACATCACATATTGGAAGATTACGTGGATGATCTCTTGGCTAAATCTAGACGCCGTGCCAAGCACCTCGTTGTCCTCAAAACCATATTTGACCGCCTCATTAAATATTACGTCCACCTTCAGCCTAAAAAGTGTGTCTTCGCGGTTCTCTCAGGAAAGCTCCTGGGATTTATCATTTCCTTACATGGTATAGAATTTGACCCAGCTAAAGTCAAGGCCATTCTGGAAATGCTTCCGCCCACAAACCTCAAACAACTCCATAGCCTGTAAGGTAAATTTTAATCCGTTCACCGTTTTATTTCACGATTATCTGACCGGTGTCAACAATTTCATCATCTGCTTAGGAAGGACGTCTCTTTCAAATGGGATGGCAACTACCACAAACCTTTTGAGGCCTTACAACAATACCTTCTCCAACCACCCGTACTCATTCCATCGAAAGATGATCAACCTTTTTACCTATACATATCAGCTATCGATCACTTCTTAAGGGGCTATGCTCGCTCATCGTGATGAACAACATAGGGAGCGGGGGTTTATTATATAAGCCTTACCCTTCTGGACTACGAACCCCGATACACTCACCCTAAAAATTGGGCTTAACCTTAGTTTTCATTGCCACCAAACTCCGCCATTACCTAATCAACCACAAAACCTATGTTGTGACCAACACGACCTTTTACACATCATGTATGCCAAACCATATCAAAATCAGAACACCACGCGATGGCTTATGCTTTTAGCTGATCTTAACCTCGAATTCATTCACCAAAAGTCCATTAAGGGCCAGGCTATCACCGACTAACTGGCTGACGAACCTATTGCTAGGGACCAACCCTCAAAATTTGATTTCCCTGACGAATCCATTGCTACTCTTTCCCTGGATGAACCCCCTTACCAAATGACATTGTTCTTCGATGGTTCCAAATGTTAGCGTGGGGGTGGTGCAAGAATTATCCTCATTCCTCTTTATGGTGAACCCATGCCCTTATCATTTAAACTCAAATTTGAATGCACTAACAATATCACTGAATACGAAGTGCTCGTATTGGGTCTCATGACTTCCTATGCCTTAGACATTAAGTCCATTAATATCTTTGGTGATTCTCAACTAGTAGTAAACCAAGTCAATGGTGTTTATTAGTGTCATAATGAAATACTTCAAGAATATAAATGCTATGTCAGCATCATGTTGACTACCTTTGACCGCTATAAAATTCAAATTGTTCCGCGATCCACCAATAAATTTATAGATACCATGGCCTGCCTCACTTCTCAAATACCCACTTCGCCTGATGATTCATACATCTTTGTTACCATAAAATGCATACCAAGACCTTCTTATAAATCTTGTTGTATTAACCTCGTCCAAACTACCTCACTAAACACACAAGATCTTTGGTATAAGTAGCTTGCGGACTACCTTTCCCTTTCTATATTACCTCCTGATCTCACACGTAATGGACAATGTGCCTTTCTCAAAAAGGCCTCTCATTATGTCATCATGGGTGGCCTTCTCTATAAACGAGGCTTTGACGGTATTCTCTTACGATGCCTCACTAGCTCTGAAATCCCTATACCATTAAAGAAGTTCACGATGGCATATGTGGAAGTCACTTGGTGGCCTTTCTATTGCTAAGTGTATTCTTCACCTAGGCTATTACTAATGACCCTTAATCATGATTGTTGCAACTATGTCAAATGTTGTGTGAAATGTCAACAACATTCCAACCTTCATCATACACCCAATATGCCTTACAGTCACTCGTGACCTTTGGCCCTTCTCTCAATGGGGTTGGATCTAGTCAAAGAAATCAATCCTCATTCTTCCCAATGCCATCAATGGATCATAACTGCTATCGAATACTACACAAAATGGGTAGAAGCCATACCACTTATCTCCACAAAAGCTGAGAAAATATGTGAGTTCATTAACCATCATATCATTTTTCACTTTGGTGTCCCTCATCGCCTCATCACTGATAATGGAAAACAATTCAAAAACAAAACACTACAAAAACTTTATGACACCTTCGGCATTCAGCTTAGTTTCTCATCACCTTATTACCCACAAACCAACAGCCAAGCTAATCCACTAACAAAACCCTCAACAAAATTCTCATGAAAGTGGTTGAAGATACTGGGAAGGATTGGCATATGTACATTCCTTTCGCCCTAGGCATACCGCACTATTATTCACACCTCCACTGCGGCCACACCCTTTTCTCTGGTCTACGATACAGAGGTTGTTCTACCTCTCAAAGTCTAGATCCCCTCACTTTCCATTTCTCTCCATGACATGCTTACTGATGATGACTTTCGTCATGACCGCTTAGCACAACTGGAGTTATTAGACGAACATCGTCCTAATGCTCTAGATCACCTTCAAGTTTATCAATAATGTATCAAACGTGCTTACGATAACCATGTTCATGAATGAACCTTCCAAGTTGGTGACCTTGTTTTGAAATAAAATCAACATGTAACCAAAGTAGAGAAAATCAAACGGGGAAAATTTGCTCCTAACTAGCTTGGACCATACATCATAACTCATACCTATGGATCAGGTGCCTATCATTTGTCCTCGCTTGAGGGTAAACCCAAACCTGAGCCCCTTAACGCATTACATCTTCGACCATTCTACTGTTGAGCTCTAGTCCTACATCACTATTTATCTAGTTCATGCTCGTCCCTTAAGCGCCATTTACATTTTCCACACCTCCTCTCCAATGACTAAACAAGGATCATGTGATTACCCGTCACCATTTTGCCTTATCTTAAATATGTGCACCACGGCTCTGCACATGGCATGATTCTCATGGATACTTTTCATCTTCTTTTAGATGAGATCCCATGGTCGTTCACCCTTGCCTTCTCAACAAGAACCAAATGCTTCGTTATAGTCTCGTCCATGACTTAAAAGCCAAAAAAAAAGATGAATCCCTCAGAAGGACATCTTCCAATATAAGGGATCAACTCCTTGAGTCAAACTTCCAATATAAAAGATGAATCCCTCAAAAGGACATCTTCCACCCTCAATTGTCACTATAAGTAGACTGCTCCCTCGAAGGACAACTATAAAAAGCTCACAACTCTCTACATAGTTTTTTTCCAAAAAAGAAGACTATTGTTTCTCAACAATCAAAATTCAGAAGCTTCCCACATCGATCAGCTTCGTGAAGACCTCAAGGAGACATATATTCATCCCATATAGACTTCCCACATCAACAGATCTATCTTAACAAAAAGGCTTTTTTTTCATGGACTTGCCTATTGTGATCTTGGCTCTATTGCCCAAGGCATTCTACTTCCCATTTTATGACCCAATTACCTGCACCTCTCTACCCATTGTCTTTTCACTTCATACCTCAAGGGACCTACTTGAACCTATGACATTTGGTGATCATGCGATTCTTCGTCACTCGTTAGAATTATCAATCATGTAATGTCTTTAGGGTCTTATTCATTAGCCTATCTATAGACATGTTTCATACGTTTTGATCCTTACCAATCGAGTGGCTTTCTTACCCCCTCTTATCTTTTCTCTTCTTCATCACCTTTTGATTTTCTTATACAGGACTTAGTCCTTGATGCTTAACTTTTGGGTTCATCTCCCCTTTCGCCATAGTCGCCCTCACCTACAACATTTTTTTCTATCATTCACCTCCACCTATTAAACCCAAACCCATAACATGACAACAAACCTACCCACTCATTTGCATCTTTTTCCCTAACTTATGGGAGAACTACATCGGTCTGAGGTCCCTTTTCACTTTGGGACTATGTAGGCAACACTTCCGGGGCATGGGCCCTGAAGGTTAGCTCATCCATTCTTTACCCTAACCATTTTACTCACCCTTACTCGATTTCCTATTCATCTCAAAAAACTCAACGTTTAAACCATATCCCACATACCTTTTACCACTTACATTATTTCACATTTTCATAACAACAACTAACATTTTACACTACCTCATACATTTATATTACCATTTGTTATCAACATCAAATGAACATCCATGCCTAAACTGACCTGACTCAATCCATGCCTAAACCAACATGACTCAATCCATGCCTAAACCGACCTAACTCAATCCATGCCTAAACCGACCTAACTCAATCCATGCCTAAACCGACCTAACTCAATCCATGCCTATGACCTAACTCTATCATGCCTACCTCATCTATTTTTCCATCCATATCATAAGTAACGTAAAATGCATACTTATCACAACAAAGATCACACTGAATATCATCTATCTCCTCATATATACATGTATGTATCAAGATATGTATATCTCAGTATCACATAAATGTGTATCCCAACATAATCATCATTGGCTCGCGAGTCGCTATCTAATACAAAAATTTCTTTAGCTCGCAGCCAATATCATGTATAAAAAGTAAATATAATATCTCTTCGGCATGTAGGCTAGTTTCATATATCATACATACCAAAAATGACTCGGCACGCAGGCCAGTCCATAATAGATCATTGTGTCTCTCCCGACCCCTCTATTGCACCCGTCTAGGTTCTGGCACCTACCTCACCTCCTGCTAATGGCCCTCACCCAAAGCTATCCTCTCGCACACTAGTGACCTCACCACGACCCTGTCCCTAGGCTCACTGGCCCCCTATACTCTCCACACTATGAGTGCGGGATCTAGTCCTCTCACTAGAGACCTGTTGTGCTCTGTACTCGGCATAGGATGGCACATCTAGCCCAGCAGATAACAAATGATCATGGTAATATTGTGCGGCTCTGTAGGGCATCTATGAACCTAGCCATGGGAACTGTCTGTGGAGGTGCCATGGGTCCCGCTTACTGCATAGGTACATATATAATGGGACCTTGTCCACAACCTACACTAAGCCTTGCACTAGGTGTTAGAGCCTCGAGTAGACCACCGGAATCTGTTCCTATGCCTATAGCTAGGCTGTAAGGTAGTAATTTGTGCCACTTTGCTTTTGCACAATGAGCCTTGTAGACTGTAACATGTTCTCAGTATGTTGTGGCCAACCGCCTCAGTAAAGCCTAAACTTGTACTGTGGGGCAGCTATCTCGCCCTCCATCTCTACCTACCTCATCTCCATGTCCATCTCCCCTACCTCTGCTATGTAGGTACTGTCCCTTCCCATCCTCGAGCCTGACATCACTATCTCGAGCTGTAATGTGGCACTCACGTGCCTCTGTACATGTCACCGCCCTGCGCATGATACCAAGTTACATCACCAACGTAGCCACCTACCCCTGTAGGGTATCTCTCTGAACTGTGATGGTGGCTAAGTCTAGCTGCCCTGGCCTTGGAGGTATAGCTCTCAGCTGTACCGCCCACCACTACCTATACCCATCTGTGACCCCAACATCATCAACCAAGCTCTCTATTGTACTCTCTTGTCCTTTTCCTCTTTTCTCTCTTCTTGTCCTTTTCTACTTTTCCACATGCACAAATGAATTTTAAAACGCGGGTTTTCTACTTTTTATACCCTACCCGACCCGACTGACGTTGGTTAACCCTTGACCACTACCGGTCTTCTACCCTAGACTACCGCCGTCGGTTACACTACACCATCATCGGTTCATTACAACCGATGTTGGTTACCCTGCATACTCATTACCCTCACATTTACCTCATTTTCCTTACCTCCCTTCTCTTTTACCCTCCATACACCTACCTGGACCACTTTACCTTCACCTCTGGCCTCGAAGCCCTCTTCACCTCCTCGTGTCCGTTGTTGACACCTTATTATTTTACCCCTACCTCAGCCTTACCCGTGCCATGATCTCGATATTTGGACCTGGACCATCACTAGTGACCTTTGACCTCATGTGTTTGTTATACCTTATGGCACTGTTACCTGTGTTGTTGACCTAATGACCTTATCTAGCCTATTATTGTGATTATTTATCCCGACCCTACCTTTAGTGTACCGGAACATACCTAAACGTTCTTACACCTAACCTACATTTTGTTTCCTGACCTTATCCTATACCTTGGATACTAGATTCACTTCACCCTTGTTTATATAACCCTATCGACCTTAGACGATGTAGAGTTTACTACTCTTTTGACCAGGTAGCGTGTTGCGGTTTATACGTGTGCGTGCGTTTGACTCTTTGCTACCTTTGACCACGACCCATTTCCTAGATTTCCCGAGTAGACCTTTCACCCTCTTCTCCCCCCCCCACTTCCCTTTTCTCCACATTTACTTTTTATCAAACCACTCACCACTTCAACTGTTGCTTCGTTCGCTTTCTGGTTTGGATCACCTTCACCCCCACATGGGGCAACCATATCCTATTTTTGTTAGAATCGCTTACCAATACAAGCTACACAACAAAAAGGGGAAAAATGTAGACACTAAAATTAGGTCACACTCCCCTTTCATACCTTGACCAATAAGCACCCTTCATCACATTCACCTAGCCATGGCCCCCTCCACATCACTAGTATTAATTTAATTAATTAAATTAAATTAATTCATTATCCTCACCATATTTATTATTTAAATATTTTAATTTAGAAAATATCCACACAAACTCTTCACCCAGACACCTCATCAAGCTAACTCACCTTAATACCTATTCTTAGCAAGTTACCATAACTAACTAAGACTTACCCAAACCCTAAAAATCAATGCCTACACTCCCTCTAACCACATTCCTGCATGCTCACATAAAGCTCCCAGTCTAATCCATGGGATAATGACATGAGATCCAAGGAAATTAGGAGGATCTCCCTAAGTTTGGTAAACCTAGAAAATCCCACCTTGACTGGTGTCGATTTCCCCTAACCGTCGTCGGTTAAGCTGAACCGCCGTCGGTTACCCCTTTTACCCTAAAACAACCTTATTTCTCAAGGTTGGAACTTGGAAGTTGAGAGAAAAAAATTTGATGAGTGAGAACGGGATCTCAAAAAGATAACGCATCTTCAGAGAACCAATTCCAGCAAGAACTGACATCCAAGGAAGGAGATTGAGCATCTTCTCCTGCACAGCCATCCCAACCACCTTCTGAACTATCCAAAAAAAAGAGGAGTGTGCATGTAGCCCATGTAGAATCTTTTCTTCGAGTCTACGATCACTTACAGCCTTTAAACTCACCATCGGCACCTCCGTCCATCACACACAAGCCTTCAGGAATGAAATACAAGTAATTGCAATATCATACTTTCTTGGTTATTTCATTTTATCATTGTTTTATCACCCACTATTTAGCTTGCTCCTTATTGACCATCTCCAACACTTTTCACCTCTATAGACCTAGCAGAACCTTTCCAAAACCTACTCCAGTCACCCATTTCCTCCTCTAACCAACCAAAATCCTTTGTGTAATCATAAAGGTGACCAAAACCCCAGCTCTGTGACATTCCCAGATCTCATAGTAACCAGACCGGTTATACCTAACCGTGGTCGGTCACCCCTGACCGACGCCGGTCTCTGTGTTTTCCCACATAGCCTTAAACAGAGACCTATCCACCTAATCTTATCTCACCCTCACTCACTTGTGACCTACCCGAGACCTTTATCAAACCTGCAGAACCCAAAACCAACCATTTGACCTATGGATTCTATTCTAGCTTAGCCTGTTAGATTAGATCTATTTCTTATTGTGTTTTAAGTGAGATACCTAAATCATTTTAAAATAACAATAGGATTTACTTTGTTTACAAAATTAATTTGTTTGAAACAAGTGGACTGAAAACCATCTAGGAAGTATCATACTTCCCGAATCTAGCTTACGCTAGGCAGTTCAGTGCCCATATTGTTTAATTCTTTCTGGTGGTCTTGCTTTTATTACAGGTAGTTCCTCCTAGCCAAAAGGAAACTCTCACGGTCAACTATGGATTCAAAAGTCATACGTGTGCAATAACCTATCAACCCACACTTGAATAGGTATTCCTCCTACACCCTTTACCCTTCTGTTTTCAAATCAACCATTCAAAGAAAAATCTAAGAAAAATAGGTGAAACAAAGGGCATAAAGGTTTTCCTTTGTGTCAAGCCACATAAGAGCCCTTTCCATTACGGAAAAGGTTCTAAGTTAGCTCCTAGATTCATGGACCCCTTTGAGATCTTGGAGCATATCGGTCCTTTGGCCTACCATCAAGCGTTACCACCTAGATTGTCTCGCATCCATGATGTGTTTCATGTTTAAGTAATTAGGAGATATGTTACAGACCCTTCTCATGTGCTATATTGGACCTCATTACAGGTGCAGGATCAGGGGCAGGTGATGGTGGAGCCTTTTCATATTATAGAGCGCAGGACCCTAGGCCTTTAAGGTAGAAAGATTGACCAGCTTTGAGTGCAGTGGGACAAATATGATGGGACTGCGGCTACATGGGAGGATGCTACTTTGCTACGAGTTCAGTTTCCACACCTATTCCTATGACTTCCAAGAGAAATTTGAGTCTAAGGGGAGGGGGAGTAGTGCCCACTTTCCTCTCGACACCTTTTTGTTGTTGATTATGATATTGTCGACTATACTTATGAACATTATTGTAGTTGTTGATTTGGCATGATGTTAGATGTTAGAGATCATGAAGCGTGGTTGATTTTGATTCATATATGATGCATGTGGATTATTAGAGACATTTTATATTGATGTTGATACACTGCTTGGCATGGTTATATATGTCTGTCTCGTGTGTTTGTTTTCCTTACATGTTATATTTTTTCATATCGAGTAAACCTAGAAAATGGAACTAATCTTGTGATCATATGATTATGGATGGAATTGTAAAGGATATTGTTGCTTGCTTGGATGATGTTTTGATTCATATATATAGATGATTGGAGTTATATTTTATATTTATTTTGGATGTTTTGATGCGACCACGAGACCAAAGGAGGTATTTGTGTTTTTCGTGAAACATGTCACAACAAACATCGGGGATTGGAGACCAACCACATTGGAATTCTAGATGAATTCAACAAGGGTCACCATGGCAACGTGTATTTGTTTGTGTGTTTGGTTGGTTGTTGTTAGGGGTTCCCATGGGGGATCACCTTTAAATGTGACAAAGGGGTTATGTGTACTCTTTTATTTAGTTTCTTTTGTTTAAAGTTTTTATGTGATTTTAGTGATGTATTTTTCCCCTTTATTATTTATTTTATTTGTGTATAGATTAGTGAGTAATAATGTTGCTAAATTAATTAAATGGGTCAAAATAATGCATTTATTAGAGTTGTTGGCTCTTGGATTATGTGTTGTAAGTAATGTGTAAGTAGCTTTGAGAGTGAAACACTCCACCTTCCTTTTGAAAATTTGGATTTGTCCTTAGGGGCTGATTTTGGAGGCTTGTAGGACAAGTTAAACATGTCCCACAGCTCTTAAATTGTTATACCAACCCTACCAAGTCAAAATTAGGCCTTATTATGTATTTTGAGAAGGCAAGTTGTAAGTTTTTATTGCACCTTCTTGCATGAAACTAATTTTTGTCCTTGGGGTGTGGACTTGGATTGTCTGTGTAAGTAAAATGTCATTTATTCACCCACCTTTTTAATTGTGCTTTGGAGTTTGAACTTGACTTGTGAGGTGGAGTTAAGGATGAGTGATGTGGAATCCTACATGGAGCCACCTCATCCTCCCCTCTCCCTTCTCTATTTATTCAAATTATTTTGTTGTTTTAGGGGTTACTTTAGTGGGCTACTTCATTTGGATTTGTGCTCTTGCAATTGGAGAGAACTAGAGATTTCTGAATGCTTGTGGATTTCGGCCGAAAAGACATAATGTCTTAAACCGCTCCGATGACCCGATTCTCCACTGGGGTGTTGTAAAGCCGACACGTGTCCCCTTCGGACTCACGGGTGCGCAGAAGCAAATCACGCTTTTATCCCGAGGAAGGAAAATGCACCAAATTTCTCCTCCACTTTACTATCCCGTGCATGGGAAAATTTTCTTCCCTAGGCCCGCAGGCCCGCTCTTGGGAAATTTTTCCTCCCAAGGTCCGTCGGCCTATAACTTGAGAAATATGAGGACTTAGGAGGACTTATTTATATCATTGGAAAGGTGTGGAAATTTCCTATCCAATGAAAATGATTTAGGGAAATTTTTACTGCATTTATTTTGATAAAAATCAAGTTGAATATTTTAAGCCTGTTAGAGAGTGGATATGGTGAGGAATTACGCTCTTAACCTAGTTGAACTTTCTAACCCTAAATTTTGGACCTTGTGACCTCTAATAATTCTTAATAAAAAGGAAAGTATATTGTAGTAGATTAGAATTTATCAGGAACTTGTTAGTGACAACTATTGTCTTGTAACTTGGTTGTAGAACTCTTTTAAACAAAAAAAATTATTCCATAATTTTCCTATCTAATCCTAGGTTGTTCCTTGGTTCTCAAGTGGGATATTTTAGCTGGTGTTACACTTGGTATCGAGCCATGGGTTCAAAACCTTATACCTTGGGGCACACTAGAAAAACTTGAGATGTGAACTGTAAACCTATCACACTATTAAATCTAGAAAATGACCTTGTCTGAAAATTGAAAAAAAAAAAGAAACACGTATGAAGAAATATTACATTACTTTGTTCATTTGCACTGCTAGAATTAAAATCATAATAAAATAACAAGTTGTTTGAGTTTTTGTGCTTGATTAGTGGCATTTTTTCTAAACCAAGGTAACTAAGAATGTCAAATTAAATTGAGTTTTGTGAACTTCTTGTGTAGTGGAAACTTGGTTACCCTTTGAAAAAGTGTTGTTTTTACAAGTCCTAAATCTTGATTTAATTGTATGACATGTTAATCCCTTTTGAGACCCTTACTTATTAAATTTGTTGTAATGATAAGTTATATGGTGTGATTCTTGTGGTTAGACAATAGTGGTTGTGTTCTAGGTCGGGAAGAGTTAATTAGAAGTTGTTTAGAGCCTCCTTCCTTCGTGGGTTCGGAAAGAGAGTCTGGTTGTCATTTTCCATTTTATTACCCGTATGGGAGAGTGGACATTAATTCTAGGTTTCGTTTAGAACCCAATCCTGCGTATGTGTCTGGAACTAACCTCGAGGCAGATTACCCCTATTGGCAGCCATGAAGGGCTGTGGAGTGAATGTGGTGTTAACTTTTGTGTTTTACATTCGTAATATTGTGTTATTTTATCAAGGACCAGCATCTTATTTTATGATTGATTTGAGAATTTCTAAGGCTCTTCTATTTATTTTATTTTTTTGCGAGAATTTTCAAACTTTGCAATATGGCTACTTAGCCACTTTTCTTGATTCTCAACATTTCTTAGATTTTATTTTGATTGGTGACTCGAAGCTCATTATGTTGTTGGCTACTTAGCTAAACGTTACATGGTTTCCTTCTTGCATGATGATTTTTTTCTATGATTTTTGTATTGTTACATTTCATCGTATGGGGGTACACCCTGGGTGTCTTAAATGTCCTTTTAGGTGCTTAAAGTTATGCCTTGGTTTTAGATGCACAGAACCTTGAGTGTATCTAGGATCTTAGAGTGACATTTTCATTACTCGACCTTGCTAGATAGAGATCTCGTTGTGTTGAGTGTTCTATTTGGTAGTCTATTAACGGTGGTGGTGATTCTCTTACAATCTAGTAAGAACTTTAACCTCGTTGGAGTAGAGGTGTTTAATTATGGACTGAAGAATTATGTTAGGATCGGATTGCTTTTGGCTAGCTCTGCATGTTGGTAGAAAATTGTGTCTGGTAGTGGATTCTTTTCGATGGCATGCTAAGTTTTATTAGGATTTTCTTATTTCATCATATAAAGTAGTGACTTGAGGATTGTATGCATCTTGATAATTATGGTTAGAAGTAATCACATTGGATTATATTGTGTGTGAATTAAGTGTGTTTGGTTGCCCTCTTGACCTATAAATAAGTCTACCCTTTCCTTCAATTTTTTTAGTTACTATGAATAACACTCTATGACCTATTAATTTTAAATTACATGGAGACACTTATGGATGTTTTGAGTCTTTTGGACCATGCCACTAGTGATGTTAGTGTAATTAGACCTTGAATAATTAATCTCAATGGTATCTTATAATGGGATTCTTCTTGCGAAATCAGTAACTCTTAGTCATAAAGTCAGTATTGAATAAATAGCTGATTGGCTACTTACAATTGATTCTTTCTAGTGAGTATGTGGTGTTCTTATAGTTAAAATATTTCCTTGTCATTTTGATTTCTTGGTTGGTGGTATCCCATGGTAATATGGGTGCGGATTTGAAAACTTTCCTTGTCTTGTCATGTTAGTAAAAATGTTTTCGCCAAAACAACAAACATTGTTAAACCCTAGTAGATCAAGAAAAGTAATTATGCTTCCTTAATGGGTCTCCTTGTAGCTTCCTTGGGGAACTTGTAGAAACCCACTAGGAATGTTTTATGATATTTGTAATTAGTGGAAAACTCTCGAAATATTGTTGTGATCCATGTTGGTTGGTTATTTCCTAGTTCTTATAAATTAGTAATGTGTTTTCTATGTTGAATGTCCCGTGTTTCCTTAGAATTAAAAATGTGGTGTGCTCATTTACCTCACTCCCATAAAAGTAATAGTGTGATATGTTTACCCTTCATTCTCATTAAATTTTGTTGACAAATTGACTCACCCAAACATCATAAAACTATAATTGAGGAGATTTGGCCTTGAAGCTTAATAAATAAACTTAAACATAGAAACAGAAAATGGTCCTTGCTTTAACCTTGGTAGATTAATAGAAGAAATAAAAAAAACATGTAGAAGAATAGAAAGGGAAAAACTTTGTCCATGCTACCTCCCTAGGAGTAAAATAAATACTTTTTCTCTTTTTCACCTTTACGAATGGTGAGATATCGTACCCCCTAGTGGTACTTATAACACAAACTTGTGATGTCATAATAAGAGGAAGTTTAACTAAGAAAAATTGTAAAGGAATGTGCTTAGAAAATGAAACTATATATTTTGAATTAATTAGTTGAGTTATAAAATAAGTAAGATTTATGTGTATTGAGTACAATGAATAGTTGAACTGTAGTTTTGTCACCTACTCGGAATTGTGAAGCACCTAGTGGATAGTAGTGTGTTCTAGTTGCTTAGTACCTTCTTGTTCATAGAGGTATGTGCCTTTCTTTGTGGGATTTTTGGGTCATCATACCCTTATTGTCCCATAGCTTGACGAGTGTGAGTTGTGGCCTTTTTGGTTGAGACTTATCTCTTGTTTAAGAAACCTCCTTGTGTGTTTCTTGTCCTTGGAGACCTAAGTTATTGTAATTTTAAGGAAACATATGTTAAGGATATAAAATAACTTTGGGAAGTCTTCTTTTCTTCTTGTTCTTCTCCCTAGAGACCTTGAGTGCTCTTTGGTGTTATGATTTATTCTTGTGCTCTCTTTGTGGTTATTCTGATCTTGATTGATAGGAAATAAGATAAATGAATCCCATTGTGTTTTTGTGAATGGTACTTCTTGTATTTATATGTTAGTTTCTAGGGGATATATATTTTTATTTTCTTTTGCTAAATGGTTGACGTCTCTAGATTTGTTAGGTGTAGTGTGTTCGATTCTTAAAATAAAAGTGTAAAAATCAGACTATAGGAAACCTTGTGGTCATGAAATTTCTTAATATTACCATGAAAAGTTAATTGTACCCTCTCGAGTTATAGAAGTGTTTTCCATAAATAGTTCCTTGATTGTAAATGCTTGCTGATTTAGGTGTCCTTCCTTGTTGATTAACCTCATCTTGTGTGACCTCAAATTGTGGGAACTAGAGTAAACATGTCTCTCGTACAAAATTTTGGTCTTGGTTGATTCTTCTAGCCTTGCCCAAACAATGAATTATGAAAGCATAATTTAACCCTAGTGGAAACCTTAATTTTTGTTATCTTTAGTATGTTGTATTCCTTAGGAAACTATGTGGTCTTTCTCAACTCATGGAATTATACTTATTATTCCTCTACTTGGTGGTTACTCTTAAGACTCTTTTGAACTCTTCATGTTATATTGCTATGTGTTGTATCTTGGTTGATAGCATAAAGTTACTCTCTAGATTTAAATGTCGTAGCCTTGCATGCAAAAGTTTAGAACTCATCCCTTACATCTCCCCTTTTCTTACTAAATTACATTGGATCAAACTTGGGATTCTGTGGACCCACACTTGTTTGAAGAAAGAAATCCCATAATGGGAGTGATCCTTTTTCCATTGCATTTGTTCATATCTCTCTTTCTATGACTTCTAGGGAGGAAGTCGAGTCTAAGGAGAGGGGATGTAGTGCCCACTTCCCTTTGACACCTTTTGATACTGATCATGACACTGTTGACTATACCATGGACATTGTTATAGTTTTGATTTAGTATGATGATTACATTTTAGAGCATGTATTATTGTTGACTCTTATTCATATATGATGCATGATGATTATTAGAGATATTTTATATATTGATATTGATATATTGTCCGACATGGTTACATTATGGATGTTGTTCGACATGTGATATTTGGATATTCGAGTAGACCTAGAAATGGAAATTATTTGATGATGATATAGTTGTTGAGTAAAATTTCAAATGATCTTATTGGTTGCTTTGATGTTGTTTTGATTCATATGTATAGATTATTTTGAGATTTTATTTATATCATTTTGAATATTCTGATATGGCCATGAGGTCAAGGAATATTTGTATTGTGCGAGTTAAAAATATCACAACAAACATTGGCGGATTGGAGACCAACCACATTGGAATTCTAGATGAATTCAACATGGTCACCATGGCAACTTGTATTGTTCATGTGTGTGTATTTGATTGTTATGGATTCCCATGGGGGGATCACCTTTAAATGTGACCAAGGGTTATGTGTATTTATTTATTTGGTTCCTTTTTATTGATGTTTGCACGTGTTTATTTTGTGGTGCATTGACCCTTTTTTTATTTATTGAATGGTGTGTAATATTGTGAGTGATCATGTTGTTAAGTTAATTAATTAAAATATGTCATAAGAAAGTAATTAATAGAGTTTTTGGCCTTGAAATAAAGTATTGTAAAAGATGTGTAAGTTAACTTTTGGAGTGTGAAACACTTCATCTTCTTGGAAATTTGAAATTGTCCTTGGAGGCTGATGTTGGAGGCTTGTGAGACAAGTTAAACATGTCTCATACCTCTTAAATTTATTTACCAACCATACCTATGGTTGGAGGGTTGATTTTAGACTTTTATAATGCATTTTTGTAATTATAATTGTAAGTTTAATTGCACTTCTCTTACATGGTTTAATTTCAATCCTTTGGGGTGTGGGTTGGATTTGTGTATGTAAGTAAACTATCATATTTTTCGCCCACATATTTATTATGCATTGGAGAATGAAGTTGACTTTTGGGGTTGGGGTTGAGGATGTGTGATGTGGCATCCTACATTCATCCACCTCATCCTCTTCCCTTCCCTCTTCTATAAAATTCAAATTTCTTACCTTGTTTTTTGTTGCTTCATTTTTGTAGACTTCATTCTTGGGTGAATTCCTTGTTTTTTTGGGAGCTCTTACTATTGGAGAAGTTTGAAGATTGTTACATGATTGTTGTTTTATGGATTTTTGGATTGTTTGCTTGGAAACAACTATTTTTTTTGGAACTAAGGAAACTCCATCGTGGAGAGGTAAGAGCTTGGCTCTTGAAATGCTCTTCTTTTATGAATGTAAATTTTATTGTGTGAATTTTTTTGGCATGTTTGTGGGCTTTTGGGTAGATGGCCTAGGTATGGTGTAGGAGAATACTATGGGGTTCATTTTTGGGAGGCACAAGTGTTTTGGGGAGGTATAAGTGTGGAGGGAGTTAGGATTTGGGTTCCACCTTACAAAGAAATATCTTGCATTTCTTTACTCATTATGGGGTGCCATAAGAGGTTGGGAGGCATAAGGAAATGTGAGGAATAAGGGGTGCTTGGAGGAGGCATAAGGAATGTCATGGTTTTGATATACTATATTTTGGTAGTTTGTAATTCGGGTGGTGATACCCATTTTCCCTTTTGGGAGGCATAAGAATCATCCCCATAGCTTCTTTGCTCTCCTTTGGCTTGCTTGATGAAACCTCGTAGTAATGTTTGTCATGCTTTAATGTAGTTGTAAACTACATTCTATTTTGACTTTGTGTTTTATTGTGAAAATGTTGTTTGAGTGTTTGTGGAAGCCTGTTGTTGCCATGAGTTGGATCACATCTCTTATTGCTTTGTGTTTGAGGATCGGGTGCCATTGAAGAAGGATGGCTTCTCCTTTTCATTGGATGTCTTGTTTGGGTGGAGAGCATTTCCTTTCCCTACTCTTGTGGTGATCAAATTATAAGAATGAGAAATCTGCATGTTGTTGTTCGAGCCGATGAGAAAAGACAGGTTTGGCAATGTCCCTTGTGAAATGAAATTTTATTGTAGCCCTTTCCCAATTTGAAGTGGATGATATATATATTATTTTTAATGGAAAGATACTTTGTATTGACAATGAAAGTTGAAATTCGATATGTAAAAGAGTTATACTCTATTTTCTATTTTTTTTGGAAAGAATGTGAAAGAAGGATACGTATTTTGTAAAGTTGCATTTTGACATCAATAAAAGATGTATTACCTTTCTCAAATTACATTGTGGTATTGAATATGATCTTTTAAATGTAATTGAAATCTCTAATTGAAATAAAGAAATGCGTATGAAGGAAATGTAATACTGCTTTTTGTGAAGTGCGTGATTTGAAAAGAATAAAAGTTACATTCTTGTTTTAATGTTTGATTGAAGGAAAGAAAAATATTTAAGACCAGCATGGAATGAATTCAATTTTTATTTCATGGCAAAAGAGATAGTTTAATCTCTGTTACAGAAATGTATACACTTCTTTCAATTCGCAAGTATACCTTATAAAATTCCTTTATCAAATGTTCAAATAACCCTGCAAATAGATAAGAGGAAAATGAAATAATCAATTGGACTTAATGAGGAAAAAATGATCCCAAACCCATCTAAAACACTTAAGGAAATGTCTTGAAAACCTTCCAATCAAATTTGGCAAATCTGCAGGCTTTTTGTTGTAAAAAGAAAATTGTAATTTTGAAATGCGAATCAATCCAACAATTTTACACTTGCAATCTATCATAACACTTCCCTAATGGAAACCTCCATGTCTGTTTGACATGTTGAAGGAGAAAGAATGACAAATTTGAACAAAATTTTATAAGTTAAAATTTACCAATTTGCACTATAAAAGCCTGCAGAACGTTTTCATGAAATTGACCCCTTAAAATTTATCAAAATCAAAATTTAATGATTCTTGTGTAAAGAGGACGTTGAGAGATTTCCAAAAAGTCCTCATTTTCCCAAAACTGAGTTCTCTATCAATGTTAGCATGATGAAGATAGAAACATATAGATTCATAACTAATCCATCATTCTACAGTGCATGCTACCCACAGATCTATGAAAGAACAAGCTTAAACAGTAATCATCATTGAATTAATAACATGCACTACTCAATTACATAGAATGATACTTAGATTCAGCCAATATCTTCCATCTATTAATAAATATAGAAGCTCCTTACAGTACTGTCAATTTATATCAAGGCGCGTATGGATCTGATACACACATACACCACTCTCTGTGATGTTACATGTCCTCTCTCTTTCTACTATGCACCTAACATCATATATATAGGGTGGGGACTTGCCCTTCACCACTTAACTATTCCAGAAATAGGTCGCATGCTATTGATAGCCACACACCATTTACAATTATAGCCACACATGCAAGTGCACTATCTATAGTTCTCTTGTAGTTAACTAAGTGTCAATTCTATTCTTAGCTTGTCTCCATGCATAGACACTTTGAACCACTTCTCCAAATATAGACAATGCATGGCGCGCATGTCTCTTGCTTCATTGGTGTGTTCCACACACCATCTTCTAAAAATAGATCTTCATGCTCAAAATCAGCTAAGTCCCAAAATCTGAACTTGCCTTCCACACACGGGTCCTTTCTATCTTCCACACCTTTGATCTTGACCTTCCATCCCATGTGACTCCTTGTGTGATCTTTGCCAAGTATTCTTTGATCAACATTACCCCACACTAATCTCATTGTCATCCCGATAATGGGTATCTCAAAAATTTGAAGTAAAGAATATCAATGAAAGAATAAGAATGAAGAATGTGGACCAATAAAGAATTTATATGAGGTTATTTAAGCAACCTCCTCTGTATCAATTGGTAGCATCAGCTCTGGATACTCCTCTTTTATTGCGGCCTCCAAAACCTACCATTTAGTGAGTGCATGTTTGCTTTCTCTGGGATGTCCACAGCAATGGATTCCAACTCATCCCACACAATTTCCCCTTTCTCATTTTGTAGAACCAACACAACACTGGACATAGATGTCATCCTCCCTTCCAAAAGGTCCATCTTCTGCATAATCAACTTTCCAAGCTCTTCCAACCTAGTCTTATGCGGCTCTTGTGTTGTTGCCAGGGCCTCACGCTTTTGTTTAACCATGGACAACCTTTCTGTCGTGGCCCAATGTCTCATCTTTCATGGCCTTCTAGACCTCATTGTTCTCTTCCAAGGTCTTAATGTTGATGAGCGCCTCTAGAGCTGTGCATATATTTAAAGCTTGATCCACCTTCTTCAAGACTTCTTGTAATGCCTGCAATAACCCTTCATAAGATGTGATTTTTCTCATCATGATGCTTTCTCCCATTTGGCATCTTGTTTTGATATTTCCGGTGCTTGCATATGCAGAGTTTCATCTTTGAGCACCAAGTCCACCAACTTTCCCACATAGTGTATCACTAAAGGAAATGTCTGTGGTACCTTGTGTTCCAAGTGTGGCCTTGCTCTTGATTACAGTGTCCCCAATCTCCTCTGATGCTTATGAACACTTCATTCTTCTTTTGTGTGAAGTCCCTTTCTAAGTTATGCACGCTATCTCATGTCCTTTGTCTTCAGCTCTTCACGCAGTGCTTTGATTGTGGCAGATTTATCCATGTTCCTTCTAGCCACCTCCGCAGAAACTTTCACCAGTGCATTACTGACCTACTCATCTAACATGACAGTAGGCTTTACTGTCATGTGTCTAGCCTAAGAGCCTTCTTCAATCACCTTGAAATGCATGACTCTTCACACACATCAAATTCAGGCTCATCCATGTGGGTGTGCATCGACCATGATAGTTGCTTTCTAGTGCACATGGTCACCATATCCTCATCCATCAACTCCCAACCAAATAGATCCTTCTGTGCTATTGTGCTCTAGAAGTGCGGGCATGGATAATATTTCTGTGTCCTCTGCATACCCCATGGCTGGTGGAATGTGCTCCCCACTTGTCCTCCTAGACCTTTTCTACTTGCTTAGGAACTCTAGCCTCCAAATTTGGGACTTGCATCTCCATGTCTTGAGTATCTTCTATAGTTGTTTCCTCTAGTCTTTCCTCTTCTTCTTCCTTCTCCTTTGATGCCTCATCCTTTTCTTCTGTGTGCTCTGAAGTGTAGGAGATGTAGGCGTGCTCTCCTCAGACTCTTCCACCTCCTCGTTCAACTTCAACTTCCTCCTTCTCTGCGTGGTCACTTCCTTTTGTGGGGAGAGTTGGGGTGATTTGCACACAGTGGTTGGGGTAACACCTTGGGTCCTTGTTCTCTTGAATACTCTTTTAAACTTGTGCTCCCCTTGGACCACATTCAAGTCCTCTTCATCCCCTCTTGTGGCTGAGGTGGTGTAACAATGCTCAGCTTCACTCTGACTTGTAGGATGTCTCCTACCCCTATGCTCCAAGCCACCACTATCTTCACACTCTTCCTCCTCATCCTGCACTTTGATTTTCTCTGTGGGCTTAGGTGCTGGGAATATTCTCCATTGTATGCTTCCCTTTTGGTGGTGTTGGAAGTGTGAACTCACCTTCCACATATTTTTTGTTCTCCATCTTTGGCTTCAACTGGAGATACACCAATGTTGCCCCCAAATCTGCTACAGACCAAGCTTATTGGCTTGATATTCAACACCTCTAAAATAATTCTCTCTGTAGGCACTTCTCAGGATATACATACTTCTTCCATAATGTATGGTAGTCACAGTCTACCTTATCTACATTGAAGATCAATCTACGTGTGGTAAATCTATGAATAGATTCTGAAAATACCTTACAGTGAATGCGTAGGGTAACTTGCACCAAGGGCTCCAGACTCCATCCTTCATTGGAAAATGCATGATGTAGAAATGCTGGTATACAAAAACTGAACTTGTTTTCCTACCACCACTGGTAGGTCCTTTGGAATGTGCCATTCTTCCCCAAATGCACACGAGCCTGTCATACCACTTCTCCCCTTTTTGCTTCACTTCATCTGTCATGGCCCCCTTGCATAGGTATTTGTTGAATCTTTTAGCTGGGGATTTGTTCTCCATGGGGTATTCCCATATTTTCTCCTTTGGTCCATTTGGTACCCCAATCTCCATGAACACTAGTGATAGTAGAACAGCCCCAAAGTTGATCTTCCCTCTGTGTGCGCTTCTTCTTCGACTATTTTCTCTGCAATATAGCCTGCAATGTTGTAGATCATCCCTTCCGACATTTTTCACACCACATGCAACCACATAGTGTTTACCTGCGACCACCACTCTTGATCATTCAACTTGGTAACCAAGTGTGTTGCAACTTGTACAACTAGATAGTTCTTAAATTTGTCTATGTCCATTCCACGTGGACCCTTCAGGTATCCCAACTCCTGTTTGGTCTTCAAAATCATGGCTTTATCTGCAAGGTCACTTTTTATATCTTCTCTTGGCCTTCAGACATATCACTGATGAAACAAGTGCAGATGAAATTCTAACTCTACATCCTGCAAAGTAGAAGAAGTCTTCGTGTACCCTACTCATGAGCCACTGGTACAAGGGCTCATACTTCCCAAATATGGCAGCTCATACAACTGATATACCCCAATTCTCTTCAAAAAAATTCTCACCCGCATCATCATCATACACTGGCATGTCATCTACCATGTGTTTGTTTGTTCTAGAAGTGAGCAAGGAATCGAAGCTCCTTTTTGTTCTCTCAAGGTCCTGTGATTATATTCACTTACTTTGCTTTTTCTAATGGGTGAATCCCACTCTTGGCCAACAATGACTCCTTCTAGGTATTGCATCTCCAAAAATGACTTTTGGGTGCCATCTCTTCTTCCTCGATGACCACCTTCTTCTTTTCTTTTTTGTTATTGTAGATGCCTTCTTTGGTGCCATTTCTACCTTGCAAATGTCTCTTCTTCAACCTACAACTCTGCGAATCAAACCCTAGCTCGATTCAATTATGCCCTAGGTGGAAACTTCATAACCTAATTCTTTTCTCTTCTACTTTGCTCAAACCCTTCACCACCGGGGATGCAAGCTTCTTATAACACAGATCTGGTTGTCACTCTTGGTTTCACACCCTTCACACCTTAACTCGATCACTCGGCTCTTCGCACTTGGCTCTTCTCATGAATACTCTTAGTTGCAATGGTAAAAATGAACCCATCCCCCTTCCTTATATAATTTTTCAAATTTGATGCATTTATTACTCCTCACCTACCAAATATCCCTTCATTTATTGACCAAATCCATTCATTCCACGCAGTACATCTTCACGCCTAGTTATAACCTTCTAGCACACCTTCCTACCCTCTGGTCATAGACTTCTCTTCAGCATGTGCTCCTGTGCTGAGTACCTCATCACTACACCTTCTCTTGTAGCTAACATGGCCTCCACTTACCTCGCATTATATTGTTCCTTCATCCATCTCCATCCTTGGTCACTTTTTGAGAAGCAATCTTCTTTTGACTTAAGGCACACCCGTAGCAGCTTATTCCTTTCATCTTTCACTTCCCACAATCTTTCTTGGATAATAACAACCACCCCACACTAAAAGTATGTGCAGTCCTCTACATAAACATTCTTCATACAATAATTAGCTTCGGGTGCAAGCACACTTATTACACAAACAACAACTAAATTGACAAAGCATAGCGACAATGAAGGAAATACATTAAGGAAATACTGAATTGAAAACCTAAACTAAATGGCAACACTTACCTTATTACAAACACCAAGAAGACTTATTTATAGTAGGGCTTCAGCCTACTCCCATTAAAGTAACTAGGTAGCCATGATCCATCAAGTGCTTCTAACTAGCATGCACCTGAGTCAAGTATAGAAGTGATAACATATGGCCCCAACCAATGTACTTTGAGCTTTCCTGGATGGCACAAGAACTTTGAGTCATAAAGAAGTACCATTTGTCCAATCTCAAACTTCTTATCCCTTATGTTTCTATCATGCCATGCCTTCTACCTGGCCTTTTCCTACTTCTGACTCCATCGTGTTATGGCTCAATGCTCATCCAGTTGAATCATCTTTGCAATATGTTCTTCTAAAGCCTGTTCATCAACTAGACCTCCAACATGCACAATGCGCAAAGAAGGTAACATAAATTCTATAGGAGAATAACTTCCATGCCAAACACCAACTAAAATGGTGTGGCTTTGTTCAATCTCTTGTAAGTTGTTCTATATGCCCAAAGCACAACTGACACTTTGTCATCCCAATCCTTTCTTCCAACATCACATATTTTTGTCAAATTCTGGCCCAAAATTTTGTTGAAAGCCTCAGCAGTTCCATTTTCCTGAGGATGATAAGGTGTAGTTTTATGGTGTGTAACCATAAACTCATCTAATAGGATCCTAATTGTCTCATTCAAAAGTGTGTACCTCTATCACTTGTCAAGCTTAAAGGACATCCATATCATGTAAGAACATTCTCCCATAGAAATCTAGCTATTGTAGTATTTGTATAGAGTCTTTCGTAGGTGTTTTTCTACCCATCATGTAAGATAATAATGTGTGTAAGTAATGATATATAGCATGATCCAGTCTACACGCGCATAGCTGGTGAAATAGGTCCTACAAAATCAATGGCCCATTTCTCAAATGGTTCGGCACTAGTAATTGGTCTCTCGGCATCTCATCTCTTTGCCCTAGTTTTCCTAGGTGCTGACAATGATCACATGCCTTACAATAATCTTTACAGTCTTTATACAGTGTCTCCCACCATAATCCAACAATTAGGATCTTCCGGGCAGTAAGTCACATCACCTGCATAATGGCCTCCTGCAATACCACCATGAGCCTCTTCCATGATATCCTTGCGCTCATGCTCTAACACACATAGCGGCGTAACACTTCATCTCTGCCTAACTTGTACAGGTCACCACTGATTAACATAAATGGTGTCACATGTATATAGCAAGCTGCTTCTTTTCTAATGCTTTCATTCCTTCTGGTGCCATACCTATTCGTAGGAAGACAACAATGTCTTCTAATTCCATGGGTGCATGTTAACCTATATAACTGTGCATCAGGCATTGTTTCTTCAATTGTTTGTGCATCCTCTCTTGAATTGATTCTAGATAAATGGTCTGGTCCAAATTGCTTTTCCTTGGCTTCACCACCACTGTGTGTGAAGTCAAACTCTTGAAATAGGAGCACCCATCTGCATATGCACCCCTATAAGATGGGCTTGTTTACCAAGTACTTCAATGCCATATGATCTATATAAAACACAAATGGTGTTGCTAACAAGTACTTGTCAAACTTGTACAATGCGTAGATCATTGAAAAAGCTTCACTGCTCTGTAGTTGTATAATTCCTTTCAAGAGAGTCAGCTTCCTACTAGCAAAATAGATTGGATGATCTATAATACCTTCACCAGGTTGAGCTAGCATAATGCCAATGGCCATACCAGAAGCATCCACATGCACATGAAATGGTTTATCCCATGAGGGAAAGCACAGAATGGGTGCGGTAGTCAAGTTTCTCTTTTAATACCTCAAACACGTTTGCTTGTACGGTTCTCCCCAATAAAATGTACCTTTCCCCTTCAGCAATTCTTCCAAGGGTGCAACAATTTTGGCATACCCTTTTATGAATTTTCTATAATATCTTGTATGACCCAAAAATCCACGCACCTCACTTTGGCTAGTAGGCACTTCCAGGCCTAAAATGACTACAACCTTGGCTGGATCAACTAGAAAACCTTCCTTGCAGATTATATGTCCTAACAATATCCCAAATGGCATGTAGAAAATATACACTTCTTGATATTCAAAGAGATACTCAATTATCTACATCGTTCAAACATTAAGCGTAGATTATCACAATGATCTTTCACAAGCCCATATATTGTCCAATCATCTAGATAGACTTGTAAGAAGTTGTGAATAAAATCTTTGAATGCCTGAACAACTATGCGTGAAAATACAACAGGCATGTTTTTAATCCAAAGGGCATCACAGTATAGGAAAATGCTGCCCCATTCAGTAGTAAATGTTGTCTTTTCTTGATCCTCTTGAGTGATCCGAACCTGATGATACCCAAAAAATCCATCTGTGAAAGAATATATTTCACGCCCTGTAACTCCTTCTAGTATTTCCTCAGTGAATGGCGTAGGGAAAGGATCTATGACACATGTAGAATTCAGCTCCCTATAGTCCACACATATCCTAATCCATCTCCTTCCTTCTTGATACTAATCACCATTGGGCTAACCCATTCTGACTCATCAAGGGGCTTGATAATTCCAGATTTCAACATTTTATCAATTTCTTCTTTCACCTTTTCATACAAATTAGGATTCATCCTATAAGGCCTCTTCTAACTAGCTTGGCATGCACCATCCTTAAGTTTGATCTTCATTTCCCCAAGTGATTCATGTATGCCTTTAAGTTCATGATATCCTCGAGGGAATAAGTCCTGAAAATCCTGAGTAACTCGATGATCTTTTCTACCTCCGAGTCTGACCAGTAGTCCCCAATTATGGCCTCCTTAGGCTCGGCCTCCGAACCTATATTCACCTTCTTTGTCTTCATGGGTTCATGGTAGGTGTGCGTATATCCTTTGTCTACATTGTCCAAGACCTCGCACCCCATGTGAATGTTCAATATCTAGGTTCTCAACTTCCTCATCATCCACGATGTAGACCATCTTTCCTTTCTCTTTCTCAAGGCAAGCGTGCTCAAGTAGTTTGGAGTCTATTTCTTCTTCCTTTTCAAAACATGCACCGAACCTGTCTCACCAAATAATTCTGAATATGCTCTTCTACTTTTGCACTATCTCCCATAGTTAAGCTTGATAAATTTTAATGCCTCTGCTACAGGAGGTTGAGTCGAAGTAGTCAAATGTTTGGATCATACCTACAGCCAACTCTTGCCAGTTCCCAGTTTCTCTATGTAGTTCTGCATATACATACCAAGCGTGTGCGCATCCTTGGAGTGTGGAATACAATCTATGCACCCAGAGTGAAGGTGGTAATGCTTCTTGTCCTTTGTCTAGAGTCTCTCACACTGTTGAATGTGATGTTGAACAGGTCGATCACCATGATAAGTGTAGATTTGTGTAGGTGCATTGTTCCTTATAAACCTGTAGACAAAGCTATTCCAATCTCTTCCCAGTTTATAAGATTATCTCTGTGGACTACCCACCAGTGTTGTTGTCCCATGCGCATAGTGTATACACTAACATATCTCTCCTTGCAACTAGATCTTCCCACTTTGTGTTTCCATGGCCTTCAGAAAGGCAGAAAGATCTTTTGTCCCTGTATACCAAGGTATTGTGCTTCCTATCCGTCGAATTGAGTGAAAAATCTATTCATGTGTGTAACCACACTTTTCACCTCGCACCCTACTAGTTCATATGTACCATGAGCCCAATTGTCACAAGCAATACTCATAGTATCACTAATAGAATGAGAATCCTCCCATTGTAGAATGCCTTCTTTTGATGGCTCATTGACCTCTGGGTCCTGAATAGCACGTACATAGACTTTGTTCAAATCCTCCTCACTTAGAGGCTCAACATATGGCATAGACTTCCCATCTCAAGGGTATCACAACCCTTTCCTCCTTGTTTTCAAAGCTGATATATCCCTTATTGAATCTCAAGTCAGCATTATTTGCATAACACCAAGGGCATCCAAATAAAGGTTGGAAATTGTCTACTTCTACAAGTGCTAATACCTCAAAATCCCCAGTGAACTTGGCCCCTTGTATAGTTATAGATGCATCTTTCAACACTCCTATGGGAGTGGCCTTAGTCCAGTTTTCCATGAATAACACATTAGATGATGGCTGCAATGGAGGCCTCCCCATTTGTACCCATGCATCTAATGTCAACACATTTACTTCCACACTGTATCGATCAATATGTTGCTCAAAATCCACCCATCCACAACAACATTTCAGTAATTTCTTTGTCATAGTCAATGCTATCAGGGGGAAGATTTGCATGTAGAAATCTGTCATCCGGTCTCAAGACTTGCACGTGAGTGTTCCCCTTTAACCAACTTCCCAATAGTGGAATAATGTTCTCCTGGCGCAACATCTTGCACACCTCCCACAGATCATCGATATCAGTTTGAACTATCTCTGAGGCTTTCTTCTACTCCTTTAGGTACTGTATCTCACCTAAAGATTCCTTAGCACTTCCATGGTATCCTGGTAAACTTCCTTCGATGAGCAGATCCGGGTACCTCACATGCAAAACCTCCTCCTTGGTGATCGTAGGTTTCTAGTGCAATGCCTCTCACGCGCAACTTGCCTCAGCATGTGTAGTAATCTTCACTATCAATGCCTCAAGTCCCTCTATTATCTTGGGCATCCATTGGTCTTCTACCATGTCTTTGGATTCTAACCATTCCGGCGCCTTTGTTTTCTTGCTTATGCTTTCTTGCTCAAATGCTCATATAGGTCTGGGCACTCTTCATAGCTATGGTTCTTCCCACAGAAAGAACATGCATTATTCTAAGGACATTCATGCCTGTAGTGGTCAGGAGATCCACACGTATAACATGTTCCATGAGGAAACTCTCCTCTTCCTCCACCTCGGCCTCATCCTCCATATCCACCATGATATCCACGTCCCCTTCCATGACCTCCTTCAAAAACCCCTCATTCTGTCATAGCATGTTTGATTATGATCCCGATCCTGGTGCTCATTCCTACCCTTAGAATTATCTGTTATACTTGTCTATCATACTCCAATGTCTATGGCATCCTGGATCTGACCAATCAATTGAAAATCCTCAGTATCATGGGTCGTGGACCTATAAATCTTGCAAAAGCAAGATACATTCTTCCTTATCACACGTTGTAAGAGGATAGTGGCTAGCATCATGATTCAAATGGAAAATTTCACATTCCAAGTAACATGAGCGTACAGATCTATGAGAGGGAAACTATCCTTGGTGTGACCTTCCACTTCACAATCTATACACCAAATTCCTGAGCACGTTTCATGGGCTGAATTTGCTGACAGCTTCTCTAACTACTTAGCCATAGCTACTGATCTGTGCCTCTAGGAATGGAATGACTCCAGTGTCAATGCTCCCAACTACCTCAACACACAAAGCTTACTTCCAGTGCTTCACATGGGATCCGTGTAGGTCTTATGTGACAACACCCTCCTAAAAGGTGTAATCAATCCTCCAACAAACCATTGTGCATGTTGGCTAGCATGGATATCATAAGACAACTTAGATAGAAGTGTCTTAAAATGAGCATCATACTCATGTACACTCTCAGTAGTGCCTTGCTTGATATCTTTGAGCGCACTTATACTCTTCTACTCAAACTCAGGGATATGGAACTCTTTCAAGAAAGCATCCCTCAGTGTTGCATAATCCACACAAGTTTGATCAGGGTCAAACTTCCTATACCAGCTATGCACACGCCCCTATAATGTAGTAGCGAATTGACTTGCCTTTCACTCAGCAGCTGTAATCCCTTTAGCGCGCCACAAGATTTCACACATATGCACATGTTTGGCAAGCATCCTCTATACCTCTATACTCCGGGAGATGAAGAGACATCTCCATATAGATATTATGTGGTTGTTGTGACCTTGACCACCTGACCCGAAACCTCCTGTTCCCTCTGCCTCCAGAACCACCAGATCCACTAGAACTAGAACCACCTATACCTCTGATCCACCACCTGTAGTTGGAATAGGGCCTGTAGATGTACTCCCCTATGTGTTCGACAAGTAGTACTATATAGAACCCCTACAGTCTGTGAAGTAGTTCCACTTCCAGAGGTGAGTCCAGTATTCTACACGCTTACATTCTATGTGGATGATGTGCCCAAGAATGCTCCTCCAAATGACATTGAAGTCATCTTGTCCTACCATTGATGTACTTGATCCTAACTTACTCCTACTTTCCTACTTCCCAAGTTAGTTTGTTGGTTACTTGTCATACTAGATACTGAAAAACCAAGCACAAAGGCTAGGTCACCAGGTGGATTAAGATGCGCACACCTACGCCCAAGTAGTCTCTGCTGGTGCACTTCCGTGTGAGGCCAAGAAGGGATCTCTATCATGCTTTCCAAGATGGGGGAGTTCCTGATGCTCTGGCTCCACGTCTTCTACATGAGCCATAAATCCTTCATGAGCCAGCTCTCTCCTCAATGCCATACTTTCTGCAATGGAACATTGCTTCTCTATTTCCCTCTCACGTGCCTCATTATACTTAAGCCACCTTTCCTCCCTCTACTTTTTCTACCACTAGGTCCACCATCTTAATACCAAACTGTTCCTACCTTCATGCATGGGTGAAGTTTAGCTAGCCATCGGTTTACTCTCCAGGTTCAAGGTTACCATTAAGATCTTGATCACCAGTGGAATACCATGCAAATATGTCCCTCTTGGATACCATGTAAAAACTAGAATTCAGCTACCTCTGGGCACGAGTACGTCAAAATTGAATATTCCAGAATATAACTATTTAGAACACCACGAAACCACGTATCCACCATGCGAGTCCAGATCAGATCAGCATCATAAAGGGCCTAAATTCTTCTTGTGTCCAGACAAGTGTGTGATACCTCCAATTCCATTGAGATGCATAAGCAGTAAGCCACTCATATAGTTCTACTGGAAAGATAGCAAAAAAATCTCTCATATAAACTATCATACAAGTTTTGTTCTACCCAAGTACATGCGTTAAACTCAGATCCACTGCTTGAACCATCATGCATATTCTTCCTCCAGATCATGTATCCATTCCTCAATACTTGCTAGAGTTAACCGGTATGTCTTCATCGTGAACCATCCTAAAATAACTAAAAAGAGGTCCCGAAATGGAACCAATGATGCAGCCTAGAATTTGCAAGATAACACCCTAGTCACGTTGGCACATCACTCATCCTAGACTAGTGCTCACCCAAAGCACACAAGGTACCAGGTCCCTCTTTAGGGTTGTTTGTAATAGGATGTTAGCATGATGAAGATAAAAACATATAGATTCATAACTAATCCATCATTCTATAGTGCATGCTACCCACAGATCTATGAAAGAACAAGCTTAAACAGTGATCATCATTGAATAAATAACATGCACTACTCAATTACACAGAATGATACTTAGATTCAGCCAATATCTTCCATCTATTAATAAATATAGAAGCTCCTTACAATACTGTCAATTTATATCAAGGCGCATATGGATCTGATACACACATACACACCGCTCTCTCTCTGTGTTACATGTCCTCCTCTTCTCTACTATGCACCTAACATCATATATATATAGGGTGGGGACTTTCCCTTCACCGCTTAACTATTCCAGAAATAGGTCGCATGCTATTGATAGCCACACACCATTTACAATTATAGCCACACATGCAAGTGCACTATCTATAGTTCTCTTGCAATTAACTAAAGTGTTAATTATATTCTTAGCTTGTCTCCATGCATAGACACTTTGAACCACTTTTCCAAATATAGACAATGCATGGCGCACGTGTGTCTCTACTTCATTGGTGTGTTCCGCACACACCATCTTCTAAAAATAGATCTTCATCGCGGAATCATTTTTACCTTAGTGGTTTTCAAAATAAAATTTAGAAAATTTTCTAAGTTTCATCTGCCTCCCCGCTGCGTAACCAATCAGAGGCTGCCATGTGGCACACAAGACATTGGCGGAGGATCGGATCCTATTTAACTTATCATTTCAAAAAAAAATTGAAAAACTTTCTAGGTTTCCTCTTGCCTCCCTACCGGCCTACAACTAATCACGAGCTCGACATGTGGCAGTGGGCATCGGCGAGACGTGGACCATTTTGAGCCCTAACAATTTTCGGCCAAAAAGACATAATGTCTTAAACCGCTCCAATGACCCGATTCTCCATTGAGGTGTTATAAAGCCGACACGTGTCTCCTTGACTCACGAGCATGCGGAGGAAAATCATGATTTTCCACGAGGAAGGAAAATGCACCAAATTTCTCCTCCACTCTTTGGCCCGAGCATGGGAAAATTTTCTTCCCTAGTCCCGTAAGATCACTCTTGGGAAAATTTCCTCCCAGGTCCACCGACCTATAACTTGATAAATATGAGGAGTTAGGAGGACTTCTTTATATCATTGGAAACATGAGGAAATTTCCTATCCAATGCAAATGATTTAGGAAAATTTTGAATGCGTTAATTTTGATAAAAAATCAAGTTGAATCTTTTAATCCTTTTTCGAGTGGGTATAGTGAGGAATTACCCTCTTAACCTAATTAAACTTTCTAACCCTAAATTTTGGACCTTGTGACTGTAATAATTGTTAATAAAAGGAAATTATATTATAGTAGATTAGAATTGATCTCGGAACTTATTAGTGACAACTATTGTCTTGTAATTTAGTTATAAACTCTTTTAAACAAAAAAAAATTATTCCATAATTTTCCTATCTAATCTAGGTTGTTCCTTGGTTCTCAGGAGATTTAGATTTTGCTATTTTTAAGTTTTATTTTTAGCTTTTACATGAAATAGCCTTTAAATAGATGCATCCAAACACATTCTTTAGCATGTTGAAGTAAGATCAAAGTCTCCACAAATTTGTTTAAGCTTCATCCATGGGCGAGTTCGAATCGAGTTTCAAATACGGCTTCTCACTAGATTTAGGTATTTTTCCTCCAGTATGGTTTTGTTCGATTTGACTAAATCAAGTTTTTGTTTACATCTCGTAATCTTGATTTGTTAAGAATTATATTTGTTCCTTCTCACCTCTAACGACTTTATGTTTTCATCTTGTGACAACTTTCTGGCTGACATATTTATTATTTTAGATTTTCCAGCATTATTACCTCGTATTCAATTGATAATAATTTCGTTTAGAAAAGAATCCCATGATCTTTAGGACATCTATGTTTTTGGACAGATTTGTTGATAAAATTTAAATAGAATATGCTTAAACAAAATATGGCGAAGTAGATCTTGGTGCAGAGTCTAGCAGAAGAGTGGAAAGATCTTATTTTATTTCTATAATTTTGTTTTTCCAACTCCATGAAACAATTAATATAATAGAATTAAGAACCCAAGACTCATCTACATACGCACTCATAAAATAAGAGGTGAGTTGTTAAAATTAAAAATGAAAGTTTTCCTCACTAGATTTCAAATTTTTATCATGATATTTTTTTATGGGATTTCAAATTTTAAAATTATTTGGATGACTTTACATATAATTTTTTATACGACATTCTTATTCTACAACAAATGGAAATATTTATGACATTTGACTCTGCAGTTAGTATAGGTACTTGAAGATGCATGATGCATGCTTCAAATACCTCGATTCGAACAATGGCATGCATGTGCCGAATAAGAGTATTCTCCATTTGTAACGCCCAGCTAAAATTTGTCACACGAGACCCAAGAACAACCTAGGGTTAGCTAGAAAAATTATGGAATAATTTATTTTTTGAAAAGCGTGCCCACAAAGAGTTTTCGAAAACGATAGTTGCCACAATAATGTTTCTAAGGCAATGATTTTTAATAAATAATTTTCCATGATAACACAATATTTAAAATCTACATTATACTTTAATACATTGATTTGACTAAGCATGTTTAATCTCCCTAAGTGTTATTTAAATAACAAATTAATTCCTACTATAGTTGAATATTCCCCCATGGGATGTCAAGGGTAAAAGTGGCCAATGTAATTAAATACCAAGGTTATTTAATTTCTACAATGTTGAAACAACTAGCAAGGTCCCTTATTAAATATTGGGTTAGGATAATGAACACTTCCTACCCCATAAAGTAACCCCTTAAAAAGTCAACCCATATTTTGAAATTAAAACATTTAAATTAAAAGGTAATTTCCACTCACCCACTCTCCACCTAATTTTTGTAGGGATGAATCTCATCCCTTGGATGGATTCAATTAGGACCCTTGATGAGGAAATAGGGCAACTAACCCTAAAGCATGCTTATGAAGGCTTCTTTCTCTTTTCATTTGGTTCATTGTTTCTCTTTGTTTTGCAGGTTGTTGGAGGAGGAAGGGAAGCCATTGGAGGCCATTCCAAGCTTTTGGAAAGGCTTACAAGTTTTATTATTTTCTTATTTTGTTTTTTTATACCCTCATTAGGGTTTTAAAAGAATTTATATATTTTATTTGGCTCATTTTCCTTAGATTTTCCCAAATGGACTTGTGGGTATTTTCCTATTTTATAGAAATAGCTAGGTTTGATTTATATTTTCATTTGGGTATAAGAAAATGTATATATATATAATTTTTATTTATTTCATATATGGGATAAACTCGAAATGGATTTAGTTGAGAGAAAACTAAATTTAACATATATATTTTTAAGTATATATATATATAATTAAGATATATTTATTAATATATATATATATATATATATATATATGGAGTTGCATATGGTTCGGCCGCGACCACTTTACATAGTCCATTGTTTAAAGAATGTGCAGGTTTGATTTGTATGCTAGCCGCATTATGGCCTTTGGGAAAGGTAAAAGTAAATCACAAAAAAACTATGGAGTGGGGCAGTCGGTCCCAGCCCCCACCATTCTAACTACTCTTCTATCGAGGGCCGTGGCTAGGGATTTTCCACGACTTACTTTTATTTCAATTTTGAAGGTTTAACTTTTACAAACAAAAATAACTTTGTTATGGGGGACATAACAATACGTGGGTTTATATATATTTAATATAGTTTATAAAAGCATATTTTCATTAATATAATAATATTAATAGTACATTAATATTAATATATTTTCATAATTTTGATAATGATGAACTTGTTATTATGAAAATATATTAATATTAATGTACTATTACTATTATTATATATAGTTTATAAAAGCATATTTTCATTAATATAATAATAGTAATAGTACATTAATATTAATATATTTTCATAATAACAAGTTCATCATTATCAAAATATTTAATTGTTAAAAATATAAAAAGAATATTAACCCTACTACCAAAAGTAATAATGGGATATAGTTATCACTATTGACAAATAAATACTTGCACTTGCTTTCTCCTTTAACAATTTGATAACACTTGTATAGGGGTAAAATAGATTTCATTTCATTTCCTTTACTAACTTGAAATGGATTTACAATGAATTTTAAATGAGGATAACATACTAAAGTTAGAACTTAGATCACTTCATTGGCCTATTCCAAGACTAATTAAAACTTAAGTAATTTCCATCTATTGGGAATAAAGTTTAAAATATATTTCATCCACTACATGAAAATGAACCAATGCAACTTACTTCACTACATGCCTTTGAGTAATATAATGAACTTTAATATTTCTTCTTTCTCATCTTCAATAATACAAATACAACAATGAAGGCAAACTTTCCTTTCCCACAATACAACTTTCAAACAAAGATAATAAACTTTCTTTTCTATTTCACAAGACTAGCTTACAACACATATCTTTCTTTTTCTTTTTCAATATACAATACAACTTTCATATCCAATAATTGAATGCAACTTTTCTTCACAAGATTATTACAATGTCCTCCACTTAAAGTGGAAAATAATACAAGAATGTAAGCTAAAATAATACAAGGTTACAAGTTCCTCCACCCTAAGTGTGAACAACAATAAGGCTTCTCACAAGAAGGGATTTCTTAAGGATTCCAAAAAAATCTCCAAGCTTCACATCACCAACAAGAGAGCTCCACCATACTTCATTTGATCACAAAAAAAAAGGGGGAGAGGCAACACTCTCCACCCAACCAAGAATTCCAATGAGAGGAGAAGCTATCCTCCTCATTGCCCTCGAGCCCCAACCACATTTACTGCAATGAAAAATGGATTCAAATCATGGAAACCAAACAAGTTTCCACATCACAATACAAGATTTTACAACCATACCAAAACACAAACAAAACAACTACAATCTCAAAATGAAAGCAACAAAATACACAAGGCTTCAATCATACAAAAAGCCAAAGGAGTAAGATCTATGGGGAAGTCACTTATGCCTCCCAATGGGAAATGGGTGCCCACCTAAAAACCCTCCAATAAAACATCTCAAAAACCCCTACACACTCTTATACCTCCCTCAAGTACCTCTTATGCTTCCACATTCTCTTATGCCTCCCTACAAATCTCTTATGGCTCCTCATAAAATAGACCAAGTAAGAAATGCAAGCACTTTCTTGTCCAAGTGGGGCACCCAACCCAACTCCCTCTAAAACATGAAATGGACTCTTATGCCTCCCCACATGTAAGATCCCCATAGTCCCCTCCTACACCACACTTAGGAAATCTACCCAAGCACCCAACAAGCATATCAAAACACTCAAAAACATGCACATAAACACAATATACAAGGAAAATATTTTACAAGAGTATAGCTCCAACCTTTCCATGGTAGAGCTTGATCCAAGAGTCCCACACCAAGCTTCTTCAAGCCCAAAGCAATCACCAAAAGCTCCAAAAAATCCACAAGCATTCCAAAATCCTCTAACTCCCAAAAATGCAAGAGCACAAAGAAATGAAGTAACCCCAAACAAGCAAAAGAACTTGAATAAATAGAAAAGGAGAGAGGAGGATGATGTGGCTCCAAGTAGGATGCCACCTCATTTCCTCTCCACTCCACATCACCCTAGTCAACCCCATACTCCAAAGCATAATTAATAAGTGGTTGAAGAAATGACATTTTACTTACACACACAATCTAAGCCCACACCCCTTAAGGACTAAAAATAAATACATGTAAAAAAGTGCAGAAAAAACTTACAATTTGTCTTCCCAAAACACATAATGGGGTCTAATTTTGACCCCCAACCCATAGGTAGGGTTGGTATAGTAATTTAAGAGGTGTGGGACAAGTTTAACTTGTCCCACAAGCCTCCAAAATTTTCCCTTTAAGGAAAATCCGAATTTCAAAGGAGAGGTGGAGTGTACAACACTCAAGATATTAAGCACTCAACTTAAACACATAAACCAAAGAGCTATCAAATCCAATAAATGAATTCTTTTGACCCAATTTATATTAATTAATTTACTAATCTATACATAAATCAAATGGATATACCAAAATTAAATAAAGGGAAAATAAATGAAAGAAACATATAACCCATTGGTCACAAATTGAGGTGATTCCCCACTGGAACCCCCTAACAAACAATTCACAACACACGTACACATAACAAAATACATGTTGCCATGGTGACCCTTGTTGAATTCATCTAGAATTCCAATGTGGTTGGTCTCCAATCCTCCCGATGTTTGTTGTGACATATTTACCTGCAAAACACATAACACCTCCTTCGCCTCAGTGGCCGCATCAAAACATCTAAATTAAATATACAATATAACTCCACAATCATCTATATATGAATCAAAACATCATCTAGGAAATAACGATATCATTTACAATTTCTAACAACATCTCAATTTTACATTTCATCAATATCCATATGATCATAAGATTAGTTCAATTTCTAGGTCTACTCAATATGACGAAATATCGCATGTCTAAAATATATAATTATAACCATGTCAACAACATATCAACATCAATATAAAATGTCTCTAATAATCCACATGCATCATGTATGAATCAAAATCAACAACAGTCCAATATCTCTAACATCTAACATCATGCTAAATCAAAAGCTACAATAATATCCATAAGTATAGTCAGCAATAATTGAAATCCAATAACAAAAGGTGTTGAAGGGAAGTGGCCACTACACCATTTAGTTAGTCTCCACCTTTAAAATTGAATTGCTTTAAAGTAAATAAATAATACATTGTTTTAAGGTCATCAAATATTATAATGATTTAAAATTATATAAGATTAATTAAGAAAATTGACTATTTAATAGAAAAATGAAGATAAGAGTTAAATTATAATGTTTTTTCATTTAAAATTGAGATAGTCAATGAATTAAAGTGACTATTTTAGTATCGATTATATTTCAATATAGTGTTCTCTAAATCAATGGCAATCTTAAGCAAGAGCGTCTATAGAAAGTTGTTTTCCTTTTTTCTTTTTTATAAACAAGCCCTAATCAAATGTTTTACTTCTATTTTTCTGTTTAAATTATTTCTTTTCAAAATCGCAGTAACTATTTTATGTTTAGCTTGATTGAAGTTAGAGTCCAGTGCCTCTTCTTTGTTCAAGTTCAATCTTTCGTTTCTTTTTTATGTGGTTTTGACATCTATCCAATAAATATCCTCAACGAGAGCCTTGATTAAAAAAGTCCTACTTCTTGGCAGTCTACTTAAATTGAACTTTTGTGATTTGGATATGGGACTTTTAATTTTATTTCTGTTTTTGCTAAAATTCCATTTAAAAAAACCTGGAAAGATTGGGCTTTCTAAAAGTAATGCTTATGTGAAATTATTATAATGATGTAGAATGATTCTAGAATTCAAGTTTAGTTCCCATCATGTAATGGAGGATTCCCTCCTTTTGAATCCATGCAAATACATTTAGTTTTTATTTTCTTCTTTCATTTTTTTGTAGGATATTTGTGATTCTCTTTTTCCCACGGTAAATAAAGAGTGTTGTCTCCATCCAAATTATAGTTGTTTCCATCCAAAGCTTTGTACATTATATCACTTTTTTTGCCTTTTCGAGTTCTTTTAAGGGTTAGACCTCATGTTTGAACTTTTTTAATAAAGTGGATCATCCATATTTCTACACTTACAAAATCAATCATACATAGTTTAAACAAAATCAACTACAAAAATAATAACTATCCCTCTAAAACAAATAACATATACTATTTGGCATTCACATTACATTGTACACATGCCATTCCAAGTATATCTACTTATTATAATTGTATATATTTAATATATTTGTAGCATACTAAAGTACACCCAACATGTATTATTATTCACGTGAGCACATATTACCATTTATTTTAATATTTTAAAGTGTATAAATATATTTTTCCAACAAAATAAAATTAAAATTTGACATAAGTTTTTTCGAGTTACTCCATTAATGGATCAAGGGTGTCGATTATTGATAGAATGAGCCTTGCGAAAAATCAAAATGGCTTCCTAGATTAATATTCAAGCTCAAATTTGAGTCTGGAGCCTAGTGCGGGAATTTCTAGTCTTATGGATTGTGGGTAGCATTGCAAGAGCAACTTTTTACTTTTGCCTCAATGGATATGGATATGTTCTTACTGATTGATTCTTTTCCCAAAGGTGGCTACATTACATGCATTTATGGCTCAATTACTCTTCTTTATGTGGCGGCGGATTTAAGGAGTTGAGGTCATTGGTTTTATTTATATAAATGAGAAAGGGACTTATATATATATATATATATATATATATATATATATATATATATATATATATATGAAGAAAAACATACATAAATTTTAAATAAAATATAATGTTTAAAACATTTTTTTTTTTTTAGAAATTATTTAATTGCTTGAATTTTTGTTTCAAAAAAATTGTTAATTAAAATTAATATTTATAAAATACAAGACACTTTTTGGGATTTTTTTCAAACAAACACACACACACACGTGTGTGTGTGTGGTGTGTGTGTGTACGTGTACGGTGTGTGTGTGTGTGTGTGTGAAAA
>CM031241.1:524110291-524283706 GCA_018340775.1 Taxus wallichiana var. yunnanensis | reverse complement strand
TATGTTATTAGGAAGAATAAAAAGCTTCCTCCTGGGCCTCGAGGATGGCCTGTTTTAGGCTGCTTGCCATTGTTAGGCTCCATGCCTCATGTCAATCTCACAAACTTGTCAAAGAAATATGGGCCAATTGTTTATCTCAAATTGGGAACCTCGGAAATGGTGGTTGCCAACACTCCTGCTGCTGCAAAGGCCTTCTTGAAGACAATGGATATAAATTTCTCCAACAGGCCTCGAAATGCAGGCGCTACTCATCTGGCCTACAACATGCAAGACATGGTCTGGGCGCCCTATGGGAAACGCTGGACGATGCTCAGAAAGGTATATATATAATCCGTTTTTTCTATGCTCATGAAATAGTTTTAATGTGTTAATTGTTATGTTACGTATATCACATGCATTTTAAGACAAGTTTTGTTACTCTTCCAGTTATGTAATCAACACATGTTAGGGGGCAAGGCATTAGATGAGTGGCAGCATGTAAGAGTAGCCGAGATGGGCCACATGCTTCGTTCTATCTTGACACACAGTCAGAAATCCCAGACAGTAAATTTGCCTGAGTTGCTCAACATTTGTGCGGCCAATATATTTGGACAAATAATCCTAAGCAAGAGAGTTTTTGAAAGTGAGGGGGTGGAGGCTAACCGATTCAAAGACATGGTAGTCCAACTCATGACTACAGCAGGATATTTCAATACGGGTGATTTTATTCCTTCAATTGCATGGATGGACTTGCAGGGAATAGAACGGGGGATGAAGAAGCTGGCAAAGCAATTTGATGACATGTTGAATAGTATGATTGCAGAACACCAGATTAAGGCCAAGAAAAGAATGGTGCCAGATTTCTTGGACATTATTATGTCTCAACGCGATAATTATCATGGCCAGGGAGAAGGACTATCTGACAATAATATCAAGAGCCTTCTTTTGGTATTCTCTATTTCATTTTTCCTTACAAGTAGACGATAAGAATTCTTTTAGAATTTTTTTTTAAAATTTATATTCATGTAAAAAAAATTTAAATTTACGATTAATTTCATTTTGATTTCGTATTTTATATATTAATATAGAACTATCACATTAAGGGAAAAGTTATGCATTGTATATTATAACTTGTGCTGGATTTTGCGAAGGGGTTTAGACGTTTTTAATCGTTTTAGATGTTAAAACATAGCCACGTTTGAAATATGACTGTTATGATGGACAAGTAAATATATAATTTAAATGTCAAAATGATATGTATATTCAAAATTATATATATATATATATATATATATATATGAAAAATAATAAATTAAATATTACACATACATTACACATTATAATTTTGTGAGAATTATGGCAAAAATAACATAAATGAAAATGAAAAATTTGGAATAAAAATAATAAAATTATCTTAATATTTTATTAATGAAATATGAACATCTTCATATCTCATTGATAAATAGAAACATCTATTAATTTTGATTTTTAATTAGTTTTGTTTAGCTTTATTTGATTTTTGTTTAGCTTTATTTTATTGATTTTGATGTGTAATTTTTGTCTTTTTATTTTAATTTCTTATAACTAAAGATTGAATAGTGGACTAGATGCAATGGATTTGGGATTTTGTAAGAAAAGTGAAATTTGTAGATTTAACTTGTAAAATTGGTGGAAGTTGCAAATCAAAACTCATTTCTATCATTTTTTCATGAATTTTTAAAAATTGTAAATTGCAATTTTGTTTTTTATATTCTTATAAAATGTAATGATCCTCTCTCTATCTATATAGGCCATTGGTCCACTGCCACCCTCCCCACTCCATATATATATATATATGGAGATAGACCTCTCTCTAGATGGGGCCGATAGGACGAGGATTATCCAAGACTAAATATAAGTTATAAAACTATGGGACAATATTATAAAGAACAACATCCACATAAAATTTTACTCAATTTTAGTATTTTGTAATAGTTATTATAATTTTTTTTGATATGCATATTAAATTTTACACGCCAAATGACGTCCATATAAATTTTTAGATCGTCAAATAATTTTATTGTGTTATGTAACATTGAACGTCAAAATCCAGCACGTAATTAAGTCTCCTCACACACACACACACACACACACAAAATCAATATTAATGTAATTTAGAACTAATTCATAAATATTCATAGATCAATGAAGCAATATAGATTCTTTATTTTTTTATAGTCAATTTTAGAAACAAAAAAATTAGACTCTATTGATTAATTAGGAGAAAGAGAATTTTTAATTGAAAAACAAAAAATAATCAGCTAATTACACTCTAATCAGCCACTCTCAATATTTTAGTAATGTTGTTACTTATAAATTTTGTGTTCCATTATTTTTCTTAGAATTGGCATCTTCTAGAAATAATTTTTTAAATATGAAATGTGGATTAAGATATTTTATATATAAGGAGTAGTATAGTTATTGAAGGTTTCCTATATATAATGTTTAAAGTTGCATAATAAGTGAGTTCTAAATATATATTTTTATTTAATTTGTAGGATTTATTTACCGCAGGAACTGACACATCAAGCAGTGTGATTGAATGGAGTCTTGCTGAGCTAATCTTAAACCCAAAACTTATGAAACGTGCACAAGCAGAGATGGACAATGTAATTGGTGTTGAAAGGAGGCTGAAAGAGTCAGACATTCCAAATCTCCCTTATTTATCCGCCATCTGCAAGGAAGGATTTCGTAAGCACCCCTCCACTCCACTCAGCCTTCCACGCATCTCCACACAAGCGTGTGAAGTAGGAGGATACTATATACCTAAAGGTATCCGTCTCACAACCAACATTTGGGGCATTGGTAGGGACCCTGAAATATGGAAAAATCCCTTAGAATTCAATCCTGATAGATTTTTGGGATCCAAGATTGATCCTCGTGGAAATGACTTCAACCTCATACCATTCGGTGCAGGGAGGCGCATTTGTGCTGGTGTTAAGATGGGAATTATTATGGTGGAGTACAATTTAGGTTCATTAATCCAAGCCTTTGATTGGGATCTACCATTAGGTATGAAAACAATGAATATGGAGGAGGCTTTTGGGTTAGCATTGCAGAAGAAAGAGCCTCTTATTGCTACTACCACCCCGCGACTTCCTCTTCATTTATATTAAATGTGTCTTAAATTATCTTAAGTAATATTTTAAGTTTTCAATAAAATATCAATATTAAATATTAAATGACATTATATTTAATAGTGTTAACTTTATATTTTTCTCTCTTATTATTACTATTCTCAATAATATTACATAATTTTTTTGTGACTAGTTTTGAGGTTTATTTTCCAATCAATTAACTATAAGTCTTATTTGTATGAATACATTCTTTAAATTCTTTAAAAAATTATAGATTTTTCATGTGATTATTTATTAGGTTAATTTTCCAATCAATAAAAAATTATTCTTATTTGTATGAATAAATGTGAACTTTGTAAATATATCAATTAAATAAATTGAAGAATGCATTTATTTGAGATATTAATATTTAGTATTTTTGAAGTCTTACACAAAATGTCTTCCGCAACACACACACACACACACACACACACACACACACACACACACACACACACACACACACACACACACACACACACACACACACACACACACACACACACACACACACACACACACACACACACACACACACACACACACACACACACACACACACACAAATAATTTTTTATTGCATGTATATTGAATCATAAGATAATTTCAAAACAGGGCTAACCCCCTCATGAGTTAATAGAGTGATCTCTACTTATGTATCTATGTTTCAAGGTTTGGGAATACCATCACAAAATATAAATATCATAGTTCCCAAGGCCATGTCACCTTGGGCATACCCCCATTTCCTCATAAGGACCATATTGGGGTAAATTCAAACAATTATGCCCATACAATATAATATAGCCATCTTACCAAATCATTCAAGAAAACCACATTCCATTCATGATGAAAAATAGCCAAGCAACATCAAAAACCATTAATCTTTGAGTCAAAAAATAATGGAAAACAAAAAAATAGCAATAAAAGATAAGAGGATAAGTAGTTGCATAAAAACTATGAAAATATTTTAATAAAGGAATTAGTAAATAAAAGAGCATCAAATATTATCAATAGGTCAAATAAAAGTGTTGGTTCTAAGTTACATAATCAAGTGTACAAATAAACCTATAGATTAAAAAATGAACATCATAATGCACTAGGCGGCCTTTGGAGGCAACTCATAGGGGTACTACTACACCACCACGTGCATATCATAGAATTCAATCAAACATCGACCATAGTTAATAAATAATAATAATACACTAGTTAGAACATTGTAGTTTCCCAAATTTTGTTTTCAAATCATCATATAAATGTTCATATCTTAATCATCACCCCAAATCACCCATATAAATAACCACAAGGTTCCCTAAAACACAAGACCATATCATTGAAATTAGGTTTTACCATACAATACATTTACTAGGAATTTATAGATAAATACAATAAAATAGGGAAGGTATAACATCCCAGTATGTTCAACTTCACAAGGGCTCACTATCCTTACATAAGACACTTGCAATACTCAATACAACACTTGGGTTACATTGACACAATGAAGTACATTAAGCTCATCAATTTTTCCCCCAGAGCTTCCAAATCTTGGACCTCAACTCTGATACCATGTGTCATGCCAACATTTTAAGACCCCCAAAAATTTAAATCCAATGTCATTTTCTATTTCTTTCTTGAAGACAACACACAATTATCATGCAAATCAAAAAAACATCTAGGTTACATATATCACACACACATAGTACAAAAGTAACATGAAAATGGTTTCTTCACTATACCCTCACACGTAAAATTCATCGTATACACATTGTCATGAAAATTATAATTTTTCCTTTTATCCATTCTTCAAAATATAATTTATTTAAATTCTTGTGTAAGGAATAAATCACATGAAATTTAATTATTACTTAACCAAGCATGTACATGAAAACATTTGAGCTAGTTTTATAGGTAAAATTACACAACTAATGTTCACATCACCATGATTTACACAACAACTACTTATTTTACATACTAGGGCATATGGTATTTATTGTTTACTCTATAACTTGTGGAATGTTTTAAGTGCAAATAAAGGTAACACTCATCATCAAATTAGGATTCTACCCTCTGGGTCAACTAGTTTCCCCATACGAGCACCACACCTTACCTCCATTTAGTCATCTTAAGATTATCAACCTAACTCATGGGGCATTAACAAGTGTGGTTGTATTAATCTTAAAATGACATTGGACCGACTATATATTACCCACGATGGATCCTAAATCATTTGTTATAAGTTATGTTTTTACAAAATATTCAAGGAGGCCTTCTCATTCGAGGTTCAAGGTGCAATTCGTGAAACACACAAAGTTCGTAACTTATCTAAATTTAGTTTATGAAAATATTAAACCCAAGGTTTAGGACTAACATGTTGACATTAGTGGATGGTCACCTAAATATTACCTTTTCCATGTGGTCATGTAGAGTAATAAGTGATATAATATCTCCCTAATCATACTAACATAGGTAGAGATTTCATTAAATGGATTTAAAATCCATATTTACATAAATATATGGTATACAACATATGGGGTAAAAATATTCTCACAAAATTTAGGGTTTAGATAACCTACCATGGTTAAACCAAATTAAGTAGCATTATAGTGCCCACAATAAATTAATATGAAAATAAAATTTAAAAAAATTATATATTGTGAAGTGGATTTTATAGGAGTGGTTGAAGGAAATCATGGACTCCACATGAAGGCATGTGGGCTAGTTTTCATGGGCAGTGTGCACTAGATGGAAGTGACCCACCCTAGACACCTTTTCATACATGTCATTTTCCTTGTAGAATAAGTCAAGCACTTTATTTTTGATCTAGATACATTTACCATGTTGCAACCCAAGCTAACATGGTAGATTCAACAGTAAGTGGTGATGCAGCCTAGAATTACTAGATAACACCCTAGTCACATTGGCACATCACTCATCCTAGACTGAGTGCTCATCCGAAGCACATCAAGGTACCATATCCCTCTTTAGGGTTGTTATAACAGGATGTTAGAATGATGAAGGAATAAACATATAGATCCATAACTAATCCATCATTCTACAATGCATACCATATTTAGATTTATGAAAGAACAAGTTTAAACAATAATCATGATTGAATCAAGAACAAACACTACTTGATTTCACATAGGAATAACACTTAGATTCAGCCAATAACTTCCATTTATTAATAAACATAGAAGATCCTTAAAATAATGGAATTCTATACCAATGTGCGTATGGATATGATATAGTAATCCCGTTGTATACCTCTCTATACATATATCTATCTATGTGATTCACATCATATATATAGGGTGGGGACTTTCCCTTCACTACTTCTCTATTCCAAAAATAGGCCGCATGCTATTAATAGCCACATGTCATTTACAGGAATAGCCACACATGCAAGTGTGTTATCTATAGACCTCTTGCAATTAACTGAAGTGACCATCCTATTCTTAGCTTGCCTCCATGTAAAACAAGCTTCGATATGATCCTCTAAAGATAGACAATGTGTGGCATGCACGTCCCTACATTGTTGGTGTGTTTCGCACGCCATCTTCTAAAAATAGGTCTTCATGCTCAAAATAGGCTGAGTCCCGAATGCTGAACTTGCCCTTCACGTGTGTGTTCTTCCAGTCCATTCGTGCCCTTAAACTTGGCCTATTTTCCCACGTGGACTTCTTGTGTGAGTTCTGTCAAGTGTTCTCTGATCAACATTACCCCACACTAATTGCATTGTCACCCCGACAATGGGTATCTCCAAAAAAATTGAAGTAAAGAATATTAAGTGGAAAGAATAAGAAAGAATGCAGATGAATAAAGAATGTTTTAAGAGGCAACATCCTCTATATCAGCTTGAAGGATCAACTCTGGATACTCCTCCTTTATTTTGGCCTCCAAGGTTTTCCATTCAGCGAGTGCTTGTTCTACTTTCTCTGGAATGTCCACAACAATGGATTCTAACTCATCCTTGTAATCTCTCCTTTTTCATTTTGCAAAACCAAAACAACCTTGACATTGATGTCATTCTTCCTTCTAAAAGATCCATTTTCAGCGCAATGAGCTTCCTAAACTCTTCCAGCCGAGTCTTATGCAACTCTTGTGCTGCTACCAGGGCCTCATGCTTCTACTTAACCATTGAAAACCTTTCTGTGGAACCCAATGTTTTGTCCTTCATTTCTCTTTGGACCTCATTTCTTTCTTCCAGGATCTTTATATTGATAAACACCTCTGGAGTTGTGTAGATGTTTAAAGCCGAGTTTGCTATCTTCAATACCTATTATAGAACTTGCAGTAGCCCTTCATACGATGCAATATTCCACATCACTGATGCTTTCTCTCACCTTGCCTCTTATTCTGAGCTCCTTAGCGTTGGTATGCACAAAGGTTCATATTCAAGTAGCAAGTCCACCAAATTTCCTACATAATGTATCACTGAAGGAAATGTCTGTGGTACCTTGGCCTCCAAGTGTGGCCTAGCTCTTATGACATTGTCCCCAATCTCCTCTGCAATGCTGATAAATACTTCATTCTTCTTCCACGCTAAGTCCCTCTCTTACGTGATGTGCGCTATCTTTGTATCCTTTGTCTTGAGCTCCTCGCACAACACTCTTATTGTTACAACTTTGTCCATGTTTCTCCTTGAAAGTTTAGTAGAAACCTTTAACAATGCATTGCTTACCTGCTCATCTGACATGACAGTAGGCATTACTGTCATATGTCTAGATTTGGGTGCCTTCTTCAGCCATCTCAAAACGCATGACTCTTCGCATATATCAAAGTCAGGATCATCCATATGGGTGTGCATTGACCATGATAGTTGCTTCTAGTGTGCATAGTCACCATATCCTCATCCATTAGATCCCATCCAAATAAATCCTTCTGTGCTATCATGCTCTGGAAGTGGGAGCAAGAATATGAAGCGGAAAGAATAATAAAGAATGCAGATGAATAAATAATGTTTCAAGAGGCAGCATCCTCTGTATCATCTTGAAGGATCAACTATGGATAATCCTTGTTTATTTTGGCCTCCAAGGTTTTCCATTCAGCGAGTGCTTTTTTTGCTTTCTCTGTAATGTCCACAACAATGGATTCCAATTCATCTCTCGTAATCTCTCATTTTTCATTCTGCAAAACCAACACAACACTAGACATTGATGTCATTCTTCCTTCTAAAAGATCCATTTTCTACGCAATGAGCTTCCCAAATTCTTCCAGCCGAAGTCTTATGCAGCTCTTGTGTTGCTACCAAGGCCTCATGCTTCTTCTTAACCATTGAAAACCTTTATGTGCAGCCCAATGTTTTGTCCTTCATTTCTCTTTGGACCTCATGGCTTTCTTCCAGGATCTTTATATTGACAAACACCTCTAGAGTTGTGCAAGATGTTTGCTATCTTCAATACCTCTTATAGCACTTGTAGCAGCCCTTCATATGATGTATCTTCCACATCACTGATGCTTTCTCTCGCCTTGCCTCTTATTCTGAGCTCCTTGGCACTGGTATGCATAGAGGTTCTTCTTCAAGTACCAAGTCCACCAAATTTCCTACATATTGTATCACTGAAGGAAATGTCTTGTGGTACCTTGGCCTCTAAGTGTGGCCTGGCTCTTATGACATTGTCCCCAATATCCTCTATGATTCTAATAAATACTTCATTCTTCTTCTGCGCTAAGTCCCTCTCTTACGTGATGTGCGATATCTTTGCATCATTTGTCTTGAGCTCCTCGCACAACGATTTTATTGTTACAACTTTTTCCATGTTTCTCCTTACAAGTTTAGTAGAAACCTTTACCAATGCGTTGTTGACCTGCTCATCTAACATGACAGTAGGCGTTACTGTCATATGTCTAGATTGAGGTGCCTTCTTCAGCTGTCTCGAAATTTGCATGACTCTGTGCATTGACCATGATAGTTTCTTCTGAGTGCGCATAATCACCATATCCTCATCCATTAGCTCCCATCCAAATAAATCCTTCTGTGCTATCGTTCTCTGGAAGAAGGCACAAGAATATGAAGTGGAAATAATAAGAAATAATGCAGATGAATAAAGAATGTTTCAAGAGGTAGCATCCTCTATATCAGCTTGAAGGATCGACTCTGGATGCTCCTCCTTTATTTTGGCCTCCAAGGTCTGCCATTTAGGGAGTTCTTATTCTGCTTTCTCTGGAATGTCCACAATAATGGATTCCAAGTCATCCCTCGCAATCTTTCCTTTTTCACTCTGCAAAACCAACACAATGTTGGACATTGATGTCATTCTTCCTTCTAAAATATCCATTTTCTGTGCAATGAGCTTCCCAAAATCTTCTAGTCGAGTCTTATGCGGCTCTTGTGCTATTTCCAGGGCCTTGCACTTCTACTTAACCATTGAAAATATTTTTGCATGGCCCAATGTTTCATCCTTCATTGCTCTTTGGATCTCATTGCTTTCTTCCAGGGTCTTTATATTGATAAACACCTCTGGAGTTATGCAGATGTTTAAATCCTGGTCATTATCTTCAATACCTCTTATAGTGCTTGCAACATCTCTTCATATGATGTAATCTTCCACATCACTGATGCTTTCTCTCACCCTGCCTCTTGTTCTGAGCTCCTTGGCACTGGTATGCGCAGAGGTTCATCTTTAAGTAAAATGTCTACCAACTTTTCTACATAGTGTATCGCTGAAGGAAACGTTTGTGGTACTTTGGCCTCCAAGTGTGGCTTGACTCTTATGACATTGTCCCCAATCTCCTCTTTGATGTTGATAAATACTTCATTCTTCTTCCACGCTAAGTCCGTATCTTGCATGATGTGCACTATCTCTGCATCCTTTGTCTTGAGCTCCTCACACAATGCTCTTATTGTTGCAGATTTTTCCATGTTTCTCCTTGCAAATTTAGTAGAAACCTTTACCAATGTGTTGTTAACCTGCTCATCTGACATAATAGTAGGCATTACTGTCATATATCTAGATTGGGGTGCCTTCTTCAGTCGTCTCGAAACACATGACTCTTCGCATATATCAAAGTCAGGATCATCCATATGGGTGTGTATTGACCATGATAGTTGCTTCTGAGTGCACACAATCACCATATCATCATCCATTAGCTCTCAGCCAAATAAATCCTTCTCTGTTATCATGCTCTAGATGCATGCATAGACAATTTTACCTGCATCCTCCACATACCCCATGGCTGGTGGAATGTGCTCTCCACTTGTTCTTCTAGATCGTTGTTGCTTAGGGACTTTAGCTTCCAAATTTGGGACTTGTGTCTCCATGTCCTAAAAATTCTCTCAGCACTGTCTCCTCTAGTCCCTTCTCATCCTCTCCTCTTTCCTTTGATTTCTCACCCTATTCTTCTATGTTCTCTGGAAGTGTAGGAGAATTAGGCGCGCTTTCCTCTGACTCTTCTACCTCCTCATTTAACTTTAGTTTCCTCCTTATTTACATGGTTGCCTCCTTCTGTGGAGAGATTCTGGGTGATTTGTGCACCGTGGTTGGAGTAGCACCTTGGGTCCTTGTTCTCCTAAACACCCTCTTAAATCTATGCTCCCCTTGTACTGCATTCATGTCCTCATCATCCCCCTCTTATGGCTGAGGTGGTGTAGTGGTACACTCAACTTCACCCTTATTTGTAAGATGTCTCCTACCTCTATGCTCCAAACCACCACTATCTTCGGCTCCTCCTCCTCATCCTCCACTTCAATTGGCTCTATGGGCTTAAGCGCTGGGATGTTCTCCATTGTATGCTTTCCCTTTGGTGGTACTAGAAGTGCAAACTCACCTTCCACATACTTGTTATTCTCCATATTTGGATATAGTTGGAAATACACCAGTGTTGCTCCAATACTTCACACTGCCAAACTTATTGGTTTAATGCTCAAAACATCAGAAATGAGTCTTTCAACAACATATGCACCCCGCCCTTGATACACATATTTCTTCCATAGTGTGTGGTAGTCGCAGTCTACCTTATCCACGTTGAACATCAGTCACCCCGCATCTGTGAGCCTGTGTATAGATGCCTGGAAGTACCTTACTGTGAATGGGTAAGTGCAGGAAATTGATGGACAAATATAGGGTCATCCGTGGACGTCATATTGCAAAAAACAACGAAATCTCAACTTGTAGGGATTATTAGCTATACATGCACTCTAAATTAGAAAAATTATATAAATATGAATCGTAGCATTCGAATCTAGTTTCTAAAATACTAATTTTTGTAAAAATGGACAAGTTTAGCTATATTAAACACTTAAAATTATATGACTTAGTTTTTTTTTTTTTTTTAAAAAACTTATAAGATTGTAGTCCGTTTGCCCGCATTTTGGATGACCAAATCTTGTTATTTTTTTTCCTTTGGTGAAACGTTAGATGTAGTTGTCTATCTTGGGATGGATTTTATTTTGTATTTTTTTTAGCAATATTTTTTTAATGATTTTTTCCGTGAAAGTGGTATGAAAATATTTAGAAAATGGAGCGCTTTCCGTTTGCCCACCATAACTATATCAAAAAATATCGAAATCAATTTTTTTTTTTAACGTGTATAGAATTTGTCCACGCTTGGGATGGTATAAGTTTTATCATATTTTGATAAGCGAAACAAAATTTACAGTCTTAAACGTAGACATGAACATTCACGGGAAAAAATGTCTTAAAGACCTATTGTTAGTAAAAAATTATAAAATGATATTTATCTTATTCTATTCACTTTAAAAACAATATTTCTACGAAGCTAAGAGTCTCCCCTACATGATGGCACCATTTTTGTGAATTTTTTTCAGTTTTTAGCATGGTTCAAGTCTTTGGAAGAGCAGATTTGAGGTTTTTTGACCTTTTACACTTCATAATGACCTTCCATAGCTTTGGTTGGGGAAAAACAAAGATTTTCCGAGGCTTAGGTTCGGCAGATAGATCCGTGATCATGGTTTTTTTAACAATACCGCGAGCGTGCTTTATAAATCGTGAGCGCGGTTTATAAAGAACACTCGCGGTTCATAAAGTGCACTCGCGGTTCAGAAATCATATTTACACACGGTTTATAAAGCGCACTCGCGGTTCATAAAGTGCACTCGCAGTTCAGAAATCATATTTACACACATCCCAATGTCTGAATTACCATGTGATTTTTACTCTCTGACCTTACCGTATTTAATTCTTTGTGTGAAATTCTATCTTTTTTTGCACATTTTTCTTATCACCAGAAGCAAAACATCATGGGAGACAAAAACGAAGTCAAAAAAGGAAGTCATTAAGTAAAAAAACACCAAATGAATTAGAGGCCAACAAAATTCAAAATGCTGAGCGAATGTGGAAACTTCGTGAATCTAGAAGAGGTTCATCTTCAATCCCAACTATTGTAAGCAATGAAGAACTAGGTAATGTTTCTACTGTCAATGTTGAAGTTGAATTAAATACTCGTGATGAAGAAGTTTTTACTGTCAATGTTGAAGAAGAATTAAATACTCATGATGTAGCAAATGTTGAAATTGAAGGAGACAATGAAAATGTGAATAAGGAAATTCATGTTGAAACTGTAGACAAGCAAAATTTGACAAAAACACCTCCTAGGATTTTACGTAAGAAACCTAATTTTTTTATTGAAATTGATGAAAACATTTTGAAACCAATGTCTGACAAACTTTCTGAATGACAAATCAAAAGAAAAGCCACTGAAATTTGGGATAATCATTTTAAAATTTTAAATGATTCCCAAAGATGTCAGTTGTTGGTTAGTTTGATGAAATTGATTAAAATGAGACATACATTAAACACCTTAGGATTGACAACATCTAACATACGTGGTCAAATCTCTACAATTTTTGAAAACCTTCATGATGCATATCACACTGTTGGTGTCAAGAGACGCACTAGGGATAGTAATATTGTGTGTCGTGTACTTGCTACTAGTGTTGTAAGTGAATCAATAAAAAAACAACGTTTGATTACGCAAACAAGTCGAATGTTGCAAGTTAATCGAAAAACTCTAATGAAAGCAATTGAAAGACGTAATATCCTTCAATCACTCAATAATGTCGATTTTTGGGCATTTTCTGCTAGAGCACCGCGTAAGGACAAAAATAATTCTGATGCTATAAGAGAAGTTGTTATTAATTTTTGGAATGATAACACTAGAATTTCACCTAATACAAGAGATGTTATAAAACGAAGAGTTGGTTCTACTAATCGTGAACCACATCCAAAACATTTCTTAGATATGACTCAAACTCAATTTTTTCGTAAGTTTGAACAAGAGAATCTAGAAATTAAAATTACTCAACGTTTTTTTGAAATGTTGAAACCATTCTATGTGAAAATCAACCATGCTCGCACCACTTGTTGTTGTAGGCAACATGTTGAATTTGCGATGCATTATGCTAAATTTTTATGTATTCGTTCTAATTTTCATTCTGAAACTATATTATCTGAATGTGGTGTTCAAGTTCCACCAATATCTTCCAGGGATTTCATTCCTACTATATTTTGTGAAAAAGAAGTTGGACAATTTTTTTATAGTCAGGATTGTTTAGATGGAAGTTGTAGTACATGCGACAGATTATCTAAATCAGAAAGTTGCATCCATGAGCAAATTGAAGGTACAATAGGACATAATTTAGTTGAATTTGATAAATATAAATTAGTTGCATACCAGTTGAAAGATGGAAAAGAGTCGAAACGGTGTGAGCTAGTTATAGAATAAATGCCCATTTTTCAATTTATGAGAAAATTTAAGGATGAAATTGTTTATGAGCATGCGAGGCATACACATAGAGCTCGATGGTTGGATGAACAATTCAAGCTATGCAAAGACACATTTCCTATTGGTACTATTGTTTCAGTGGTCGATTTTGCAGAGAATTACACATTGCAACCACAAATGGAGGTTCAATCGCAATATTACAACTCAGTACAAGTTGTCATTTTTGTGCATATAGCATTTCTACATTCTCCTGACAGTACAGAGAATGATCAAATTTTTTTAAGAGAGTACCACTTTTATATCAGTGATGATCGTACTCATTCTACTAAATTTGTGCAAGGGTGTTTCTAGTTATTTTATGGAAACTTGTCTGATAGGGACATCCACTTCAAACAACATTATATATGGTTAGATAATTGCACATCTCAGTTTAAGAATGTACGAATGTTTTATTGGATGAGTATAATGCACGTCAAGATGGGTGTGCAACATATTTAGAGTTTCACTGAGGCTAGACATGGAAAAGGAGAGCATGACGGTGCAAGGGCATGTGTGAAAAGAGCTCTTGCAAGAGAAGAGTTGAAGTACAAAGATGGTGCTAAATTAAAAGATGCAAAGAGCATAGTGGAATGGTGTATTGACAACATGGCCCGAGGTTCTCAAGAAAATTCCACAGTTTGTAGATATTTTTGGTTGATAGAGGAAAAACATATTGCTAACTACGAGGATTGTATGACACTCACTAGGTCTAGTGATATGCACTCATTTTGTATCTCAGACGCTACTTCATGGGCCGTATGGAAAAGAAAGTTGACATGTTTTTGTGCATCTTGTATCGAATTTGTCACTGCTGAGTGTGATTCACAAGAATGGGTGGAAGGATGGATTTGTAGGCCTCTAACTCTGCTTCCTAGTTATCAACCTCCACAAGCATTACAACTTGTTTCGTAGATGAAATTACAACATCCAAGACTTTGACAAAATTTTGATTTTGTGCGCGACAAGGTATTTATGGTTATTTATTTAATTTTTGTATTGAGTTATGTCCATTGAAATTTTAATATGTAATTTAATTTGAGTTGTTTAACCTTGGTTATTTTTTTGTAGGACATGTGTTTGCGTGGTGAATTGTGAAGAAGACAATGAAGAAGGAACAAACTATTTCTTATGTCGTTGCATCGAGGAAAGAAAGAAGTTGACTTCTCCTATTATAGATGGCGAAGATATTGAGTATCCTATAGGGTCAGTGGTAGTTATTGGAACTTGGCTTCGACGGTATCCATTAAAAACTCCTCTGTTTGGGTGTTTGAAGACTTTGAGACACACAGGAAAATACTCTTATATTCACATCTAGTTCTAGCGACAAATATTCAGTTGTATAGATATCGAGGAAGGCCTAATAACAAGATTCTTTGGAAGGTTCGAGAGTCAGATCATGAAGCAATTTTATGCTCTCTTATTCGAGTAGATCCGATCCTGATGGTTCATTGGAATGAATTTACAATGCTCATGTCTCGTATATATTTAATTTATTTTAATATATATATATATATATATATATATATAATTTTTTTAGTTTAAAGATTTAGATTTAAGTTTGAATATATTTTATTTTAAATTTGTGTATTTTGTGTACATGTATATCTAGATAGTATATGGTTTTGATTTGAAACTTAAATTTCTTTGACTAACAATTTTATGTTTAGGTTAGTGGTGCCAGAAAAGCTTCCACCTTCACGTGGTTGGCACTGTTAGTAGAGAATTTTAAATTCTCGAAGCTAAGAGAAGCTTTCATTGTTTGAAAAAGTTGTAAATTTTGAAAAAGTCAAGTAAATTTTGAAAATGTTGTAAATTTTGAAAAAGTTGTAAATTTTGAAAAAGTTGTAAATTTTGAAAATGTTGTAAATTTTGAAAATGTTGTAAATTTTGAAAACGACTCCTCTAGGTGCCACGGAGTCCGAGTAGTCACTCGTCGAAGTTGAACGATATTTTGGTCTTAGGGCTCTTAAGGGACTATGCCCGAACGAAGTAGCCGGAAGCAAACGACCCTTTTCGCGCACTTTCAAACACCACCTCTTCTATCGCTTCACCGCCACCGGATGTGTCGCCATAGTCGGTTCGGTGCCACGACCCACCGTTTGCAAAATATATCGTTTGACAACCTTACACTGGCTCCAATTGCACTATTTCACACGTTTGCAAATAGTAGGATAGTGAGAGCACCGAAATGAGAAGGAAAAAACTGAGAGAGGCTATTGTAGAGGGTCTCGTACGCCGAGGTTCCGGATCATACAAGGCCTCTTTAGGTGCCACGGAGTCCGAGTAGTCACCCGTCGAAGTTGAACGATATTTTGGTCTCAGGGCTCTTAAGGGACTACGCCCAAACGAAGTAGCCCGGAAGCAACGACCCTTTCGTGCACCAAAACACCACCTCCTCTAGCATTCACCTAGCCACCTAGATGTGCTGGTGTAGTCGAGTTTGGTGCCATGACCCACCGTTTGCAAAATATAGCGTTTGACAACCTTACACTGGCTCCAACTGCACTATTTCACGCGTTTGCAAACTAGTAAGACAGTGAGAGCACCAAAATGAGAAGAAAAAACCGAGATAGGCTATTATAGATGGTCCATATGCCGAGGTTCTGGATCATACGAGGCCTCTCTAGGTGCCATCGAGTCCGAGTAGTCACCTATCGAAGTTGAACGATATTTTGGTCTCAGGTCTCTTAAGGGACTATGCCCGAACGAAGTAGCCTGGAAGCAACGACCATTTCACGCACCGAAACACCACCTCCTCTAGTGTTAACTTCACCACCTGAGTAGAAATTTATTTCATTGTCAAGACAGCTTCGGTTTGGTGCCACGACCCACCCTTTGCAAAATATAGCCTTTGACAACCTTACACTAGCTCCAACTGCACTATTTTACGCGTTTGCAAATAGTAGGACAACGAGAGAACCGAAATGAGAAGGAAAAAACTGAGAGAGGATATTATAGAGGGTCCATACGCTGAGGTTCTAGATTAGACAAGGCCTCTCTAGGTGCCACGGAGTCCGAGTAGTCACCCGTCGAAGTTGAATGATATTTTGGTCTCAGGGCTCTTAAGGGACTATGCTCGAATGAAGTATCCTGAAAACAACCCTTTCACGCACCAAAACACCACCTCCTCTAGTGTTCACCTAGCCACCACCAGATGTTCCACTATTTTACGCGTTTGCAAGCAGAGGACAGCGTAGTCGGTTCGGTGCCACGACCCACCCTTTGCAAAATATAGCGTTTGACAACCTTACACCTTTCACGCACACAAAACACCACTCCAACCGCACTATTTCACGCGTTTGCAAAAACATTTCACGTTTGCAAATAGGATAGCAAGAGCACTAAAATGAGAAGGAAAAAACTGAGAGAGGCTATTGTAGAGGGTCCATACGCTGAGGTTCCAAATCATACGAGGCCTCTCTAGGTTCCACGGAGTCCGAGTAGTTACCTGTCGAAGTTGAACGATATTTTGGTCTCAGGGCTCTTAAGGGACTACGCCCGAATGAAGTCTAGCCCAAAGCAACTTACCCCCATTTTTTACATTAATGACAAAGGCATACATTTAACAACATGTTCTTCATCTTTCTCCTCCTGATAGGATCACCTCTTCATTAGAAACATCAACCAAATGTCTTAAATAAGCTCAAAATCTTGAAATTTCACTCAAAAACTGATTTTAGCCTCTTTTCAAGCATAAAGACACTAAGCTCCCCTGGGAATAACATATGCATGATCTGAACATGTTGAAAATCATTGATATTTATCATCATCATAACTTTTCTTTGAGTAAGAGCACCATCATTCACCTTGTAGGTATGCAAAAAAATTCATTCCTCACAAAAGCTTTTTTTTCACCTTCAAGAATCCACTATACCAGACCTACATACCTAAAACAATCATCTCTATAGAAAAATGATCCTTCTTACCTTCATATTTGGGCCAAATCTACTTGTTAGGCACCAAAACTTGATTTAGTCACATGTTTGTAGCCTTCATGTATTGGGAAGAAATAATGCATTCATGACTCATACCTTACTTGTTCTTGGAGAATACACTCATCACATACCTCAAAAGCCTTTAAATAAACAATGTCCCCCTGAGTGTTTTGTATCATACACATCATCATATATCTCTATAGAATCTCCTTTTCATATTATTATAAACTGATTATCATAAAATCATCAACCTTCCCTCCAAATCTAGCTTCATCTTGTCGAAAAAATGCCTTTCTAGCACACGAAATCACCTAGAGTACCTTCAAGAATATATCATATATGTACTCCTGTCAAGATTAGGCATTGATAATTTTTTTCAAGCACTTTAAGTAACACCTACAGGCATGTAGGTTACAAAATTAGAGAAAATTTGAAAATTTCAAGTCATGTAGCACAATGGACACTAGACAGATACTTGTATTTTGGAATGAAACACACTTCTAGACCTGACAATTGACCACTTTGAATGCATCATAACATGCCATGGTTGGGCTTGACATGTACACATTTCACCTGTGAAATATTCTTTACAGACGCATAAGAAAATTATATGTATATACTGATTCAAGAAACCTCAAGTCATAGACCAAACTAGCTACCTGCCTCACTAGCTTATTCTTATAATCATCACAAGAACAATTCTTGGAGCATATTACCAATTTAAGAGTATACTCACCATATTATTTAAAATAACGCATGCTCTACCTCTTGAAAACATTTTCCATAAGTTATCAGATAATCCCTATAGATCTATTGATTTGAATATTGCACAAGTGAATGATGCGATATGTGAATTGTTCCAAGACAAAACAATGCAAGCATCCAAGATTGTAAATTATGAAAATACAATCTAGATATAATTAACTGTTTTAATTTTACAGATCTAGCATCTTTATACCATTGCCATTCAGAAACTGATTTGGGTACAAAAACTATTATAATCACATCACTTGTATTATAATGAAGAGTGAGAATCAATAGGTACTATAGTGGTTCCAATATAAATAGGGCCAACATATATCATGATCTAAAAAATTCCTTGTCCTTAGGGTACCATGGCATGATGTCATCATGTCATCAAGATCCATAGTATATTAAAGTCCACTACATGGTATATGTCATGGACCTTATAATGGATTCAAGGATGCAAAATCAACGCACAAAGAAGGTTCCAGAACCTATTCCCATTCCTTATTTTAAATTGAACTTGAACATGGCCTTGGAATCAGGCCCCATAATGATCCACCTTATGAGATAGACACAACCTATTCAAAAAATGAGGATGGCTCATCTCATTTTGACAACGTGATGCATATTCCCAATGGAGGTCCTATACGAGGATCTTTACTCAAGTAACATATTTCCTAATTGAGTTATTTTTACCTTGTCATATAATTAGATACTCCATCCAATTGAAAATTTACCCTACTATATCCTAAACAAATAGATTGGAATAAAAAATTTCACATGCCAATTTATTTCTTTGATCCAAGTGCAAGAAAAAAAAACATAAGTCTCATAGTGAAATCCTCTTTGAGTCATTAGTAAACAAACAAGACAAAGAACATATAGAAAAATAGGTATACCCATTCAAAGATGATGATTACCCACGTTACGTTTGCTTTGCTTGTTAAATAACTGAAAAAGTCATAAATATGATTTAACCAACACACATGGATATATATATATATATATATATATATATATATATATATATATATATAAAAACAAAGTGTGCTCCAGACGCACGTCTCTCTGAAAATATATATGTACATAAGTTCATAATGTATGTGTACATCTCGGACTAAGCACATTTCATAATGTACATATGGGACCACATGCCATCGCAAAAGGCTATATATATACAATGGACTGTGAATCTACTCATGACCACATATGTACATCCAGGTGGACTATAAATCTACTCATGAAACATCTTCCCTCTCTTCACCCTGCTAGAAGTAGCACGTCCACAACCTGGGGATGTAGTGGAGGGAGATGCCACTACGGATTTCATCCATGTGGTCCTAGGTGTCTCTAAGCATGCCTGCAACCTAACCTGCACATTCATAAACAAGTTTTTAACACCCAAAATTTTAAAATACATTCAAAATTTAGAAACTTGTACAATTTAGTTAAAATGCATGTGAAATCTTACCGCAATGTCATGATCCCTATCAATTTGTTGTTGACGTGTCGTAGGGACAATAATAGACTCACGAGGGGTAAGCTACATACAAATAATTAATTTTCAAATTAAATATTTCACATATATACCTACAAAATTTGATATTGTAGATTTAAGTTTAATAAGAAATAATGAACCTCCAAAATTTAACAAATTTAAAAAATTGTGTACCTCAGTTAGTGGATCTGCAGATGCTATGGTAGTATCTACAGCAGCCTCCACAGTCTGCATATATGGAGGAGTCTCTCTAGCAGTCATAAGCTATACAAAAAACATGTACAAATCAATATTAAAATCTACATGACAGAGGTCCAAAGCATGTAATCCATGCGTGAACTTCCAGTAATTAGAAACAAAGTGTAAAGAGATTTACTAACCTGTGTAAAACTCATGTGAGGCATGCCAGTAGCCTCAGTTCCCTGAGCAGATGATGACCCACCAGGCTCCTGTGTATAAAAGAGAAAAATATTAATACATGTACAACATACACGTGAAACAAATTATAATAATAATCTAGTGCAATTAAATGATTTATTAAAAATGTAAGTTTGTACAACTTGAAACTTACGTTTGAAACACGCCCAGCCATAGTAGCTAGCATGCCGACGCTGGATGTTTCCTTCACCGCTCTTGCTATTTAAAATAAAATAAAAAATTAGTTTTTTACATGTATGTACATGACGTACAATCAAATATATATATATATCAAACATGTGAATTAAACTATTGTATTATATATATATATATATTATTTAAATTTATTTGAAATTTACCTATGAAAGACCAATATCAGTGGCTCCAGTTCCAAAAACATTCCCCAACATCTCATCTATAGAAAAGAAATCCTGTGAACCAGCAAATGATGTCTCGCCTGCAGTGCATACGGCACCACATGATCCACAGTGGTGTGGTGCACTAGAATTGGCGCCTCCACCAACATCACTAGATGCAATCTGGGTGCTATGCTATCTTTGGGTGAGAGTGTCAGTGAGCTCCCTTAATGCATGCAATGTATTAATCTCCACAACCTCCTTCACTGTAGGAGGGATAACTGAAGGCAGTGGGGGCTTTGGGGCATGGGGGATCCTAGGCTGACCTACACGTGCACCAGGTCTGCTCTGAGTAGAGCCACCTCCTCGACCAAAAAAGTTAGAAAATTCAAAATAATTCGGGACCTCATTGAGCAAGAACTCACAATATAATTTCTTCAAAAAATAAAGAGGAACCTCATTGTTGTTGCATGGTGGATAATCAAAAACCATCCACCATCGGTCCCAAAAATTGTTTTTGATTCTGTCATCATGGCACCAATGGATTGGGAACCGTTTGTAAGTAACTAGGGGGCATTGGTTCTAGGGTCGGTAAATAATGCAAAAATGAGGTCTTTTCCAATTTTTTTGTCTTTGACGGCCGCATGGGATAGTTTATCCGCATACCACCGCCTACAGTCACTTCTAAAGGTGTTCCATCTATGTATTTGGTTGGTTGCGACTTGACTTCGCCAATCAATGTTTGCAATGTATTGGCTAAAGTCATGCGGGATGGATTTGTAGCATGATTTTGTCTTATAGTTTGAATTAGGTTCTCAATGACAATTTTATTTTCTTGGATTCTTCCAATGATATTATCTTGCATTCCTGCTGGCTCAGTGGGGACAGAAGGAGCCACAGGAGGTGGATCTATGTTTGGAGGAGGGTTTTGAGGAATGTTCGGTGGGTTTTGAGGAATGTTTTGATGGTTTGCATGATTTCGAGCTTGCCGACCAACTGATAAAACAAGAAAATTGTATACATAAACAAACATTTCAAAAAACCCATGAAAATGCAAAAAAAAACCTAAAATGCAAAAAAATGATTACAATCGGGGACTTACCTCCTCATCTTGGCGGCATGGTTGAATCTATCGCTATCCAGAAGTCTGATGAGAAATTTTGAGATGGTATTGAAAGCGCGAGTGAAAAACGTTTAGGAAAAGTCACGGTTCGAAATGAAAAATGAGGAAAATAAGGAGTCGCGGGACTGTTAAATTTTGTCTCAGAGTTCCGATCGCGGTTTATAACCGTGCTCATGGTTCTAAACCGCGATCACGGTTTTAGGTTCGGTAATTACTGAACCTAGAATTCAAGAACCGCGATCGCGGTTCCTTTATTTTGGGTTTTTATGTCCATGGAATTGTCCACCAACTTCGTGCACTTACCCGAATGCATATGGAAACTTGCACCAAGGACTCCATGCCCCATCTTTCATTGCAAACCATGCTATACATAAATGTTGGTATAAAAAAAATTGAAATTCCTTTCCAACCATTAAAGGTAAGTCCTTTAGGATGTGTCATTCTTCCTCAAAAGTCATATGGAGCCTATCATACCACTTCTCAGCCCGTTACTTAACCTGTTCTGTTATGGATCCCTCAGATAGGTACTTCTTGAAGCATTCTGTAGGTGATTTGTGTTCCATCGCATACTCCCATACCTTCTCCTTCAGTCCATCAAGCACTCCGATCTCCATGAACACTAGTGATAATAGAATAGCTCCAAAGCTGATCTTTCCTCCTACGTGTGCTTCTTCAATGATTGTCTCTACGATATACCATGAAATGTTGTAGACTACTCCTTCAAACATCTTTTTGGCAATGTGCAACCACATGGTGTTCACTTGCGACCACCTTTCTGGTCATTGAGCTTTGTAATGAGATGTGTGGCCGATTGTACAACTGGATACTTCTTTATTTTTTTGATGTCCATACCGCGTAGACCCTTTGTATATCCCAAATCCTTCCTAGTCTCCAATATTGCAGTTTTATCTGTTAGATCATCTCACAAATAATATCCTATGCCTTTCAACCCTGTCACCGCGGAGATGAGCATGGCTGAAATTCTGACTCTGCTCTCTGTAAAGTAGAAAAAATCCTTGTGCACTCTGCTCATAAGCCACTGGTATAATGGCTCATACTTCCTGAAATAAGGGAGCTCATAAAGTTGGTAAACCCCTATCCTTTGCAAGAGCTTCTCACCAACATCATCATACATTGACATATCTTCCACCGTGCATTTATTTGTCTTCGTGTTCAACAACGCATCAAGCTCCTTTTTGTTCTCAATGCTAAAATGATTGTACTCAATCACTTTTCTTTTCCTTATGTGAGAATCCCAATCCTGGCCGACAATAACCCCCTCTGGATATTGCATCTCCAAAAATTGCTTTCTGGAGCCATTTCTTCCTCTTCGACAACCACCTTCTTTCCTTTTACCCCTGCTGCATGCCTTCTTTGGTGCCATTTTTACCTTGCAATCCTTTGTAGATCCTTTCCATTCAAATTCTATAATGTGCAAAGCAAACCCTAGTTCGATTCAGCATGCCATAGGTGAAATTACGTGCCCCTAACTCGTCTCCATCACCTCACTTCGCTCAAACCCTTCACCATCAGGGACATAAGCTTCTTCTGCGCACAAATCTCTTCATCACGACGGTTTACACACCTCTCACACCTTAAAATGATCACTTGGCTCTTCACACTTAGCTTCTTTCAAATAATCTTACTTGTAACGGTAAAAATGAATTCGTATCCCATCCTTATATAGATTTTTCAAATTTTGATGCATTTATTGCTCCTTGACCTACTAAATATCCCCTCATTCATTTCCCAAATTCGTTTGTTCCCACGCAGTATATATCTTCACGCCCCAAGTATAACCTTCTAGCGTGTCTCCCTACCCTTTGGTCATAGACTTCTCTTCAACGCGTGCCCTTGCACCTAAGTACCTCGTCACTGTACCTTCTCCTTTAGTTATCATGGCCTCCTCTTACCTCGCATTATATTGTTACTTCTTTCATCTCTATCCTTGGTCACTTGTGAGAAGCAATATTTCTTTGACTTAAAAGAACACCCATAGCAGCTTATTCATTTATTCTTTCAATTCCCACTATCTTGTACCTAGATATAAACAACTACCCCACACTAAAAGTATGTGTAGTCCTCTGCGCATAACCATGCTTCACATAGTAAGTAGCTTCATGCACACAAGCAAGCTTATTACACAAGAACAACAACTAAATTGATAAAGCATAATGATAATGAAGGAAATACATAATTGAAAACCTAATCTAAATGAAAATACTACCTTATTACAAACACCAAGAAGACTTATTTATAGTAGGGCTTTAGCCTACTCCCATTGAAGTAACTGGGTAGCCGTGTTCCATCAAGTGCTTCTAACTGGAAAGCACCTATTTCAAGTATGTGAGTGATGACATACGGCCCCAACCAATGTACTTTGAGCTTTCTGGATGGCGTAAGAACTTAGAGACATAAAGAAGTACCATTTGTCCAATCTCAAAATTCTTATCCTTTATGTTTCTATCATGCCACGCTTTCTACCTGGCCTTTTCCTACTTCTGACTCCATCATGTTATGGCTCGGTGCTCATCCAGTTGAATCATCTTCTCAATACACTCTTCTAAAGCCTACTCATCAGCTAGACCTCTAGTGCGCACAATGCGCAAAGAAGGTAGCATAAATTCTATAGGGAGAATGACTTATGTGCCAAACACCAACTGAAACAGTGTGGATTTGTTCAATCTCTTATAAGTTGTTCTATATGCCCAAAGAACAACTGCCATTTTATCATCCCAATCATTTCTTCCAACATCACAAGTTTTTGTCAAAGTTTGGCTCAAAATCTTGTTGTAGGCCTCAAAAGTTCCATTTGCCTAAGGATGATAGGGTGTAGCTTTATGGTGTGCAACCATAAACTCATCTAATAGGATCCTAATTGTCTCATTTAAAAAGTGTGTACCCCTATCACTTGTAAAGCTTAAAGGACATCCATATCTTGTAATAATGTTCTCCCATAGAAACCTAGCTGTTGTAGCTATTGTACAGTCCTTCGTAGGTGCTACTTATGCCCATCGTGTGAGATACCCATAGACAGATTTTTATAACTCCCTGTCCAAGAGAAGAAGCAAGTTCGAGAAAATGTAAAAATTGCATAAAAAACAAGCTCGGGCCGAGAAAAAATCATGAAAAATGGCTAAGTCCTAGCCCAATCAATACCGGGCCTTGCGGACAAAAATGTATGGTGAAATGAGTCAAGGCAGCCCGAAGCAGTGATGCAGGAAGCCTGGGAAACGCGGGACAAAAGTACGTGAACCGGCCGAACCGGGCGAATCGGGAAAATTTGTCCCAGGCGGTCCCGAAAGCAAATGGGACATCCAGGGCGCGAATCTTCCGGTTCGGCCGGGCAGCCGAGAACCCAAAGACCGGGATAAATGGGACGAGAGGGACGTGAAGGGCGTGAAAATCTGGTAGACCCGTGAGCCAATCAAAGCACGCCACGTGTCATCCAGGTGGCAGAGCGCGGGAAAGATCTTCAAAACGTAGTTTCGCCTGTTTTGTGCCCTAAAACTTCAAATGGCCATAACTTTTGAGTCTGAGCTCCGATTTTGATAAAATTGGACTTTCTGGAATTGGCACGACGTCCTCTACACCACATTCTTAATTTTGATGAGGGTAGATATATTTAAATAAAAGAAACATATTCGGCTCCAGTCAGTCAATGCTCATTCCCGTCAAATGACAGAAAACGCCTGCCAGACCCAAAATAGCTGCCCGCACTCAGAAGGCCATAACTTTTGCATTTCTCAACGAAATTGCACAAAATTGGTACCGTTGGAATCATGGTTCCAAGCCGGATGCACAGAAATTGAGAAATTCTGGATTTTATTAGAAATTGATTGTGTTTTTTTAAGAAAACGTGGCCGGATTCAGAATGTGTTTTATTTGGTAGGCTGGGAGTGCAATTAAGAGGCATGGTCATCCTTCTTTCTCTCTTATTGCAGCACATGGGACGGTATGGGGAGCCTTACAAAAGTAATGTAAAATCATTTCACTCAATTTAATGCCTCTTACAGATGGTTGAAGGACAGATTTCGGGATTTCCATTTTCCCTTCTCTTTTCCTTCTCTTTTTCTATAAATTGGAGTGTTGGGCTCATTGTAAGGGGGAGTTTTGGGTAGCAAAGAACTCTCCAAAATTGCTTTGTGAAGCCTGTGTGTGCAGCCCCTTGTAGTGGACTCCTTGCATGGTGATCCGGCCCTTATCTTGTAATAGATCTGAATCGCATGCATACCAAGAAGCAATAAAATACAAGTTTGTGGATGTATCTTCCCCTACTGTATTTTTCTTGCATTCTTCTTGCCCTTTTATCTTTCTACAAGAATATTGTGTCTATTTTTATGTTCTTGCAGGAATTCATTAACATTGTGCATGTTTGGAATATTTTTGTGAATGCATTTTGCTAGATTATGGAGAACTGTCATCACCTCTTCTAGTGTGCACTTTGCCTCTGTATTTCACACATTTGGAGATTACTCTCACACCCTCCTTTTCTAGTGTATCACCGTTTTAGTGTAGGCTTTCATTTTATGTATTATCTCTCCTGGTCCCTTGGAAATTTAGATTAGAACAGCTTAGCTTATCTGCATTAGAGTAGATTGTGGCAGGTAGTTTAGGAGCAAGAACTAGCTTTCTCTGGAGGTCTATCTCAAGTAGCATGTCCCACAACTTGGAGATAGTACCCATGTTATCCAATCACACTGTGAGTTCAGGTGTATGCACAGGGGTGCTGTGATTCGGTGATAACAGTTCTGGCACGCCTGGTGGGACCTTAGAGGTCTTTACTTTCATTGCAACAAGATTGATGTGCACTTGTTGTAAGGTCCAGCTTTGAAGGAGATTTAAAATCACACATCCGGCGACTCCAAAAGAGGCATAATCTGCTGGTTTCTACAGTCCAAGCCTGTCAAATTTATGAGAAGAATACAGACCAAGTCAAGAACCAGGGAGGAAGGATTGTTTGTTTATCTGCACCTATCTCCAGGCAGAGAAAGAAGGGGAAGAAGAGCTCAAAGATCTGCGTCTCCACCTAATAGAACTTTGTCTACACCTCCACATGGTAGACCTTTTCTCGCATCGAAAAGGGTTCTCAGGCCAATCAGAATGGCGCAACCACTAAATCCCTTCATCAATTTCACCGGCAAGAGCCCACTTGCCCTCAACGCATAGAATCCAGTTCCAATTGTAGCATTGAAGAACATTCCATTTTTCACTGGAGAAAATCATACCACTCCTGGTGATCATGTCAAAGACATTGCTAACGTCTGTACAATCCATGAGATAAATGAAATGGATGTGGCAGTCAAATTGCTGGTGTCTTCATTCAAAGGGAAGGCATTGCAATGGTTCAGGAGCCTTGAAGCTGGTTCTATCACAAATTGGAATCAGTTATGCATAGTTCTCCATGAGCAGTTTGGAGAAAAGGGAGACAATTTGTCTCTACTAGAACAATTGACAACTATCAAGAGAGCCCCCAACGAGCAGCTGACTGACTTCAACTTTAGATTTCAAAGGTCTTGGGATAGGATTCCAGTGGCAGTCAGGCCAACAACAGAAGGTGCTTTTCTATATTACCTTAAAGCTTTGAATTCTGATATTTCTATGTTAATTCAATCTATGGGAGGCACAACCTTACCTGCTACTTATAGCATTGCCATTAGGGCTGAAAACTATCTTATTCAAGCTGGTAAGCTAGCTCCTAGGCCTCCCATGCCCTTGTATCCGAACTTAGAGAATCCAAGCACTAGTCAAGCACCCACTTTGGCTTCTATTCCCACTCCTAGAAATCAAAGTTCAAATGAGACTTCTACCTCATCCTCTAATGCTTCAAATGAACTCCAAGAGGTCATGAAACAATTGCAAAATTTGGGAAATGAGCTGGTTACTATCAAAAGACAGCAAGCTCAAAGTGCTAGACCGTATCAGCCTCAAGCTCAGCCTAACAGGTAACCATATCAACCTCAAAGACCACCCAATCCAGCTGCAAATCAGAATCAAGCAAGGCCTCTCGCTAATAGACCATTTCAGCCCTATAACCCCAATGTTGCATCTGCATCCAGAGCTTTGGTGCCAGTCCAAAATAATATGGCCCAAGAATATGATTGGTGTTTCCCGTGCAGTCAGCCACATAACCAATCAATGTGCTTTAACGGTGCATTAAATCAGGCTCTAATGGTGCAAACCATTGGTGGGTCACAAGAGTCCAGCCACGAAGAAGACCAGCAGCAAGGGGCACCTCAGCAAGGAACATCTCCGAACGAAACTACTCTTGTCAATTGGCAGGCTGAAGATTTCTGTGGTATGAATCAAATACCCTCTCAAAGTGTTGCAGCCAACACAAGGTCAAAGAGGAGAAATTTGGGTGAAGAACAGCCATTGGCTTCAAGTAATCCACAACCTTCTACCACTCCACAAGCCGCTGGCAAACAAACTGTAGATCCAAACATGCAAGGAGCATCCAAACCAGCTCCTAAACCAACTCAGATGCCAGCTGCTGCTGCCCATGTGCAAGGAATGAATGTGCAGACTAAGGGACAGCAGAGGGATGCTTCATCCCCATTCAACATCATTAATCAGATGAAGAAGACAAATGTAAACATATCAATGTGGGAATCACTATCCATCCCAGGCCAAAGAGATTTGCTACAAGCTGCCATGAAAGACTGGTCAACTTCAAATCAACAGGTCCAGATGCAAGAGAAGGTACTCACAAATGCTGCCCAGCCTGAAGGAAATCATGGAGGACAGCAAGGTAAAATGTTGAAGCCCCCTCCATTTTATGTTTCATTGATCGTAGGAGATAAGTTGGTGCATAATTGCATGATCGATTCGGGAGCAAGCAGCTCAGTCATGCCAAAACAGATAGCTGATCAGCTAGGACTCCAATATGAAACCATCTCCAAGGGTGTAGTGCAATTAGATGGGACAGCAGTGACAACGGTTGGAGTAATCAAAGGTTTGAGCCTCACACTGCATGCATGTCCCAACGTAATAGTGTTACAAGATGTGTCAGTCATAGACCTACCACCACTCTTTGCATTATGCTTGTCAAGAGACTTCACTGCTAAAATTGGAGGCTATCTTTCGGCGGATTGGTCACACATGTTGTTCAGAACAAGGTATGGAACCAAAGCCACAATCAGGTCTGAACCTATTGCAAACTTTCATATTGAGCCTTACACTCCAAGCCAAATCAATACCAACTGTTCAGCGTTTGATCAAGAAGATTATCCAAGCACTGATGAAGCTGACACCAAGGTTGGAAGCATCCCAGATTTGACTCTTGATGAATGGGCAAGCAAGGTGCATGCTTTTGATCCTTATCAAGAAATAGAAGAATCTGAGCTAGGAGTTTATTGTTTACATGAAGAGAATCAACCTCTCCCCAGCATCACCAAGCCAGATCATAAAGACAAGAATGAAGTATGGCAATTGTTCTTTGATGGGTCAAGGAGTAGACAAGGTGCAGGAGGAGGAGCTATGCTCATTTCACCGCAAGGTATAAGGTATTACTCAGCCTTCCGTTTCTAGTTTTCCTGTTCAAACAACACACAGTGAGTATGAAGCCTTAATTCATGGGTGCACTTTGGGAAAGAAGAAAGGCATCGGGAATTTACAAGTATTTGGTGATAGTGAGCTGATCGTAAACCAAGTCAAAGGAAAAAATGCTGCCAAAAACAATCTGTTGAAGAACTACAAAAATCGGGTATGGGATCTTATTGAAGATTTTGAAGCTTTTAGCATCATTTCCATCCCAAGGAAAAAGAATGAAGCCACTGACAGACTGGCAGCAATTGGGGCTGCGTTTGATGTCGTAGAAAGTATCAAAAGTGAGAAGTCTCAGCCTCATATCAAAGTGGTTGTGAGACCAGCTGTTCCAGATAACAATACAAGTTGGCAAGTCTTCGAGAATGATCAGTAGATTGTTAATTTCCTACAAGAAGAAGCTGAGTTCTCCATGAGAAATCAAGACAAGCTGGAGCAGCAGTATGGTGACCAAGTGGTGCAGCTGAGAACTAACAAATTGCCAAAAGGCCTCATAACCTTGGAGTCAATCTTCAACCCAAATGATCAGTTCCGGAAGGAGAAAGTGAACATTCAAGTAAAGGGTGAAGATTCAGAGCCTATTTTAGTAGAAGAAGGCAAGACATTGCAAATTGGCAAAGTAAGTACCTCACAAGAGAAATCTGATTTTGTTCAGCTTTGTCAAGAGTTCCCAGATGTCTTTGCTTGGACTTACAAAGATTTAAGAGGTTTCAACCCAAAGTTGGCACAACATACTATTGAGTTGGATCCAGAATCCAAGCCTGTCAGGCAAAAGCAAAGGCCAGTAAATCCCCATATTGAACCTCTCATGAGAAAAGAGTTAGGCAAGCTCATTGAGGCTAGTATCATCTTCCCCATCAAACACTCAAGTTGGGTTGCAAACTTGGTGCCGGTAAGAAAGAGAAACGGAGAAATAAGATTGTGTGTGGACTTTCGCGATCTAAATAGAGCATCACTCAAAGATCATTATCTGCTTCCATCAATGGAACAAATATTACAGGTTGTAGCTGGTTCAGAAAGGTTTTCATTGCTAGATGGATATTCAGGCTATAATCAGATATTGGTGAAAGAAGAAGATCAATTCAAAACGGCCTTCACTACAAAATGGGGCACATATGCTTACAAGAAGATGCCATTTGGACTGTCAAATGCCGGAGCAACATTTCAGCGAGCTATGGATATGGCATTCAAAGGCTTGATCAATAAGATAGTGCTGGTATACCTAGATGATATCACTATCTTCTCAAAGAACGCAGCAGACCATCTCTTTCACCTCAGGCAAGTGTTTTAGAGGTGTAGAAGATTTGGGGTGTCGTTGAATCCAAAGAAATGTATATTCTTGGCACACGAAGGCAAACTGTTGGGCCACATTGTCTCTAGGGAAGGGCTAACAATTGATCCTGAAAGGGTTGAAGCCATCCGAACGCTTCCATTGCCACACCACAAGAAATCTCTTCAAAGCTTCTTAGGAAGGATAAACTTTGTCCACAGATTTGTGCCTAATTTTTCCACTCTCGTGAAGCCCTAACAATGATGTTGAAGAAGATTCTGGCATTCAAATGGACAGCAGAAGGCAAAGAGAGTTTTGAAAACATCAAGCATGCAATATCACAAGCTCCAACTCTTATCAACCCAGACTTTTCAAAGGACTTCATGTTGTATGCGTTTGGAGGATCAGACACAATCTCAGCTATCTTGACACAGCTGAATAGAGAAGGTTCAGAACAGCCCATAGCATTCTTCAGTCAAACCTTGGAAGATTACGAAATAAAGTATTCTTTCATCGAAAAGCATGTCCTTGCTGTCATCAGGAGCTTGAAGAAGTTCAGACACTTGGTCTCAAACAATAAGATTCAACTGCTGGTGTCTCATGCTGGTGTCAAGGACTTCCTCCTAAACAAGGATTTAAATGAGAAGAGAGCAGGTTGGATCACTCGGGTGATGGAATATGATATTGAAATCAAAGTGACCAAGCTAGTTCGTGGCAAAGGCTTGTGTGAGCAGCTCGCTTCCAAACAACCAGACGGGTCAAAAGGTGAAGAAGATGCCGTCCTGCTACTACAGAATGATCAAGAACAACCAGCTGATGATGCACCCGTCCCATGTTGGACTCAAGACTTGGTGCATTACCTCCAGACAGGCTTGTGCCCTCCAGAAGTGAGCAAAGCAAAGAGGAGATACTTCAGATTACAAGCCATTCCATATGTGCTTGTTGATGGAGTTTTGTTTAAAAGGGACATCAATGGAGTTCTATTAAGATGCATTGGAACAGGTCAAGTTGAGAAGATCCTACACGAGTTCCATGACGGGGAAGCAGGAGGCCACTTTGCTCCACGAGTGACAGCTCTCAAAATCATGAAAGCTGGTTACTATTGGCCTACTGTGTTCAACGATTGCTATTCATGGGTCAAGAAATGCAGGAAATGTGCATTCTTCACGGGAAAAGAAAGGTTAGCAGCGCTGCCCCTTCGTCCAATTTCAGTAAATCAGCCATTCATGCAATGGGGATTGGACTTCATTGGGGTTATCAATCCCAATTCAAGTCAGGGCCACAAGTGGATACTAACAGCAACAGACTATTTCACCAAGTGGACTCAAGCAGTGGCACTCAAGGAGGCAAATGAATCTAATATCTTAGATTTCTATGAAGGGATAGTCACGAGGTTTGGTGCCCCTGCCACTATCATATCAGATAATGCATTGGCATTCCTTGGCACAAAGATCACTGAATGGGCTGTCAAGAATTGTGTGTATCTCAGCACTTCATCGAACTATTACCCTCAAGGTAATGGCCAAGCCGAGTCTACGAACAAGAATCTACTAAGAATCATCAGGAGGACTCTTGATGAAAATCAGAGGACTTGGCACTCAAAGCTCAAATCAGCCCTATGGGCTGATAGGATCACACCCAAGAGATCTACAGGAAGCTCTCCATACAAGCTTGTGTACGGGAAGGAAGCAGTTCTACCCATATCACTCGAGTTGCCAGCATTGGAACTCATGAAACAGTTGGAACTAGCTGAGTTTGAACCTATGGAAATCAGGTATGCAGAGCTGATGGAATTAGAAGAGACAAGAGAGCACGCAATACAGACCATAGAAAAGGATAAAGCATTGGTCAAAAAGAGTTTTGACAAGAAAGCTAAGGCCAGGATATTGCAAACCCCGGAGATTTGTGCTTGAAGTGGGATCTTTGATCGTGCAAAACCAGGAAAGCACTCCAAGTTTGATGCCATCTGGAGTGGCCCATACATGATCATTGAATGCAAAGGTAGCAATGCTTTCCGACTGGCTAAGTTGGATGGTGAAGAATTGCAGATTCCGGTCAATGGGATCTATCTCAAACGTTGCTACTAGAAAGATAGATTTTCACCCTTGTAAATATTAATTTAGAATTTCCATTCCTCTAAGTGCTTATGCACATTGTACTGCTGTTAGAGTAGTTTTTATTTCCCTAAGTGCTTGTGCACATGTCCTATTGCTTCTAGTATGTGCATGTTTGCAGTTCATCAAGCTCCTGAGAAAGATTTGCAGCCATGAGAAGACCAGCTCAACAAATGTTCAAATGGCTCAAGGACACAGGTTTTCAAATTTCAGATCAGCTGAGAGGCTATCAAACAGACTCCATGCCCAATGGATTGCTACAAGCAGCTGGTCGTTCTTCATCTGGCAGGCAGATGACCCCGCTGAGTCGCCAAATTGTTATCCAAAATTCACCCCAAGGTAATTTTGATAACATGCATCAAATTCTTTAGTCCCAAGCAATTATATTGATTCAGGGCGAAAAGTCATGTTTCTAAGGTCCCCTCATATTTTTCTAACTCCCCTGTCCAAGTAGAAGAGAGCAAGTTCTGAGAAAATGTAAAAATTGCATAAAAACAAGCTCGGGCCAGAAAAAATCATGAAAAATGGCTAAGTCCTAGCCCAAAACAGTCTGGGACGCGCGGGACAAAAGTACGCGAACCGGCCGAACCGGCGAAATGAGTCAAGGCAGCCCAAACAGTGCTAGGCGCGCGGGACAAAAGTACATGAACCGGCCGAACCGGGCGAATCGGGAAAATTTGTCCCAGGCGGTCCGAAAGCAAATGGGACATCTAGGCGCAGGGCGCGAGCGACCGCCGGCTTCGGCCAAACAGGAACTTCAAAGACTGGGACAAATGGGACGAGAGGGACGCAAAGGGCGTGAAAGGCCAGTAGACCCGCAAGTCAATCAAAGCATGCCACGTGTCATCCAGGTGGCAGCGTACGGGAAAGATCTTTAAAATGCAGTTTCGCATGTTTTGTGCCCTAAAACTTCAAACGGCCATAACTTTTGACTCCGAGCTCCGATTTTGATAAAATTGGACTTTCTCTCGAACGGCACGACGTCCTCTACACCACATTCTTAATTTTAATGAGGGTATATATATTTAAATAAAAGAAACATATTCGGCTCCAGTCAGTCAATGCTCATTCCCGTCAAATGACAGAAAACGCCTGCCAGACCCAAAATAGCTGCCCGCACTCAGAAGGCCATAACTTTTGCATTTCTCAACGAAATTGCACAAAATTGGTACCGTTGGAATCATGGTTCCGATCCGGATGCAAAAAATTGAGAAATTCTGGATTTGATCAGAAATTGATTGAGTTTTTTAAGAAAACGTGGCCGGATTCAGAACAGTGTTTTATTTGGTAGCTGGGAGTGCAATTAAGAGGCATGGTCATCCTTCTTTCTCTGCTGCAGCACATGGGACAGTATGGGGAGCCTTTTGCAAGTAATGTAAAATCATTTCACTCAATTTAATACCTCTTACAGGTGGTTGAAGGACAGATTTCGGGATTTCCATTTTCCCTTCTCTTTTCCTTCTCTTTTTTCTATAAATTGGAGTGTTGGGCTCATTGTAAAGGGGGAGTTTTTGGGTAGCAAAGGTCTACCAAAATTGCTTTGTGAAGCCAGTGTGTTGTAGGCCCTTGTAGTGGACTCCTTGCATGGTGATCCAGGCCCTTATCTTGTAATAGACTGAACTGTGCATACCAGGAAGCAATAAAATACAAGTTTGTGGATGTATCTTCCCCTGCTGTGTTTTCTTGCATTCTTCTTGCCCTTTTATCTTTCTACAAGAATATTGTGTCTATTATTATGTCCTTGCAGGAATTCATTATCATTGTGCATGCTTGGAATATTGTTGTGAATGCATTTTGCTAGATTATGGAGAACTGTCATCACCTCTTCTAGTGTGCACTTTGCCTCTGTATTTCACACATTTGGAGATTACTCTCACACCCTCCTTTTCTGGTGTATCACCGCTTTAGTGTAGGCTTTCATTTTATGTATTCTCTCTCCCTGGTCCCTTGGAAATTTAGATTAGAAGTTAGCTTATCTGCATTAGAGTAGATTGTGGCAGGTAGTTTAGGAGCAAGAACCAACTTTCTCTGGAGGTCTATCTCAAGTAGCAAGTCCCACAACTTGGAGATAGTACCCATGTTATCCAATCACACTGTGAGTTCAGGTGTATGCACAGGGGTGCTGTGATTCGGTGATAACAATGATATTGCGCAAATCCAAAGATCTTGTCTTGCGCGGCTTTGGTGAAATAGTTCCTACAAAGTCAATGGCCCATTTCTCAAATGGTTCAGCACTAGTAATCGGTCTCAAAAATGGCCATTCTCTTTTCCCTAGTTTTCCTAGGCACTGAAAATGGTCACATGCATTGCAATACACCTTACAATATTTATACAATGTCTCCCACCATAATCTAATGAGTAGGATCTTCCGAGAAGTCGCATCACCTTCATAGTTGCCACCTGCAATACCACCATGGGATTCTTCAATAATATCCTCGCGCTCATGCTCTAACACAAAATGGCGTAATACTTCATCATTTCCTAACTTGTAAAGGTCACCATTGATTAACATAAACAGTTCCACGTGTATAGCAAGTTGTTTCTTTTCTAATGCCTTCATTCCTTTTGGTGCCATACCAGTTCGTAGAAAGATAAAAATGTCTTCCAATTCCATGGGCACATTTTGTAACCTATATAACTATGCATCTGGCATGGTTTCTTCAATTGTCTATGCTTCTTCTCCTGAGTGAATTCTAGACAAGTGGTCTAGTCCAGAATTACTTTTCCTTGGCTTCACCACAACTGTGAAGTCAAACTCTTGAAATAGGAGTACCCATCTGCATATGCACCCTTACAAGACTGGTTTGTTTACCAAATACTTTAATGCCATGTGATCTGTATAAAACACAAATGGTGTTGCTAACAAGTACTATCGAAACTTGTGTAATGCATAGATCATTGACAAAGCTTCACGCTCTGTAGTTGTATAATTCCTTTTAGTAGGAGTCAACTTCCTACTAGAAAAACAAATTGGATGATCTATAATACCTTCTCCAAGTTGAGCTAACACGGCACCAATGGCCATGCCAGAAGCATCCACATGCACATGAAATGGTTTATCCCATGAGGGAAAATGCAGAATGGGCATGGTAGTAAGTTTCTCTTTTAATATCTCAAACGCGCACTATTGCGGTTCTCCCCAATAAAATTTACCTTTCCCTTTTAGTAATTCTTCCAAGGGTGTAGCATTTTTTGCATACACTTTAATGAACTTTTGATAGTAACCTGTATGATGCAAAAATATGTGCACCTCACTCTGACTAGTAGGTGCTTCCAGGCCTAGAATGAATGCAAACCTTAGGTGGATCAACTAGTAACCCTTCCTTATAGATTATATGCCCTAACAATATTCCAAAAGGTGTAGCAAATACTCACTTCTTGATGTTTAAAGAGATACTCAATTTTTGGCATCATTCAAACATCAAGCACAGATTGTCACAATGATCTTTCACAAGCCCATATACTGTCCAATCATCTAGATAAACCAACAAAAAGTTGTGAATAAAATATTTGAATGCCTGAAAAACTATACGCAAGAATACAACATGCGCATTTTTCAATCCAAAAGTCATCACAGTATAGGCAAATCTGCCCCATTCAGTAGTAAATGTAGTCTTTTCCTGATCTTCCTGAGCAATCCTAACCTGATGATACCCAAAAACCCATATGTGAAGGAATATATTTCGCGCCCTGCAACTCCCTCTAGGATTTCCTCCATAAATGGCATAGGGAATGGGTTTGTTACACAGGAAACATTTTGCTCCCTGTATTCCACACATATTCCAATTCATCCATCCTTCTTGATACTGATCACCATTAGACTAACCCATTCTGACTCATCAAAGGGCTTGATAATTCCAAATTCCAACATTTTATCAATTTCTTCTTTTACCTTTTCACATAAATTAGGATTCATTCTATAAGGTCTCTTTCTCATGGGGCACACACCTTCCTTAAGCTTTATCTTCATTTCCCCAAGTGATTCATGCACGCCTTTAAGTTCATGATACCCTTGAGGGAATAAGTCCTAATAATCCCTGAGTAACTCAATAATCTTTGCCACCTCCGATTTTGACCAGTAGTCTCCAATTATGACCTCCTTAGGCTCAGCCTCCGATCCTATATTGACCTTTTTGGTCTTCATTGGTTCATGGTATGCACACGTATCCTTATCTACACTATCCAAGACCTCGTGCACACCCCAGAATGGTCAATATCCAAATTTTCAACTTCTTCATCATCCACGATGTACACCATCTTACCTTTTTCTTTCTTAAGACAAGCATGATCAAGCAATATGGAGTCTTCTCCTTCTTCTTCAAAACACGTGCTAGATTCTGTCTCACCCATTAATTCTGTATGAGTTCCTCCACCTTTGCACTATCTCCCATGGTTAACCGCTTGACAAATTTTAATGCCTCTTCTATTGAAGGTTGGGAAGAAAAATAGTCAAAGGTCTGGATCATTCTTGTAGTCAAATTTTTCCAATTCCCAGTCTCTCTATGTAGTTCTGCATATACATACTAGGCGTGTGCGCATCCTTGTAGAGTAGAATACAGTCTATGCACCTAGAGTGAAGGTGGTAATGCTTCCTGTCCCATTGTCTAGAGTCTCTCACACTACTGAATGTGATGTTGAGCAGGTTGATCACCATTATAAGTGTAGATATGCGTAGGTGCATTTCTTCTTACAAACCTAGTAGATAGGGAAATTCTAATCTCCTTCCACTCCGTAAGATTATCTCTATGAACTACCCACCAATGCGTTGTTGTCCCACGCAAGACATATGCTAACATGTCTCTTCTCTTGACCTGGTCTATACACTATGCCTCCATGGCTTCCAAAAATACAGGAAGATCTTCTACTCCTATATACTAGGGTACTGCACATCCTATCCATCGAATAGAAAAAGTCCCTTCTTACACGTAACCACATTTTTCACCTCGCATCCTACTAGTTCATATGTACCATGAGCCCAATTGTCACAAGAAATACTCATAGTATCACTGATAGAATGAGAATCCTCCCACTATAGGATGCCTTCCTTTGATGGCTCATTGACCTCTAGATCCTAAAAAGTGTGGACATAGATTTTGTTTAAGTCCTCCTCATTGTTGTCACCCTCAAATTTCGTTTAATTTTCAAGTCTAAAACTACAAAAATTTGAGTTGGTGCCCTTAAAGTATGCTTGAAAGATGTATTTTGAAAATTGGAACTTTCCAAGGAATTTTAGACTCATGAAAATCATTGCATCAGATGGGAAATTTCTTCCCCTTTCCAAAAAGGTAAAGAAGTCCTCCTAACTCCTTGTACTTTTTAAGTTATGGCTCGGTAGGTCTAAGTTGGCAAATTTTCCCTTTGGCGTACTGGTGGACATGTGGAGGTATTTGGGATTTTGATATTTTTTTGCAAAAAGATAAGTTGACATGATTTGTCTCGTGAGCCCATGGGGAGAATTGAAACAAAATCTCCTAAGGCCCCGCAGCGAATCAAAGGATGCCACGTGTCCAAGGAGCCGATGCGGAGCAACGGGTTAGCGGAGGTAAATGAGATTTTGCACCATTTTGCAGAAAAGGTCAAAATGATACAACGAGATCCACACACCCATTTCCAACTATATTATGCCACGTGTCCAGATCAAGTTGGAGTTGTGGGCTGGCGGGGGTAAATGAGATTTTGTGACTTTTTGTAGAAAAGGTCAAAATGCTTAGAATTGAATGGCAATCCTATTTCCAATCATAGCCCACCACGTGTCCAAGTCAAAAATTCAAGGTGGGGCTGCGGGAAATTTGTTCCAAAGTTCCAAAACACAAAAATTCATGAAAATGAAAGGGGCTTCCCCACGCCCACTCCAATCTTCTCCTTCCATGTGGATGGTCCGATTTGAATGTTTTAACAACAAATCGACGGTTCATATCAAAACTAGAAAATAAAATGAAATGTCTATGTATTCATGTAAATTGGTTTTTCGCCATGGTTTTTCTTCATGAATGGAATATTTTGAAAGACACAAAGGATGAAATCCATTTTAAAACTGATTTTCTCACCAAGGAAGTTATAACCACTTTTCACGAGCTATTTGATGGGTTATGGAAGCCATTTTTGGGGTTGGAAATTTTGATATGTCAAGACTGTAATTTTGAACGGAAAAATCAATACAAGAGCTTCTTTTTATTTTTCCTCTATTTCCCTCTCTCCCTCTGCTCTATTTTGTGAATCATTTGATCAAATAGAAGCTAAGAGACTTTGTGTTCTTCAAAATGCAATTCTGAGAACTTTGTGTCTGTGGGATTGTATCTGGTAAAAACGTGAATGGTTATTCTCTTTATTTCATTTGTCCAATGTAAATAAGGGTTTTCTCTGCAATCTCTTTCCTTGAAATTATTGTATTTCATCTTCTCCATCCTCTCCTTCATTCCTCTATCCTATTGTGCTTTGATAATTTTCCTTGTAGGAAACACATTTCCAAGATATTAGAAAACCACAAATTGATGAAATTTGTAAATTTGTATATATTTTTATCCTTTGCTTTCAATAAGGGAACCCCTCCCATCAAAGAGGAGGGACCTGTTTGTCTCCTGATTGTGGTTTCATCCCAAGTGAAAATTTGAAATCCAACATTTTTTGGTGAATCTGCTGGGGATGCTTTCAATAGACTCCTTTCTAAGAAGAACAACAATTTGATCATTCCATTGATTTAGTGACTCTGAGATACACACGTGGTAGAAGAGCTCTTGGAGTTGAAGATTCTCAATTTCAAATTTTGGAGAAGTAGGGGTTTTCCTCTTCCTTTAACAAGGAGACATAGAAGAGCTGTTCTATAAGCACACCCCCGTTGAAGACGAACGGCTGGGAGTGGAATCCTCAAGAGCAACTCAACCCTAATCTCCATGCTTTGATTCTTGCTGGTGTTTAAGTTCCTCTTCAATTAGTTTTTCCAAGGATGGTATTTCCATTACCTTGGGGCCATCGAGTTGGTCCCTTGGCTCTTCCACAACCTTTGCATGAGTTATGTAATGCCCCGCTGGACATTAGAGCCTTTTTTTTCTACCTGCCACCTTGGCCGACTGTACTGGCTGCCGCATTTTCTTCCTTGGACCGCGTGTGGTGGTTGGGAGGTGTCTTTCCTGGTTGCGTGGGACAGTGGGAGTCGGTGGAGTGTGGGGCGCATCTCCTTTTATTAAATTTTTGGATCTGCAAATCTTCTGTTGACTCCACCTGCTGTCACGTGGTCTACCTACTGTTCTGCCCAAAACCACGAATGCTTGTTGCGCTCCATCAAATGCTGAAACAGATGAATTGCTTCAGTGTGTTCTGGACAGTGGATTCGTTGATGGTGAAATGAAGGTCTGTCGCCCTGGTGTTGCGTGAGAGGGTTTGGATCCTCAAAATCGTGTTGTGCAGCGGTCTCAGTGGAGCGCAGAACCGAAATCCTCCTAGGAAAGTGCCGTGAGGAATGCGCTTGGCTTTATGCAGCAGCTACAGGGTCGACAGGTAAACTTATCTCAGAAAATCAGTGGCCCAGAGAGAGCTGAGTGCGACAGCTGCTACAGGGCGAGCTCAAGGAACCGTTGGTGTTGATCCTGATGTTCTGGTTGCACGCGACCAGTCATGATCAGTTGTTGCAAGATCTTGCAGCTGTAGCAGAAAAAACGAGATAAAGTTTTAGTTGAGCTGTCTTTCCTTTTCATTTTGGAAAGTCACTTCTGTCCAGGTGACGAATCTAACATGGAAGAAGCTCGGTCAAACCTTGAGGCAAGTTTTGCAATGAGGCTGAGAGTGCGTTCACTGTTGTTTCTAGTTCCGACCAGAAGTTATTCCAGCGCCTAGCCCATGGGTTTGTTATGGTGGTTATAGATGAAGCTACAAGCTAGGGAAGTAGGCGTGTTACTTCCACTTTCCTTGGGAGCTGTAAGGTGTGTTCTTGTTGGGGATCCACAGCAACTGCCTGCAGCAGTAAATAGCCAGTGAACGGGCTTGTTACAGTTGGTGGAAGCCTATGTGAGCATTTCCAGCGAGCAGGTTGTCCAACTATGTTGTTTTCTGTGCAATACCAATGTATCCTCTGAGTCGGGACTCTCCTTCAAGACATTCCTGTCAGAATCGACCTTGTGACAGTGAGAGAGTTACCAGGAGACCTGATGAAAATTATTGTTAGGTTTCTCTATTGTTTTCTTGTTGTCTTTCGTTGTAACTCATGGAAGAGTATCCCTTGGAGGCGGATCTGTTTCAGATCAGAATATTCATGAAACACAATTTGCTTTGCCATTTTTGAGCTGCTTCAATAGGTCACTAAGTTGGCAGGCACAAAGGACTCTGTTGGAATTATCATCACCTTACAAGCTTCAGCTGCAATGTTTGCACCGAGAGTTTGATGTTGTCCCCAAATCTGATGAAGGAAAAGGTTGTGTATCAATACGGTAGATGCCTTTGAGCCAGGAGCGATGTAATCATTATGTCTTGTGTCCGAGCTTCAAACCATGGTCGGTGTTTAGCTTTCTAGTGCAAGTGCTCTCGGACTGAGTGGTAAGCAGTTCGACTCTCACCCCCAAAGCAGCTGCATGGAAGCAATCTAGTGTTTGGACAGCCACCTATTGCATCCTTCTAGTCGTGCCTTCAAAAGGGAATCCTGGTGTAGTATATTGCAAGAAAAGACCAGTGAAACAGAGGATAAAGCGAAGGGCGTGTGGCTGTAGCAGTCCTTGCTGGATGTACACGACTGGTGGATGCGTTAAAACAGGCAAGATAGACTAACCATATACATAATATGCTAGTATCTAATAAACCTCTTGAAATGAAACTTTTTCTTTCTAGAAATTGGTTTAAATATGTGATTTTGTGGATTTGCGTTCAGTATATGGTTAACAGTTTGTTACTTCTGGATTTGCCTCTGTTGGTTGTCCTTGTTGACGTGATCAAACCCTTTTATTTATAAAACAAACAAAGGTTTTCAGTGTATGCTTTGATTGATCATATGATCATATGATATATATATATATATATATATATATATATATATTAAAAAGTTACTTCCTTCTACAAAAATGTCATGTTTCTTTTTTGTGAACCTAGGTATGTAATCGCCCTAGAACGTTGCAACGTAGACTAGTATTGGTTTCTGTTATGTTGTTTCCTGAGAGGAAAACATACGGTTAGATTATTATTATTTTTTTGATAAGCGTGATTATGCACTTCGTGTATTGTGCAAATTATTAGGGCTTTTGGAAATTAGAATTTCAATATATATGCTTGTTAAGAAGGAAGTTTTGGGCCGAAAATATGTCCTCGGGTTGATAGAAGGGCATAAATTATTGATAGAACCCCATTTTGATTCTACTCTTTCTATGAGTAAAATTTGATAAAATTAATGACCTTTATGGTGTTAAGATACGGTATGTTGATGATTCCTTGTGTGATCGATTTAATCATGTATAGACATAATGCCTTGATGGAGTAAGGTAATATCTTTCACGGTTCGTAAATGTTAAGGTTTTCATCAACTGCTTAAGGTAACATGAAGTTCCTTAATTTAGTCAAACTTGTTTTGTACTTCCTTCTTGATGAGTGACCTTTCATTGCAAATTTAGAATGATTGTGATGGAAGGTCGTGAATATATTTTGTTGTCAAAAAGGGAAAAGAAGTTATGGAATAGTTTATTTATGTGTCGAACGTAATAATTGTGATTACATCGTTATAGAAGTTCGTTATTGGAGGATATCTATCTTCAATGGTATATTATGTGTTTAATCTCTGCATAGGTTACCATAAACTTAGTGATGAGATGTAAATTAAGGAGAGTTGAGAGACCTTTTCCTTTTATACATCGTTTATGATATTAGGAAGTGAGTTGATGTCGGAAAATTTCAACCAAGTCTAGATTCATGGCTATGTTCCTCTAGAACGGGAGGGTTATAAATCTAAAGTATTATGAAAATTGCAAGGATGTGTTTAGAATGCTAGATTGCCTACTCAACTTGGGTATTAATGAGGCTTGTCGCTATTCCGGCCCTGGTTATGTTCAGTAGGTAGTGTTATTAGGCAATGCCTATTCCGGACATTCTTACCGTCCTTTCCACTCATCCTTATTAGCTATGAAGTCACTTATTACCTAAGATATAATGGTTGTGGGTTTGAATATAAGATTTTCATCCTTTAAACCTTTTTGATTACATGATGGAACTTTGTTATTACCCTCGTTGTTCATTTCTAGCCTATTAGGTCTATGGCCCTATGGAACGATTCCAAAACTATATTCTTTTTGGCAACTAAGATCGGGTCTGGTTTTTATCTTTGACTTCACCTTGAGAATGTTGATTGATGGGTTACACTTTCGATTTCAATCACGTAATCTACGGGATTACATGATTGAAATCCTAATACTCTCAACTCTTGTGTCTAATCATTTAAATTTCATAGTCTTGCATATTTGGTTGTCAAACTTTTGTAGTTTTAGAGGTATTTTCATAACTAAAACTTATGGTTTTCTTCTTAGTTGATATGTTGAAAATTACATCTTGTTTCAAAAGGTTGTTAGAGGTTAGAACTTTGATCCATTTCCTGTAATAGAATGTTTCCTTTCATGGTATTGTTAGCTAGTAGCTTATTGTTGCTATGTATAGTCTTATCTTGCTCAGTTCTCACGAACTGACTCAGGTTATTAATTGTTGCAGATGGCTTACGTGGTTAGATGATGGAAAGACTTGTAGATTATTGCATCAATCTTGGTTATGATGTTCCTTTGTACGAATGTGTATTATGTTATAAAATTTGGAAAGGGCCTTTGGACATTTTAGAAGAAGGGTCAGTGCCTAGTAAATGTATTGTAGAGTATTGTTGTTGTAACTGTTGAAACTTTGGTTTGTTTGGTTATCATGTGAAAGATGAAATTTGATTACCGCTTGGTTATGGGATATTCTAGTGTATTTTAATCCTTAGAATAGTAGCGGGGCATGTCCCATGTTATTACTCTCTTGCTCCCTAGTCATGGTTCAATAGAGATGGTATGTCCCTTTGATTTGTGCATCATGTTGGAATGAATTGATATAACCTTGTTTTGTTTCCAAACGAGTACTGTTAAACTTTGCTCTTGAGTTAAAATGTTGAGTTGTAAATCCTCCTAAGGCTTAGTAGCAATGAGTTTGTAAGTACTATAAAGTGAGCTAGATAGTCCTGATAAAAGTTAAACTAAAATTTATATATATGAATATATTAATGTAGATGTGATCTGCTAAATAACCTTTGAGACCTGGAACAAACAAGAGGAAACTATCTTTTGTAATGAAATATGATTACTCATTTTTTTTATTTTCCGCGCCAAACTAATAAACATTATCCTTTTATGGTGAAATCTTAAATGACCTCATGGTGAAAGTAATGGTTAGATTTTAGAAGATGATAGGATTTAATAAGTAGGAGGGAAATCGATTAATTAAACCTTAAATCTCTCTCTATCGTTTGGAATGTCCTCCTTTGTCAAACCTAATTAAGTAAAGTCTAGATGGAACATTTAACCAATCTTGATAAACTCTTAACCTCAATAAAAGAATGATAGTAAACAATGTGACCCTGAAGCTAAATTCATTGTCCCGTTCTCGCTAACCCTTGCCTTGATTCATGGTGATATTTCTTAAGCAAGGTCAAAATTTAATCCTTAAACAAGAAGGCTATTGTTATGAACCCTAAGCGGTACCTTTCACTCAATCGGAGCTTATGCCTTCACCTGTGCAATAGAGTTGTGGAACATGTGTAGTGACTTGAGTAAGATTAATTAACCTTGTAAGAAATGGAAAATGTTCTAAAATCAAATGAATAAGAAAGATTTGGACATCAAATTGATGATCCTCGTTTAGAAAGCTTGGGCCTTAAGCTATTTAGTCAACCGTTGAAAAGAAAGAAGTTCTCCTTGTGAAAATAATTGTGTGAATCATTACATGAAATTTTATAAGAATGTAAGTTAAGAATTAAGAGACACTTTAGTAAACAAGAAAATTTAACAAGAAATTCCTCATGGGACGCCCTAGTTTGTGAGTGTGTCATGTGGATTGGACTTCCATGTTGTCTTGTCAAAAGAAGGGTACATTGTCCTTGATAGGTGTGAACGTTTCCGTGCTGACCTTGTGGTCTCCCCCATAACAAGTGGTTCCTGGTGTTGGTTGTAACCTTGTGACGACATGTTGTGTCGTGTTGTGTCAAAGCAAGTCAAAAAAAAAAGTTATCCTGTATTTCACTGTGTTGTATTTGTGTGTGGTTTTGGGTGGCTACAAGTTACCTAGGGGTAATAGAAAGAATTTTCCCAAATTCAAGGGTGATGGGAAAGTGCACCCTGATGAACACATTGCAGCCTTCATTTTTGCACTTGGGGTCCTCGGTGTGGAACATGAAGATGTCTCTGTTAGGATATTTGTGGAAACCTTACAAGACAATGCATCGATTGGTTTTACCATCTCCCTACTAGAGTTTTCAAAATTGAACAACCAAGAGAACAAGTTTTGAGAACTGTTTCAAACCTACGAGAAGATGTGCATGTTATGCTTTCCCAAATTTCTCAAATAAAAAGGGAACCATAAGAGCCCATGAGAGAATTTGTGGCTAAGTTTAATAAGCTTACTAACAAGATCCCACAAGACACCCGGGCCATTGATCGATCCAAAAAATTTCTTTTGAATGCACAACTACCCTGAAGTAAGCTATGCTCTAAGGAGAGCCGATCTAGCAACTTTAGATGAGGACCAGAGGTTGGCAAAGGTGTAGAGGATGACTTGATCATGTCGGTAAAACTAAAAAGAGAATCCTAGAAATCTAAGACATCATCTTCTCCCTCTTCTCCTGGAGGTAATTCAGATTAGTTGGTACAAAATCTCACCAATGACCTCATTATAATAAAAAAACAATTGGCTCAACATGCTCCATACCAGGATGTTCCAAGGAAGAATTTTTAGCCTAGGAACAGACTGCCTTCTTCTCAAACTAGGTTGGTAATTGAAGGTCCACCTCTCAAAGTGCCTGTCAATGCAACATGTGAAGTCCTTGAACCTGATGATGAAGAAGAGAATGAATTGTATGATGATCAAGAAGAATATGTTGATGAAGAGTTGGAGCAGCCCAACGATTCTAGAGTCAACTTCCTCACCACTGAAGGTGTTGATGATGAGGATGATTATAATGATATAGTGGCTAACATGAATAGTGAGTCATATGTTGTCATGACTTGAGAACAAACCAGAAAAAGGAGAAAGTTGTGTAGCCTGCAAAGAAATCAAAGGATTCTTCCAATACCATTCTAGTGCTTGCAAAGAGAGGTTCTCCTATCCCCACCACCTCCACACAAAAGGTAAGCTCTGCTGGTTTTTCTCCCTCCAATTCTACTTCTAAAGCTTCTATTGTGTCAAATGATAAAGCTGATAGGTCTAAGGTCTCTTCCATTCCTTATAATGATACCCCATCCACATCTAGATCCTTTGATATTATTGATCACATAAAGAGAACTAAGGTTCATATTTCTGAGGCTGAGTTTTATCAAACCCATCCCAAAGCCTTTTCCAAAATGGTTGATTTTGTCAACTCCAAATCTAAAATCCCATCCCATGTTTCCAAAGGTATTTTGCCAACTCCTTCTTCCCCTTCCCAACCAAATCTTGTAGTTGTTGTCACATCACCCAATGAGAAAATCAGACCTTTCTATGTGACTCTCCTTATAGTAGGCCACAAGCTTAGTAATTGTGTTATTGATTCTGGAGCATCTGAAAATGTAATGCCTGCTAAAGTAGCTCATGCCTTGGGTCTCACTCTTACCCACACATATGGTTCTTGTTATTATATGGAAAGTAGGGAAGTGCCTTTAGTTGGGAGAATCAAGGATGCACAAGTAGCTTTTGTTGCTTGGCCAGAGAAAAAGGTTTTGGTAACCATCTTAGTTGCTGACATTCCTCCTTCCTACAACATGCTATTGAGTACGAAATTTTTCAAGGATGTTGGAGGGGAAATAAAAATGGATTGGTCACATGCCATTATTCCAGTTAATGGAAAGATGAAGAAGCTAATGCCTCGAGAAGCAAGCTCAGTATATTGTGTAAGAAATAGATGATCCAAAAGCATAGATTTTGTATGAATACATTGGGCATGGGAACTATCTCGATTATGTCACCGGATAAAGCAAGTCCATCAAAAGGAGTATTGTTTGATCCTAATGATGTCTAGACATTGGAGTTTGATGGCGGTTGTTCCTCAAATTTCTTTGCTTTGGAATTGGTATAGTGCTGATCTCTCCCGAGGGTAAGATTCATCCTATCAACTTCAAGTTTCGGTTTGAGAATACCAACAATACTCAATAATATGAGGCCCTCATTCTTGGGTTGAATATGGCAAAGGAGATGGGATTTAAGAAACTTTTTTCTCGTGGTGATGCTGAGATTATTGTAAAGTAGGTCCAAGACCTTTATCAAGTAAAAAATAGAAGATTGAAGCACTATAGGAATCTGGTCTGGGATTCTATTGAATTCCTCGATGCTTTCTCCATTTCGAAGTAACAAGAGAAAAAAATACTAGGGCTTATTCCCTAATAGTTTTTGGATCTTTTAAATTCCTCATCCCGACTTCTCTTAGGAAAAATTATCCATTGAAATGATTCACGCACCTAGCATTCCTAACAATGCCAACAATTTACTGTCTTCAATGATGACAAACATCTAATCTCTTTCTTGGAGTTGAGAGATAACTTTGATCAGTTGTATTTTGAAGGAAGTGATAACTTGCCCAGAGAATGTGTGTCTTCAAATGAAGAAAGTGTCAAAGAAGTGATGGATCATGATGGATGTATCAGACTGAAAGGAAACAAAATTCCTAAGGGTTTGGTGAGTTTGGAGGATCTTTTTGATAAACATGATAGGTATGTCAAATCTAAAGTTTCCCAAGGAAATCAGTAGTCTACTGAAACTAAAAAAATAAATATTGGAAGTATGGAGGAACCTAAAATGGTGAACATTGGAAAGTGCTGCACTCAAGAAGAAAGAGAGAAGGTGATAAATCTTTTGAAGAGGTATGTTGATGTGCTTGCTTACTCCTATGAAGATCTCAAAGCTTTTAAACCAAAAGAAATGCAACATTCCATCCCTCTTAATCCTGGCATCAAGCCTTTTAAACAAAAGCAAAGGTAGTATAATCCAAAGATTGTTGACACTATCTTTCAAGAAATACAAAAACTTTTAAAAGCCGGATCATCTTTCCTATCCATCATTCCACTTGGATTGCCAACATAGTGCCTATCAGAAAGAAAAATGGGGAGATTAGAATCTGTGTTGACTTTAGAAATCTAAATCAGGCTTCCTTGAAAGATAATTATCCTCTTCCCATGATGGACCAAGTGCTACAATTTGTCATAGGCTTGGAGTTGTTATCAATGTTGGATGGATTCTCAGGGTACAACCAAGTAGAGGTAAACACTGCAGATCAGCATAAGACCGCCTTTACCACTCCTTGGGGCACTTTTTCCTACAAGAGAATGCCTTTTGGACTCATCAACACTGGTGCTACTTTCCAGAGGGCTATGGATATGGCTTTTGGCAGTTTGAAAGGGAAATGCATCATGGTATACCTGGATGATTTGACTGTCTTTTCAAAAATTAGAGCAGATCATGTTCAACACCTTGAAAAAGTCCTACAAAAATGTAGAGAGCACGAAGTTTCTTTGAATCCTAAGAAGTCCGTGTTTTGTGTAACCAAAGGTAAGTTTTTAGGACACATTGTCTCAAAATATGGAATCAAAATTGATCCGAAAGAATTCAAGCCATACAACAGATTCCTCTTCCCACGAGTAAGAAAGGTGTTCATTCCTTCTTTGGTAAGATTAATTTCTTGAGAAGATTCATACCTGATTTTGCCGAACTTACTATGAGAATTGCTCACATGATGAAAGGGAAGAAGAATTTTGGCTGGTCCTCTGAAGGAAATCTTGCTTTTGAAGATATCAAAAAATCCATTGCAAATACTCCCACTTTGGCATGTCTAGACTTCAGCAGAGATTTTATTATATATTTCTATGCCACTGAAAACACTTTGGCTGCTGTTTTAACTCAAAAGAATGCTAAAGATCACAAATTTTACATAGCATTCATGAGCTACGTTTTGAAATCCCATTAACTAAAATACACCATGATGGAGAAACACGCTTTTTCTGTTGTAAAATTTGTTAAACAATTCAGATTTTATATTCTAAATTCTCATGTTGTTGTGTTTGTTCCTGATACAAGTGTCAAATCGATTCTCACACAACAATAATTTGGAACTAAGAGAGGTAATTGGGTGGCAAAAGTGCAAAAATATGATTTGGATATCAAGCCAACCAAGTTGGTTCATGGTAAGGGCCTGTGTGAGCTCATTGCTGAAGGTGCTGATGAAACGTTATCCAAAGATGAAGCAAATCTGCCTTTGGTTTTGTTTCTCACTTGATAGATGTATGGTATGATGATACTGCTCATTTTCTGACCTATGATGAATGCACATATCACTTGACTGCAAAAGAAAAAAGAGCCATCAAACTTAGATCTGCACTATATGTTCTTTGGGAAAATTCTCTTTTCAAACGAGGTGTGGATGGAAGGTTTTTCAAATGTGTCAAAGAGAAGAAAAGGAAATTATTTTCTACCTTTCATGATCAAGCTTGTGGGGGAATTTCTCCTCTACTGTAATACTCACAAAATCCTTCATGTGGCTTTATTATTGGCCCACTTTATTCCAAGATGCATCAAAGTGGGTGAGTAAATGTGAAGCATGCCAAACGTTTGTTGGAAGACCAAGGTTGGCTGCTTTGCCTCTCAAGCCAGTGGTGATCGAGGAACCCTTTCAACAATGGGGTTTGGATTTCATCGGAACTCTCAATTCATATTCAAGTGCTGTACATACTCATGTGTTGATTGCCACAGATTATTTCACCAAGTGGGTGGAAGCCATCCCAGTCAAGAGTACTACTTCTGAAGTAGTATGCAACTTCATAAAGGAAAACATATTTATAAGATTTGGAATTCCAAACACAGTTGTGACTGATAATGCTTCTAACTTCTCCTCTGCTGAGATAATGGATTTTTGTTATGGATATGGAATATCTCTTGCTCACTCTTTTGATTATTATCCTCAAGGGAATGGAAAAGATGAATCAACAAACAATAATTTGGTGACCATTGTTAGGAAACTTGTGAATGATTCTCAAAGAAATTGGCATAAGAAATTATATGGTGCACTTTGGGCTGATAGGATTACACCTAAGAGGGCCATTTTAATGTCTCCTTTCCAAGTAGTGTATGGTGTGTAAGCTCAAATTCCAGTGATGGTGGAGTTTCCAGCTTTGCATTTGATGAAAACTATTGAAGATTCAAGCTTCAACAGTGCTCTAGACAAGAGAATCATGTATCTCCAAAAGTTGAATGAAGATAGATTGTAGGTGGTTGATAGAATAGTAGCCCATCAGTTGAAAGTGAAGGATTTGTTTGACAAGAAAGCCAAATCCAGAGTTTTATAGGTGGGGGACATAGTGTTGCTATGGGATAAGAGACATGAGCCTCGAGGAAGCCATGGTAAGTTTGACTCACTTTGGATTGGCCCTTCGAATCGGACATTTTCCCGGTGAGAACTCTTTTTATTTGAGTTACATGGATGAATCTTCTCTCCCACTCCTTAGAGTGGGAAGTACTTAAAGTTGTCTAGGTCCTAGGTGATTAGGGAGTCCCTCTGTACATTGTGTATTTTCTTTGTTTTTGGCTTGTTTGTTTCCTTTTCTTCCTTGTTGTGTGGGGTGTTTGTTTTGGGCCCTCCTTTTTGGTTTGTTTCCTTTCCTACCTTGTGTGTGTTGTCTTGTATTGGTTTTTCCTCTTGACTCTATCACCCAATGGATAAGGCACTAGTCTTCATTTCCCAGAGTTGGTCTGTTGTTCTTGATCTTGCCTTGTGCCTTTGTTTCAAGCCAAGTCATCCCCAGAAAGAGCCAACTATTGTCACCCTCAAATTTCTCTTTAATTTCTAAGTCTAAAATTGCAAAAATTTTGAGTTGGTGCCCTTAAAGTATGCTTGAAAGAGGTATTTTTAAAATTGGAACTTTCCAAGGACTTTTAGACTCATGAAAATCATTGCATCAGATGGGAAATTTCTTCCCCTTTCCAAAAAGGTAAATAAGTCCTCCTAACTCCTTGTACTTTTTAAGTTATGGCTCGGTAGGCCTAAGTTGGAAAATTTTCCCTTTGGCAGACTGGCGGAGATGCGGAGGTATTTGGGATTTTGATATTTTTGCAAAAGCTAAGTTGACATGATTTGGCCCGTGAGCCTGTGGGGAGAATTGAAACAAAATCTCCTAAGGACCCGCAATGAATCAAAGGATGCCACTTGTCCAAGGAGCCGATGCGGAGCAACGGGTCGGCGGAGGTAAATGGGATTTTGTGCCATTTTGCAGAAAAGGTCAAAATGATACAACAAGAGCCACACACCCATTTCCAACCAAATTGTGCCACATGTCCAAATCAAGTTGGAGCTGCGTGCTGTGGGGGTAAATGAGATTTTGTGACTTTTTGCGAAAAGGTCAAAATGCTCAAAATTGAATGGTGATCCTATTTCCAATCATAGCCCGCCATGTGTCCAAGTCAAAAATTCAAGGCGGGGCTGCGGGGAAATTTTTTCCAAAGTGCCAAAACAAAAAAATTCATGAAAATGAAAGGATTCCCCACGCCCGCTCCAATCTTCTCCTTCCACGTGGATGGTCTAATTTGAACGTTTTAACAACAAATCGATGGTTCATATCAAAACTGGCAAATAAAATGAAATGTCTATGTATTCATGTAAATTGGTTTTTCACCATGGTTTTTCTTCATGAATGGATGATTTTGAAAGGGCACGAAGGATGAAATCTGTTTAAAAACCTTTTTCTTTCCTGGAGGAAGTTATAACCACTTTTCACGAGCTATTTGATGGGTTCTGGAAGCCATTGTCGGGGTTAGAAATTTTGATATGTTAAGATTGTAATTTTGAATGGAAAAATCAATACAAGAGCTTATTTTTCTTTTTCCTTTGTTTCCATCTCTCCCTCTGCTCTATTTTGTGAATCATTTGATCAAATAGAAGCTAAGAGACTTTGTGTTCTTCAAAATGCAATTTCAAGAACTTTGTGTCTATGGGAGTGTGTCTGGTAAAAAGTGAATGGTTCTTCTCTGTATTTCATTTGTCCAATGCAAATAAGGGTTTTCTCTGAAATCTCTTTTCCCTGAAAGTATTTCCTTCATCTTCTCCACCTTCTCCTTCATTCCCCTATCCTCTTGTGCTAATAATTTTCCTTGTAGGAAACACATTTCCAAGATATCAAAAACCACAAATTGATGAAATTTGTACATTTTTATATATTTTTATCCTTTGCTTTCAATAAGGGAACCTCTCCCATCAAATAGGAGGGACTTGTTTGTCCCTTGATTGTGGTTTCATCCCAAGTGCAAATTTGAAACCCAACACTCACTTAGAGGCTCAACATATGGTGTAGACTTCCCATCTATCAAAGGTATCACAACCCTTTCCTCCTTGTTCTCAAAGCTGATATACCCCTTATTGAATCTCAAGTCAGATATTATTTGCATAACACCAAGTGTGTCTAAGCAAGGATTGAAAAATGTCTGCTTCCGCAAGTGATAATATCTCAAAATCTACAATGAACTTTTCCCTTTGTATAGTTATAGATGCATCCTTTAAAACTCCTATGGGAGTGGCCTTAGTTTGGTTTTCCATAAAAAACACATTAGGTGATGGATGTAATGGGGCTATCCCCATTTGTACCCATGCATCTAATGGAAGAACATTTACTTCCACACATGTATCTATCAGAATATTGCTCAACAACCATCCATCCACAACAACATTCAGAGTAATTTCCTTGTCATAGTCAATGCTATCAGGGGGAAGATTTACATGCACAATCTATCATTATGTCTCAATACTTGTGTGTGGAGTGTTCCCTCATAACCAACTTCCTAATACTAGGGTGATGTTCTCCCCGGCGTAACATTTTGCATACTTATCTCGGATCATCGATATCAGTTTGGACTGTCTCTAATGCTTTCTTCTACTCCTTTAAGTACTATATTTCACCCTGAAGATTCCTTAGCACTTCCATGGTATCCTGATAAACCTCCTTCTGATGAGCCAGATCTGGGTACCTTGCATGCAAAACCTCCTCCTTAGTGATCGTAGGCTTTTGGTACAATGCCTCTCTTGCACGTGCCACTTCAGTGCGTGTGGTAATCTTGATAGTTAAGGCCTCATGTTCTGGTGCTATCTTGGGCATCCACTAATTTTCCTCCGTGCGCTAGATCCTAACCATCCCTACACCTTTGTTCTCCTACTTATGTTGTTTACTGAGATGCTCATATAAGTCCTGGGCACTCCTCATAGCTATGATTCTTTCTGCAAAAAGAACATGTAACATTCTGGGGACATTCACACCTATAATGATTAGGGGATCTACATGTATAGCACATTCCTCGAGGAAACTCACTTCTTCCTCCACTGCGGCCTTGTCCTCCATATCCACCTCCTCTTCCATGACCTCCTTCAAAATGACCCTCATTCCTGTCATAGCATGTTTGATTATGATCCCGATCCTGGTGCTCATTCTTACCCTTAGAATTATCTATTACACTTATCTGTCATACCCCAATGTCTATAGCATCTTGGATTTGACCAATCAATTGAAAATCCTCAATATCATGGGTCGTGGACCTATAAATTTTACAAAAGTTGGATACATTCTTCCTTATCACACACTGTAACAAAGGACAATGACTAACATCATGATTCAAATGAAAAATCTCACAGTCCAACAGTAATGAGTGTACTATTTTATGAGGACAACTATCCTTGGTGTGACCTTCTACTTCACAATTTGTACACCAAATTCCTGAGCACGTTTCATGGGCTGAATTTGTTGATAGCTTCTCTAACTATTTAGCCATAGCTATAATATGTGCCTCTAAGAATGGACTAACGCTAGTGTCAATGCTCCCAACTGCCTCAGCATGCAAAGCTGCTTCCAGTGCTTCATGTGGATTAGTGTATGTCTTATGTGATAGTGCTCTTTTGAATGGTGTAATCAATCCTCCAACGAACCATTGTGCATGTTGGTTGGCATGAATATCATAAGAAATCTTAGATAGAAGTGTCTTAAAGTGGGCATCATACTCACGTACACTCTCAGTGGTGCCCTGCTTGATATCTTTGAGCGCGCTGATACTTTTCTACTCAAATTTTGGGATATAGAACTCTTTTAAGAAAGCATCCTTCAACGTTGCATAATCCATGCAAGTTTGATCAGGGTCAAACTTCCTATACCAGTTGTGTGCTCATCCCTACAAGGTAGTAGTAAATTGACTTGCCTTGCACTCAATAGCTGTGATCCCTTTCACATGCCATAAGATTTCACACATGTGCACATGCTCAGCAACATCCTCTATGCCTCTATACTTCGGAAGACAAAGAGACATCTCCATATAAATGTTATGTGGTTTTGCAGACCTTGACCACCTGATCCAGAACCTCCTGTGTTTCCTCTACCTCCAGAACCACCAGATCCACTGGAACTAGAACCACCTATACCTCTAGAACCTCCACCAAAGAGAGTGGGAATAGGACCTGTAGATGTAATCCCCTGTTCTCTGATAGTAGTACTATACTAAACTCCTACATTTTGTGAGGTAGTTCCACTTCTAGAGATGAACCCAACATTTGACATGCTTATGTTCTATGTGGATGATGCACCTGAAAAACACACCTCTGAATAACATTGAAGTTTTCTATCTTGCCATTGATGTACTTTCTCTCTTACTTCCCAAACTTGCTTGTTGATTATTGGTCGTACTAGATACTTTGAAAAACCAAGCGCAAGGGCTAGGTCACCAGGTGGATTAAGATGCACATCCATGGCCCAAGTAGTCTCTGTTGGTGTACTTCCACATGAGGCCAAGGGGGGATCTCTGTCATGCTTTCCAAGATGGGGGAGTTCCTGATGCTCTGGCTCCACGTCTTCCATGTGAGCTTTAAATCCTTCATGATCCATCTCTCTCCTCAATGCCATACTTTCTGCAATGGTACGCTGCTTCTCTATCTCCCTCTCATGTGCCTCATTATACTTAAGCTACCTTTCCTCTCTCTACCTTTCGCTATTAGGTCTCCGCCATCTTTTACCGAACTCGTTGCTACCCTCATGCGCAGTGAGGTTTAGTTAGCCATCGGTTTACTCTCCAGGTTCAAAGTTACCATTAAGATTTTGATTGCAAGTGGAATGCCTTGCAGATATGTTCCTATAGGATATCGCAAAAACTTGAATTCAGCTACCTCCGAGAAAGAATACGTCAAAATTTAATATTCCAAAATATAAATGTTTATACCACCACAAAACCATGTATCCATAGCGCGAGTCTAGATTAGGTCAAAGATCATAAAGGGCTTGAAATTCTTCTTGTGTCCAGACAAGTGCGTGATACCTCCAATTCTACTTAGATGCCTATGCAAATCACCACTCGTATAATTCTACTGGAAATATGGAAAAAATCTCTCATATAAGCTGTCATACAGATTCTGTTCTACCCAAGTGCGTGCATTAAACTCGAGATCCACTCTTTTGAACCGCCGTGCATATTCTTCCTCCAAATCTTGTATCCACTCCTTGATACTTGTTAGGTTAACCGGTATGTCTTCATCATGAACCATATTGAAAAAAATGAAAAGTGGTCCTAGCAATGGAACCAATGATGTGACCTAGAATTACCGGATAACACCCTAGTTGCGTTGATACATCACTCATCCTAGACTGAGTGCTCACCCGAAGCATGTAAAGGTACTAGGTCCCTCTTTAGGGTTGTTGTAGTAGGATGTTAGCGTGATGAAGGAATAAACATATAGATCCATAACTAATCCATCATTCTACAATACATACCATATTCATATTTATGAAAGAACAAGTTTAAACAATAATCATGATTGAATCAAGAACATGCACTACTTGATTTCACACAGGAATAACACTTAGATTTAGCCAATAACTTCCATCTATTAATAAACACAGAAGCTCCTTACAATAATGGCATTCTATACCAATGCGTGTATGGATCTGATACAGTAATCCCATTGTATACCTCTCTATACATATATCTATCTATGTGATTTGCATCATATATATAGGGTGGGGACTTTCCCTTCACCACTTCTCTATTCCAAAAATAGGCCGCATGCTATTAATAGCCACACGCCATTTACAGGCATAGCCACACATGCAAGTGTGTTATCTATAGACCTCTTGTAGTTAACTAAAGTGACCATCCTATTCTTAGCTCACCTCCATGCAAAACAAGCTTTGATCCGATCCTCTAAAGATAGACAATGCGTGGCACACACGTCCCTGCATTGTTGGTGTGTTCCACACACCATCTTCTAAAAATAGGTCTTCATGCTCAAAATAGGCTAAGTCCCAAATGCTAAACTTTCCCTCCACATGTGTGTTCTTCTTGTCCATTCACGCCCTTAAACCTGGCCTATTTTCCCACACGGACTTCTTGTGTGAGTTCTATCAAGTGTTCTCTGATCAACAAGTGGATAGTTGCAGCGAAGGTAGGACGTTCGTGGACTGTTTAATTAGAGCTCTTAGCTAGAATTTGTCCTAAAATCTATCTAATTGGGTAAAAGAACCTCTACGTAGGGAGATAAAATTGTGTCTTTAATATCTCTTCACCTTATTATATGCAAAATGTTTTCTTTTGTTCTATATCCGTATCTAAAGTTGTTCAATGTCTCAGAGAGGTTTTTTTCTGATACCAATGTTTTTCTGTTGTATTCAAGAAGAATAAGAAGAAAATGTGGGCATAGGGAGCTGCTTCTTTTATAACTGTGTGGAGTTGTTGTATTGTTAAGACATTGAAATCTACCTTCCCTACTTCCCCACGTATGTCTATGCAAGATTTCTCTCTTTCACTCTTCCTCTATGTGAAACCCTTTGTTTCCCATCCTCTGCATCTTCTTAGCCACTGTAAATGGAGAGCCACGGTTGTAGGTATTTCCAAAATGGGATCTTTGGAAAAACATTAGAATCTTCTATGCAAATGCGTGGGTAGGATGGTTGGATGGGATCCATGGCTGGTGATAAAATAGAAGGTGGTGAAGGACTAGGTGGGAGTGGTTGGTAACGACGTGGAATATAAGGGTGTTGGCTTATCTTCGTGTCAACACCATGTGAACTAGTATTGACTTGATAGGGCTACCTTTATGTAAATAATACTGAGAGAATAGCGAGGACAGTGAATCTATTAGTAAAAATGGATGAAGTAACAAACGATAGGTGGAATGTGAAACAGGGATAACCGATGCTGCCAGTTAGGTAAAACTGAAGTTGGTCAAGGGCAACTTCATTTGCTCACTATAGAAAATGGACAAGTGAGTAAACAACGAGGCACTAGGAAAAATCGACAAGTATGCATGCCAAATGCGGGATGTATAAAACATTAATGGGGAAAATGACAGTGTGACAAAGACTGGGAAAGTGGAAATAAGTGAAGTGAAAATGTCCTTTTGAGTAGGTTAGCAAAAGGACTGGAATCGACGTCGGTTGGGTATAACCGATGGCGGTCGAGGTAACCGATGGCGACGGCTTGTGACATTAAACAGTTGATGAAATAAAGTGGTTGTGAATTAAAATCGATGTAGAATCGGACCCGAGTCGAAATGATGATGATATGGCCCAGCACACTAAGGTAAAGACGGAATACACCAAATATGATTGAGGAGTGTGCAAGGATGAAGAAGAAAAAGTGATGAACATGATCTTTCACCTCAAAATGCAAGCCAAGCAAAAACACTAAGAAAATGCGATCCTAGGAGTGCCCTTTCTATTACATTTGTTTAGCTTATGCTATTTAGGGTCCGACACATGAATTGTGAAATAGAGTTTTTGGTGAGGATGGCTTCCTACAAAGAAAGAGATTTAAAGGGTGAGGTATCGGGTATGTTATGGTGGGGTTGGGCTTCGCTCAAGTATGACTCGACAGAGCAGTGATCTGGGTGCCCACTATGCCATGATCGTGTGATCATCTACAACTTCTTCAGGTAAGATGTTGTTTAAGAATGTATGTATTTTTAATTTTTGTGGGGTTTGGTAAGACTCAGAGAAAGAGAAAAGGATAGAAGTGCTTTTCTACGATTCGTTTGTCAACCATCAGCTGGTAATGACTTCTAGCGTATAGGTTGCCCTCAATTAATGTGAGCTAATGCATAAAATTAGAATGAAATGCAATGCTTTTAAAACCCAAATTGAAAATGTGAAATTGGATGACATAATAAGATGAAAAGGAAGACGGATGCTCTTTCACTAGAATGCAAAAAACATGGAGAAATTATTCCTTTTAATTACAACAAAAGAAAATTTTCCTTTAGAGAAAATAGAAAGGAGATGTGGATTACCAAAGAAGAAAATTAGTGTGTATGCTTTTTAGAAGGGAAACAATCACACAATTTTTTCCTAGGAATGATTGAAATGCAAGAAACCCCGGATGGGTTCCACCGAGCATGCCAAAATGTTTCACCTTTTTCTTAGAAGCGTTAATGAAATAGATAGGGTAATGGGCATAGGAGGAATACTTGTTCAAATGTTGGTTGATGGGTTGCTACGCGCGTATGAATTTTGAATCCACAAATTATCGTGAGAGCTTCCTTTTGGCTAGGAGGAACTACCCAGTAATGAAAACAAGACCACCGAAGGAATTAAACAATATGGCCGTTGAACTACCTAGCGTGAGATAGATCTGGGAAGTATGATACTTCCTAGATGGCTATCAGTCCCACCGTTTTTAACAAAGTAATGTTGTAAAAAAAGTAAATCCTATTGTTATTTTAAAATGATTTAGGTATCTCACTTAAAAACACAATAAGAAAATAGATCTAATCTAACAGGCTAAGCTAGAATAGAATCCACAGGTCAAATGGTTGGTTATGGGTTCTGCAATCGATAAAGGTCTCAGATAGGTCACAGGTGAGTGAGAGTGAGGTAAAATTAGGTGAGTAGTTCTTTGTTTAAGGTTGTGTGGGAAAACACAGACACCGTTGTCGATCAAGGTGATCGAAGGTAGTTAGATATAACCGATGCCAATTACTCATGGGATCTGAAAATGTCACAAAATAGGGTTTTGATCTCCTTTGTGATTACACAAAGGATTTTGGTTGGTCGGGACGAGGTATTGGGTGGCTGGAGTAGGGTTTTGCGAGGTTTCAATGGGTATACGGAGGTGAAAATGCTATGGAAGGTCAATAGGGAGAAAGATAATCAATGAGTGATAAAATAATGATGAAATGAAATAAACCAGAGAAGTATGACGTTATGCTTACTTGGATTTCATTCTGAAGGTCCTGTCGTGTGTGAAGGATGCGAGTGTTGATGATGGGTTTAAAGGTGCAGTGATCACCAACTAAAGAAAAGCTTCGCATGGGTTGCATGCACACTCCTCTTTGCTTGGATAGATAAGATTGTGGGTGGGATGGTCATGCGGGGAGAAGATACTCAATCTCCTTCCTTGGATGTGAGTTTTGATGGAATTTTTCTCTCTCGAAGATACATTATCTCTCCGAGATGTGTTCTTGTTCGAATCGCTTTTCTCCCAATGTTTGTCAACCTTGAGAATAAGGTAGTTTAGGGGTTAAAAGGGGTAACCGATGGTGGTCTAGCTTAACCGGAGATGGTTAGGGCTAACCGATGTTGGTCAAGGTGAGATTTCCTAGGTTTACTAAACTTAGGGAGATCCTTAGGATTTTCTTAGATCTCGTGTCGCTATCCTACGAGATTAGACTGGGAGCTTCTTGTGAGCATGCGGGAATGTGGTTAGAGGGAATATAGGCATTGATTTTTAGGGTTTGGGTAAGTCTTAGTTAGTTATGGTAACTTGCTAAGAGTAGGTCTTAGGTTGAGTTGGCTTGGTGAGGTGTCTAAGTGAACTATATGTGTAGATATTATTTTAAATAATATATTTAAATAATAAATATAGTGAGGATAATGCATTAATTTAATTAAATTAATTAAATTAATATTAATGGGGTGAAGGGGGTCATGGCTAGGTAAATATAATAAAGGGTGCTTATATGTCGAGGGACAAAAGGGGGTGTGACCTAATTTTAGTGTCTACGCAGGACTATTGGACTCCTTTTCTCCTTGTTTTTGGTTTTTCTTGGCATATGGTGGGTGGTTGGGCACCTCACCCATTTCTTTCTCCATCTTTGGATGCACTGTCAAGTTTTAATGCAATTAATTTTTTCCCCTCTCCATATATCTCCCCTCACGGCCGCTGGTTTTGTTTAGTGGGTTCGTATTTTCAGCCCCTGTTTTCTTTTTAACATTCCCTGGTCTTGTCTTTTTGTGACTTGCATATGCGGTTTTGGTATTGGTTACGTTCTTATTGGCAATGAGAGCTGAGAAGGTTGGACACATGTTGGTTGCTAGAAAGGGCGAATTGAAGCAAAGCCATATTGAAGTCTCCCTTTTGTGCATTTCCTCTAATCGTGGCTATTTTCCATGAGACTCCATCTCTTTGAGGCTTTTTGTTAGCGGTTTACATGCCTCATGGATGCTTCCACACCTTGCATATGTGGATTTTTAAAGCACAGGCCTCTACATTTGACAAAAATTTAATTTCCATTGTGCTTCGATGGTTGTCCTTGCCCTCGCTCTAACCATCCCATTTTAACGCAAGATGGGAGGATGTTTACAAGGTTGTGGAGTCTGGTTTTTAATTTTTTTCCTCCCGTCCATCACTTTTATTTGGAGTTCCTACTATTTTTCTATAAACCCATTTGGTGTACATACTGCAATCATTACAATCCTTGAGACCACAGTCCCTTCGGGAAGATGTAGCTCATGGTTTAGGAGTTCCCTGCATGTACCAACGTGGGAGTGAGTGGAGTTTTAGCACCCAACATGTATGTGGACCAAGATTCAACCCAGGTTGCTGCGCAGTCCGAGGGTGTTTTGGCGACTTGTAGAAGCTAGAGAAACATGCAAGATAAACCTATCCAATGCTACATTTGCTAAAATTTAAAAATATCATGAAATAGAGCCTTCTCTTCCCTGAAATTGGTTTGCCTCTTGTTTTTGTTTGTGGGTTTGGATGCCTTGCTAGGAAATCTCTCCTTCCTCTTGTAATCTTCTTGTTTTAGCTATAATAGTTGTCAGTGTTAAAGTGGACAACATAGATGTATCCCCCTTCTCTGGTTGTTGCATGTTCGTGCTTGAATGATCAACCTTCTACCCTTCTTAACTACATTTATTTGATTGAGTAACAAGGTTATTAAGTTATTTATAGCTAGTAAATGTTGTGGTGAAAGCAATCCTGTTGTAACTATAAACCTCTTGCTCTTCATACGAGCTTACTATTTTAGATTTGATTTTCTTCCAGGTATGTTGAGCACAGTTCACATGGGTTATGAAAACTTTACTTTAGTGGATAGCCACTAGATGGAACTCCGACCTGGTTGACTATAGTTTTATGGACACTTAATCACCCTTTTGGATTATGACAACAAATCTTGTAATGTCAATTGTTTCTTTGGTTTTTCCCAACCATGGAGTGGTGTGGTTGTCGAGGTCTCGGACCTCCATGTTCTCTTTTCTCGGACTAAATAAATGTTCCCTTCGAACTATCCCACGGTGTTATCCAATTTTTCACACTGGGAAAAATTAGACAACGAGGTCCTATTATGATCAAATTACGACATTGGTCCCAAAGGCCCATTTCTAGTCATCACGAGATAACATGATTAAAATAATTAATAAATTACATAGGTGAGCTCACCTAACATGGAACGAGGTCAAATTGAGCTCAAATCGGTGACAACTTGGTGTTGGCTCGGTTGAGAACTTGGTCATTTATCATTGGAACTCAACTCGACGGTCAAATGAGCTCAAATTTGAAAGGTGTCAGTCGAGTCAAGAAAATATGGGAAAGTTTTCCAAAAAATGGAAAGAGGTTACAAAATAAGCCAAGGGCCATCAAGCAAAATTTTAGCTCACCGAGTATCTCGGTGAGCTACTCGGTGACCTGGCCAAGTCGGAAGACATTAAGTCAAAATGGAACTCGGTTCAAGGAGTTGAGTTCAATATCGACCCATAACAATTAAAGTATCATCGGTTCAAGCCAAGATCAGGGGCATTACAAAGTTGAAAAGACGAGCAAATGGACCAACCAAGGTCACAACGGTGAGGGCTAAGCTCACGCAATGAAGGATGAAGTCAGATCAATGGAGATGGGATACAACGTTGGCAAGTTTGGAATGTTTGGCCCACGCTCACAGAGATGAGCTCGACATGATATAGAAAGAAGGATTTGAAACTCGATGGCTCAAGTGGTCAAGTCATGAGATGAAATCTTGGCTCGTATCCAAGTGAGATTTGGATCGAGCCGCTCGGTCTTTACCGAGTTAGTTGGGTTCAAAGGAATTTGAAGTTGGAAAGTCATTCAAGATCGAACATGAGCTCATTACATAAACAAGAGGTGAGATGGGCTCGATATGGTGAGTACATCAAGTTAGGGGAAGAGCTCAGAACACCGAGCCAGGGCCACACCAACTTTGTAGGGCAATGTGTTTGAGCCATGACAACCGGGAACTTTGAGGGGTTTTTTTCTAGGTGGGGATGTTGGTATGGTAAACCAAGGAAACATTTTTGTGTGGGAAAAGTTCATCCTCATCGCCAAGTGGGAACAATTACTTGGCAAGCCAAAGGAGAAGTTCCATGAATCGAACAGATAGTGTCACCAAAGAGCTCGGGCCCACCAAGGGATCATGCCAGCAAGCGTAGTACAAAGTGGAATAACATCAACCCGAGGAAATTTGAAGGTTTGTGGCCATGGTGGAAACTTTGTAATGGAAAGCCATCATAAGGTTTCGCACCGAGAAAAATTCCAAGTTGATTACCAATTCACCATGAGAATCAATAGGTGATTGAGCGGTTGTAGACAAGACGACGAGTCATTCGCCAAACTATGAGGAAGGTTGATTGGTGAGATCGAGTCACATGGCGACAGGTTGATGATAGCGGTGCATTGATGTGACAATAGTTTCATGAATAGTGAGTCATCATTTAACAATGAGTTCACAGCTCTGTGGTTGAACAGAGAAGACAAGATTCGTACAATATTTTAAGGTTCAGATTGATTGTGTTGAGCCAGGAGAAAGATGTTACATGCCATGCATGACAAATAGGTCAGATGCTTGAGTGAATTCAGAGCCAAGATAATTCTCATAAGGCTTCGGTTTGTGAGATGAGTGGTGAATGCATAGCTTAAAATTAGCTCAGACATCTATGGGTGAGCCATTCATCAATGATATGAACTTGGGGAGCCGAGCTTGTCAACCAATGGATCTGAGATCACCATAATGGGTCAAAAGGTGGATCAAGGGAGATATAAGGAACAATTCATAATCTTAGGCTTGGTCATGCAAAGAATGGAAAAATCATACCGAGCTTAGTTAACTAAGTAGGAATCTAACTAACTTAGAGAGCCAAGTGATCTAAATTTATGGCTTGCCACATTGGTATGAGATGGCCTAAATAAAATTAATTACACCAGAGCATGAGAGATGACATGTCGGAGTAGACCCGCGTCGATCGGTGAAGCTTGAGATCACACTCAGAATGACACAGTCATAATAAGTCGAATGGAGGTGGTGTTGGGTGCACCACTTGGTGATTTGCAAAGGATCAACTCTGAGACGGTCAATAAAGGTGCATTTAACGATTAAGATGGAAGGAATTAGAAGTTGAATAAATTGATAAGCTTAGACACGCTAACACCATGTTGTGGGAGTACTAGCTCGAGGAGGTGATAAGCTCGGATCAAGCTTAGTTCTAAGTTAGACGGTATGACTATGGGCTCGACATAGAGTCAACATAGATCGGTCAACGTGTTGGAATAGAGCTCAACGGTGAGCCATTTCAAAGGATAAGGAGCTCAAAGATCACGTAACCCATTTAAGCTCATCGAGCTAAATGAAAAGTTACTCGGTTGCATGGTGGATAGCTCGGTAATGATGCATTAAAGAAGGGATTTTTTTTGGTGATGGTAAGTCTGGTGAGTTTGACATGAGCCAATGTATCAGGGTATGTAGCACATAGGAGCTTACAATGATTCATGACTCGATCGAGCCAAATAAATGGTGTGTGCAGCAAACTTTATGATTGCTTCAATGAAGAGTTTGTGATGTAGAAAGTTCGGGAGGAGCGATCAAAGAATAATCAATGGTGGGAGCACGGAGTGTTTAAATTTTGGATGATTATGAGCTCACGTGACGAGTGAGTCGAGACAGCAGAGATCTCACACACTCGCTAAGAAAAACATGGAGAGTAGTCTGAGTTAGCATAACTTGGTCAATGCAATAAAATGTAGAGCTCGTAGACACATTCCAACTTGGTTATGCATAAAAATCATTGAGCTCGCACACAAGGAAGATATGTTTCCCAAGTCGGTGGATGGAAAGCTCAGTACAAAGCTAGATGGGATAAGGTCTGGGTTGATCGGTTGCGATGAGATGAGGAGTTAGATTCTCGCAAAGGAGTTTGGCGGTGAGCTCGTCCAGAGAAGCTCAAAATAAAGTTCAAAGTGGCTCGGTTGTGATGTGATGAAGAGCTTGTTTTGGCCATGATATGAAGGACATTGAGAAATCTTGGCAGATTCACGAAAGGTATCAAACTTACCCGAGCCACTCGGTGAGTTCGAAGGAGAGGAGCTCGATGTGGGGATATAGGTCACGACGGTGACAAATGTGAACGGGAAGAGCGTTGCAGGTGAGCCGTTGAACATGAGCTTGAATTTTATCACACATAGGGTGCTCGGCAAGTGGGCTCATGCAGAGTCAGTGCGGAGGAATCAATCCAAAGTGAGCTCATTTGTGGTGAAGGGTGGAGTAGCACGAGCCCAACTCGGTGAGTTGGCTCGGTGAGCCAACCACCGAGTTAGTATTTTTGGCCTTTTCCTCATAATTTTCCCCTCCTCAAGTCAAACTAGTCAACGTGGGTCCCACATTAATAGTAATTAATTTAATATTTTTATTTAAATATTTTAATAATAATATTTATTATTATTATTTAAATTTTTTATTTAAATATTATTTTAATTAATTAAGAAGAATTAGTCAACCGGGGCATTAATGGCACATGATGTAAGCTTCTCAAAGTGGTTCAACCAACTGTAATAAATACATCATGTGCCTTCAATTTAGGAATGTAATTATGACCTTTCCTCTTCTCTCTCACATATTATTCTATAAATGTAAGTTGGAAGCTCATTCCAAAGGGTTCCAACAGGTCAGATAGGTTGGAAAGTTAGATATCATAGGCAAGTGAAATTTTTCAAGAGTCCTCTCTCTTCTGCAAGTTTTCCTTGTGTGTTGAGAGAAATTTCAAGCCTCCTCTTCAAGATTGTAATGGAAACCATTGCCTCTTCTGAATGTATGATGCATTGTGCATGTTATTGAAGCAATAAAAGTGTGTGTTTTGTGACTAATCTCGGTCCTTTCATCCTTCTATACTTCTTTGTGCCTTTTCTCATGCTTGTAGGTACACTATGTAAGTTCACGTTTCTATTGCAGGTTCTTAGAGTTCTGTGCTTATCGAGTGGTGGAGCATTGCATGCATTTGAGTTGTGGTGCTTATTCACCCTTCTCAAGTTCATCTTTATTCATTGGAAGATTGATAACTTATTTTTCTTGATCAAGTTTAACAAAGGGAATGCATGCTTCTTAGTCTGTGGTATTTTGTACCCTCTCTAAGTTACAGTAGGTGAAGTTGACTTGTGGTGCACACACCCTCTTCAAATTAACCCTTCCTCGGTCCTGTAGCAAAATTTATTTGGTGCATCACCATCCCTATTATAGTTTCATTTCTGTAAATCTCTTTCCCTAAAACCCATGAAAATGTTAGCATAGGACTAGATAGCCATTTTATTACACTAGGAGTAGTACAACACTTAGTTTAGGAAGAGGAAGTCAGCCTTCTCTAGAGGTTCACCTCAAGCCCAAGTCTCATAGCTTGAGAGGTGATCCCATGTGTCCCAATCACACCGAATGTCCTATTCACATTCTGGCCATTCGAAGGGTGCAATGATTTGGCAACAAGAGCAGGTTTACAAAATTTTTATGTGTGATTGACTACAATGGTTAGTTTTAGTATGAAGGGAGTATCATGGCGAAGGTACCCAGTTATCTAGTTATTTTGCACCATGGATATTACTATAGGATTTGTTTACGATACTAGACATATACCCAATTGCCTGATGATCATCGATATAGGTCCAAGATGTTTAAGGTTTTCCTTAAGGGGAATTTGGACCGTTCCTTTTGAAGCTTGAACCACAACTAAAATTTTTTAGTCACCAATATTTGAAGTTCATGTGTGTATTTATGGATAGTACTCTTTTATTGTCAGAACTACCTTGGCTTAATTCTAATTCGTGATGACTCTTGGTGGTATATATAATTGTGCATCTCGTTGATTTTATTGACATTTGGATGACGTATGTATGTTGATATCTTGTTGACTTATGATAGAACTATTAAGATCATTAGGGATATTTGGGGGTATATATATATATATATATATATATTGTTGATTTATAATTGAAGTTGATGTTAAGATAATGGCATTTGGTGATACATGTAAATGCAATTTTCTTTTTAGAATGGTTTGAATATGTTAACGAGGGGTACTTTAAAAGAACTTGTGATGGAAAGGGGTGATCCACTTTGTTTTAAACCGAAACTATAGACTTATTGAGGAGGTTTGGAAATCCATAGTGTTATAAAACTTGGATTGATGTTTAAAATGTTAACTTGTATGACGAAATCTCTTTTACTCTCACTTGTTGTTACTAGCCTATAAGGGCAATGGCCTCTTCCTGAATGATTGTGAAATTCCTTGGGGTCAATGGCCAAAACTAGTATTTATTTGCCTTTCCCTTTAAAAATGTTGAGTGGTGGTTGTGTATTAGATTTCAATCATATAATCTATATGATTACATGATTGAAATTTTAATACACTCGACTTTTCGTGTTTAACCTTTGAATCCCATGGTTCCTCCTAGATTGATTGTTCAATTTTGTCATTATAGAAATCTAGTATCGTAGCTTGTGCTTTTGGTACCTTTTGATGATTTTAGATTGTTGGTTTGAATATCAGTTTTCAATCTTATAACCTATTTGTTTATTCAATGGAAACCCCGTTACACTAGATTGTTTGTTTCTAACTTATCAGGCCAATGGTCCCTTCTCAAATGATTGTTAAACTTTTGTTACTTTTGAGACAATGTTCTTAATTGAGGTATAATATTTTCTTCTTAGATTGGCATGGTGGAAATTTTATTATAACTTAAGGAGTTTTTAGTATTTAGAGCTTCAACCCATTTCTTGAAATAGAATGTTTCCTTTCATGATATTGTTAGATAGTAGCTTATTATTGCTATGTGTAGTCTTATCTTGCTCAGTTCTTGCGAACTAACTCAAGTTAAATTGGTTGTAGATGGATTTTGTGAGTAGATGAGGGAAAGACTTATAGAAAATTACATCAATTTTGGTTATGAAGTTCTTTTGTACGAATATTTTTATGTTGTAAAACTCTGGAAAGGGTCCCATGGAAATTTTAGAAGAGGGTCAATGTCTTAGTATAATGTATTGTGGAGTAATGTTGTCTTAACTTTTGAAACCTTGGCTTGTTTTGCTATCATGGAAAATATATTTAAAAAATGGGATCACCGCATTGTTATGAGTGGTTTTAATGGATTATAGGAATTCTAAGAATAGTATAGCGTTGCTTGATCAATGTTGTTACTCTCTTGTTCCCTAGTCATAGTTCCATAGAATTGTTTTGTCTCTTGGGTTCATATGCCATGTCGTATAGCAATGATGTAACCATGTATAGTTTTCACAAAAGAGTAATGGTAAAATTTTCTCTTGAGATAAAATGTTGTGTTGTAAACCCTTCTAGGACATAGTAACAATGCAATTTTAAGCATAATAAAATGGGTGGATGATCCTTATAAAAGTTTATATATATGAATAAATTAATGTAGTTGTGATCTACTTGATAACATTTGAGTCCTTAAGTGATCAAAGAGGAAACTATCTTTGTAATAAAAATATATATACCTTTTTTTTCCTAAGCTAAACTAATGAAGATTTTTTTGGTGAGTTCTAAAATGATCTTAAGGTGAAATCAATGATTAGTTTTGGAAGATAATAAGGTCATAATAAGTAGGAGGAGACTAATTAGAAACCATTCAATCTAGCTCACCCTTTGAAAACGTAATTTGTATATTTATGTCAAACTCGTCAAGTGAAGCCTAAGTGAAACCTTTAATCATTCTGGATAGATTCTTAGCCCCAATAAAATCTTGATTAATAACTAATGAGATCTTAAAGATGAATCCAATTTGATCTTCTTCCTCTAACTTCTTCCAAAGTGCTTTGTAATCTTCTCTTTTTGTTGGTTAAACATTTGATCCTTGCACAAGGAGGTGGTAGTTCAAACTAAATGGTACTTTCCCTCAATTGAGCTTGCACTCGTCACCTGACAATGGAGGTAGGAAACAAGATTCAATAGCTTGAGTATGATTAAGTAACCTTGTGAGAAATGGAAAATGTTCTTTTTATCAAACAAATTAAGCAAGTTATTGACATATTATAGATGATCCTCTTTTGAAAACTTGATCTTAAGCTAATTAGTCTTTAGTATAAAAGAAATAAGTTCACCTTTGTAAGGATAATTGTATGTAATCAAAACATGAATCTTCTAGATCGTAAAGTCAAGTTTGAAAGACATTTTTAGTAAATACATAACCTTAAAAGATTTTACACCGTGGGATGTCCTTAACTATAACTATGTATTGTGGTTGGACTTTTATGTTGTGCCTTGTTGAAGAGAAAAGTGAATTGTTCATGATGGGTGTTGTATGTTTCCTTGTTGCCTATGTGGTCAACATTGTGTCAAGCTTATTGAGAGTTGGTCGTAGCCCTTTCTGGTCACCTGTGTTGTCGTGTAAACTCCAAGTAAGTAAAAAAAGTTATCCAAGTTTTTGATGTTGTATTTGTGTGTGTTTTTGAGTTTTTAGGTGTATATATATATATATATATATATATATATATATATATATATATATATATCTCTTGGAGATATACGTATTAAAAAAGAGTAACTTATTTAAAAGAAAATGTTAACTTATAAAAGTATAGATCTATTGGGTAAATATAAAATACCCAAGTGGGTATTTTAGCTTAATCAAACTTGCAACAAGTAATGAGATTTGCAACTAAACCCTTGAATAGGGTAGAATAGAAATGGAAAAATAAAATAAATTGTAGTAGGAGTTGTGAGCATCCATCCCCAAACTTCTTCCTTCTCATCCATGGCTTCTTCCTCTTCCATCCTCCTTTAACCTGCAAAACAAAAACAAAGAAATAAATGAAATGGGCAAAAAGAAATGAATAAAAGCCTTCCTTAGAGATTTTTAGGTTTGATTTGAAATCTTCTCCTCCAATGGCATAGATTGGATTCATCCAATGGCCCAAATTGTCTCCTACAAAAGTTAGGTGGGGGTTGGTGAGAAGTATTATTTGATCACATGGGTCTTCTTTTGAATGGGGCCACTTGTGTGGTTTGAAAGTTAATTAAATTATTGCTTTTATTTTTATTTAATTTAAATAAACTCCCTTCCTTAATAATTTAGACCCACTTTTATATTGGAGAATTAAATTATTAGTTTTGTGTAAATGAAAGAGCTAGTTTAGTTATGGACTTTAATTATTAAATTATTGCATGACCTTAGAAACCTATGTATTAAATTAATTTAGGATTAATTGAATAAAATATTTTAAATCTAACCATAGAATTAAATCCATTCGTTTAATTTAATAATATTATTTAAAGAATTTTGTGGTAACAGTTCGAAACCAAAGGTCGACCTTATCGTTGCCCTCGCCCCTTTTAACAAAAGAAAAAAAAAAATTCCATAATTTTTCTATTATAAACATTGTTTGATTTTAGGTTACGTAGATGGAATTTTGTGTAGGTTACATAAAACACTTTATAACCCAAACCATGTAACAATGTATTCAAAACTAAAATCACCTTAGAACTCCCGCTTAAAAAACCCCTTAAAAACATAGTCACCAATAACAGTCAATAAGAAAACTATGAAAGCACAAAAAAAACTACATTAATATAGAAAACCCTAGAAACTCCAATCATCAAATCCTATACCTGAAAACGAAAGCCCTGAAATCACGCGCGAGCACCAAATCAAATCCAATGGGATTTGATGGACAGAGGTGAAAAAAGTAAGGGTATATATTTATATTATATGCTTAATAGATATTAGAGCACATAAGTACCATTACAGTTTTATAGTATTCTAAATTCTAATCATCTGTGATTTACAGACATAGCATCTTGGAATCCTAAGCGAGATTGTGTGGTTCGTTGCAAAAAATAATAATAAGTATGAATAGAGACACAATCAACGAGAGACATTTAATCCATGGCCTCACACAGTCGATCACACAGTTCATCACACAGTAGATATGAACCTGCCAGCTGTGAAAACCCTGTCGGTGTACTTAATTTGCAAAATGGAGTGGTTCCCTGAGCCCTCCACATTAAGTACACAAATAGGATGGATAGAAACGTATATCCGAGCGCATGCCACATGCCCACTAAATTGTCAACACCGGACAGTCTTACCAATTGCAAGGTGACACAAATCCTATTTATATGTCTGGATTATGGGGTATTTGCATCATGCCTTGAGCAATGGAGATGGTTACTTTCGGAGAGTTTTTACTGTGGGGCATTTGCTGGCTGTGTCTGTACATTGGATTTTCTTATGTTATTAGAAAGAATAAAAAGCTTCCTCCTGGGCCTCGAGGATGGCCTGTTTTAGGCTGCCTGCCACATGTCAATCTCACAAACTTGTCCAAGAAATATGGGCCAATTGTTTATCTCAAATTGGGAACCTCGGAAATGGTGGTTGCCAACACTCCTACTACTGCAAAGGCCTTCTTGAAGACAATGGATATAAATTTCTCCAACAGGCCTCGAAATGCAGGCGCTACTCATCTGGCCTACAACATGCAAGACATGGTCTGGGCGCCCTATGGGAAACGCTGGACGATGCTCAGAAAGGTATATATATAATCCATTTTTCTATGCTCATGAAATAGTTTTAATCTGTTAATTGTTATGTTACGTATATCACATGCATTTTAAGACAAGTTTTGTTACTCTTCCAGTTATGTAATCAACACATGTTAGGGGAAAGGCATTAGATGAGTGGCAGCATGTAAGAGTAGCCGAGATGGGCCACATGCTTCGTTCTATCCTGACACACAGTCAGAAATCCCAGACAGTAAATTTGCCTGAGTTGCTCAACATTTGTGCGGCCAATATATTTGGACAAATAATCCTAAGGAAAGTGAGGGGGTGGAGGCTAACCAATTCAAAGACATGGTAGTCCAACTCATGACTACAGCAGGATATTTCACTATGGGTGATTTTATTCCTTCAATTGCATGGATGGACTTGCAGGGAATAGAGCGGGGGATGAAGAAGCTGGCAAAGCAATTTGATGACATGTTGAATAGTATGATTGCAGAACACCAGGTTATGGCCAAGAAAAGAATGGCGCCAGACATCTTGGACATTATTATGTCTCAACGCGATAATTATGAAGGCCAGGGAGAAAACTATCTGACGATAATATCAAAAGCCTTCTTTTGGTATTACCTATTTCGTTTTCCTTACAAATAGATGATAATAATTGTTTTAGATTATATATATATATATATATATATATATTTCATGTAAAAAAATTAAATTTACGATTAATTTCATTTTGATTTCGTATTTTATATATCTTGTTTTATATAGAACTATCACATTAACGGAAAAGTTATGCATTGTATATTATAACTTGTGCTGGATTTTGCGAAGGGGTTTAGACGTTTTTAATCGTTTTAGATGTTAAAACACAGTTACGTTTGAAATATGACTGTCATGATCAACAAGTAAATATATAATTCAAATGTCAAAATGATATGTATATTCAAAATTTAACACACACACACTCACACATACACACACATTATAATTTTGTGAGAATTATGGAAAAAATAACATAAATGAAAATGAAAAATTTGGAATAAAAATAATAAAATTATCTTAATATTTTATTAATGAAATATAAACATCTTCATATCTCATTCATAAAATAGAAACATCTATTAATTTTGATTTTTAATTAGTTTTGTTTAGCTTTATTTTATTGATTTTGATTTGTAATTTTTTTCTTTTTTTTTTTTAATTTCTTACAAATAAAGATTGAATAGTGGACTAGATGCATTGGATTTGGGATTTTGCAAGAAAAGTGAAATTAGTAGATTTAACTTGTAAAGTTGGAAGTTGGAAGTTAGAAGTTGGAATTCAAAACTCATTTTGCACGAGTGATGTGTGAATCATTTTTATAATTTTCTTCATTAATTTTAAAAAATGTAAATGTAAATTTTGTTTTTTTATATTCTCATAAAATTTAATGATCCTCTCTCTATCTATATAGGCCATCGGCTCACCACCGCCACCCTCCCCCTATATTTATATAGAAGATAGACCTCTCTCTAGATGGGGCCGATAGGACGAGGATTATCCAAGACTAAATATAAGTTATAAAACTATGGGACAATATTATAAAGAACAACATCCATATAGAATTTAACTTAATTTAAATATTTTGTAATAGTTATTATAATTTTTTTATATGCATATTAAATTTTACACGCCAAATGTTATATATATATATATATATATATATATATATATATATATATGTAATTTAGAACTAATTCATAAATATTTATAGATCAATGAATATAGTCATTTTTAGAAACAAAAAAAAATCTCTATTGATTAATTAGGAGAAAGAGAATTTTTTACTGAAAAATAAAAAATAATCAACTAATTACACTCTAATCAGCCACTCTCAATATTTTAGTAATGTTGTTACTTATAAATTTAATGTTCCATTATTTTTCTTAGAATTGACATCTTCTAGAAATAATTTTTTAAATATGAAATGTGCATTAAGATATTTTATATATAAGGAGTAGTATAGTTATTGAAGGTTTCCTATATATAATGTTTAAAGTTATAGAATAAGTGAGTTCTAAATATATAGTTTTATTTATTTTGTAGGATTTATTTACTCTGTAGGCCGACCAATCAAGTAGTGTGATTGAATGGAGTCTTGCTGATCTAATCTTAAACCCAAAACTTATGAAACGTGCACAAGCAGAGATGGACAATGTAATCGGTGTTGAAAGGAGGCCGAAAGAGTCCGACATTCCAAATCTTCCTTATTTATCCGCCATCTGCAACGAAGGATTTCGTAAGCACCCCTCCACTCCACTCATCCTTCCACGCATCTCCACACAAGCATGTGGGGTAGGAGGATACTATATACCTAAAGGTATCTGTCTCACAACCAACATTTGGGGCATTGGCGGGACCCTAAAATATGGGAAAATCCCTTAGACTTCAATCCTGATAGATTTTGGGATCCAAGATTGATCCTCGTGGAAACGAATTCAGCCTCATACCATTTGGTGCGGTGAGGCACATTTGTGTTGGTGTTAGGATGGGAATTATTATGGTGGAGTACAATTTAGGTTCATTAATCCAAGCCTTTGATTGGGAGCTACCATCAAGTATGAAAACAATGAATATGGAGGAGGCTTTTGGGTTAGCATTGCGAGAAGAAAGAGTCTCTTGTTCTTCTACTACTACCCCACGACTTCCTCTTCATTTATATTAAATGTGTCTCAAATTATCTTAAGTAATATTTTAAGTTTTCAATAAAATATCGATACTAAATATTAAATGACATTATATTTAATAGTATTAACTTTATATTTTTCTCTCTTATTATTACTATTCTTGATAATATTACATAATTTTCTTATGACTAGTTTTGAGGTTTATTTTCCAATCAATTAACTATAACTCTTATTTGTATGAATAAATTCGTTAAATTATTTAAAACATTATAGATTTTTCATGTGATTAATTATGAGGTTAATTTTCCAATCAATTAAAAATTATTCTTATTTATATGAATAAATGTGAACTTTGTAAAAATATCAATTAAATAAATTGAAAAATCCATTTATTTGAGATATTAATATTTAGTATTTTTGAAGTCTTACACAAAATGTCTTACGAATATATATATATATATATATATATGTGTGTGTGTGTGTGTGTGTGTGTACACATACATACATACATACATATATATATATATATATATATACATATATATATATATATATATATATATATATACACACACACACACACACACACACACACACGGATAACAATGATGTTTGAAATAAATTTTTATTGCATGTATGTTGAATCATAAGATAATTTCAAAACAGGGTTAACACCCTCATGAGTTAATAGAGTGCCCATGTACATCTAAGAGAATCTCAAAATTCTTCCAATATAATGAGATCCCCGCTTCGTACCTATGTTTCAAGGGTCGATAATACCATCACAAAATATAAATATCATAGTTCCCAAGGCCATGTCGCCCACAAAACCAAGCATGCGAGCTATGTCACCTTGGGCATACCCCCATTGCCTCATAAGGACCATATCGGGGTAAATTCAAACAAATATGCACATACAATATAATATAGCCATCTTACCAAATCATTCAAGAAAACCACATTACATTCCCGATGAAAAATATCCAAGCAACATCAAAAACCATAAATCTTTGAGTCAAAAAATAATGGAAAATAAAAAATAGCAATAAAAGATAAGTGGAAAAGTAGTTACATAAAAACTATGAAAATATTTTAATAAAGGAATGAATCAATAAATGAGCATTACATTCCTATGAAAAATATCCAAGCAACATCAAAAACCATAAATCTTTGAGTCAAAAATAATGGAAAATAAAAAAACAACAATAAAAGATAAGTGGATAAGTAGTTACATAAAAACTATGAAAATATTTTAATAAAGGAATGAGTCGATAAAAGAGCATAAAATATTATCAATAAGTCAAATAAAAGTGTTGGTTCTAAGTCACAAAATCAAGTGTACAAATAAAAATATAGATTAAAAAATGAACATCATAATGCACGAGGCGGTGTTAGAGGCAACTCATAGGGTACTACTACACCATCAAGTGCATATCTTAGAATCCAATCAAACATCGACCGTAGTTAATAAATAATAATAACACACTAGGTTACAACATTGTAGTTTCCCAAATTTTGTTTTTAAATCATCATATAAATGTTTATATCTTAATCATCACCCCAAAGTTTCCATCTAAATAACCACAATGTTCCCTAAAACACAAGACCATATCATTGAAATTAGGTTTTACTATACACCATATTTACAAGGAATTTACAGATAAATACATTAAAATAGGGAAAGTATAACATCCCTGTATGTTCAATTTCACAAGGGCTCACTATCCTTACATAAGACACTTGCAATACTCAATACAACACTTGGGTTACACCGACACATTGAAGTACATTAGGCTCATTTTTTTCCCTAGAGGTTCCAAATCTTGGACCTCAAATCTGATACCATATGTCATGCCCACATTTTAAGACCCCAAAATAGTTAAATCGAAGGTCATTTTCTATTTCTTTCTTGAACACAACACGCAATTATCATGCAAATTAAAAAAAAAACCCATTTTACACTTATGACACACACCTAGTACAAAAGTAACAAGAAAGTGTTTGCTTCACTATACCCTCACACATACAATTCACCATATATGGATTGTCATGAAAATTAAAATTTTCCTTTTATGTGTAACTTCACAAGGGCTCACTATCCTGGCACAAGACACTTGTAATACTCAATACAACACTTGGGTTACACTTGACACAATAAAGTACATTAGGCTCATTTTTCCCCAAAGGTTCCAAATCTTGGACCTCAACTCGATACCATATGTCATGCCCACATTTTAAGACACCAAAAAGTTAAATCCAAGGCCATTTTCTATTTCTTTCTTGAACACAACACACAATTATCATGCGAATAAAAATCACCCAGGTTTACATATATCACACACACGTAGTACAAAAGTAACAATAAAATGTTTTCTTCACTATACCCTCACACGTATAATTCACCATATATACATTATCATGAAAATTATAATTTTTCCTTTTATCCATTCTTTAAAATATAATTTATTTAACTTCTTGTTTAAGGAATAAATCACATGAAATTTCATTATTACTTAACCAAGCATGTACATGACAAAAATTGAGCTAGTTTTTATAAGTAAAATTACACAATTAATGTTTACATCACCATGATTTACACAACAAATACTTATTTTACATACTTAGGGCATATGGTATTTATTGTTTACTCTATAACATGGGGAATGTTTTAAGCGCAAAATAATAAAGGTAACACTCATTATCATATTAGGATTCTATCCTCTGCGGTTCAACCGGTTTCCCATATGAGTACCACACTTACTTCCATTTATTCATCTTAAGATTATCAACCTAATTCACGGTACATTAACAAGTGCGGTCGTATTAATCTTAAAATGAAATTGGACCAACTGCATACTACCCACGATGGATCCTAAATCATTTGTTATAAGCTACATTTTTACACAAGTTTCAAGGAGGCCTTCTCATTTGAGTTTCAGTGCAATTCGTGAAACACAAAAAGTTCCTAACTTATCTAAATTTATTTATGAAAATACGAAACCCAAGGTTTCGGCCTAACATGTTGAAATTAGTGGATGCTCACCTAAATATGACCCCTTCCATGTGGTCGCAAAAGTAATAGGTGATATAATATCTTCCTAATCATGCTTTAATATAGGTGGAGAGTTCATTGAATGGATTTAAAATCCATATTCACATAAATATATGGTATACAAAATATGGGAAAAAAAACTATTCTCAAAAAATTTAGGGTTTAGATAACCTACTACGGTTAAACCAAATTAAGTAGCATGGCGATAAGGATTATGACAATATTCTAGTTTCAAAAAAGTTTTATATTTCACCCATACATTACTGTTGTGCTTTCCATGTTCGAGATATAACCTAACAAATATTACGAAGTGAAAGGTTTTCTATACACAAAGTTGGAGTAATTTTAAGAAGACATTCTGGAGAGAATATGCCCAAGTTGGGGCTCATTGGGTTAATATGTGTTGCCCACTATGCAAGAGTTTACACAAAATTGAGATGTGTTATACATACTTGTTACCTATATTAAGTTGATAATTACATTCATTAAGAGGTAGGTTTGTGATAAGATCATAATAATAAAGAAATCCGAAGCATATAATCAATATCAACACCATACAAGAGATATATATGTGCCAAGATGAAAAATTATTCAATATATTAAGATAAATACCCTAAAGGTAGGTTAACAACATGCAAGGATCCTCAAGGAAGGCTAAGCTCCAATATCTCTTAGTATGGTAACTCCACTTCAAGGGGGATACCTCCATATACCTCTACAAAGTAGAAGATTCAACTCATACATCAAGTCTCATAATGATTCTCATATCGTTTATATAGACATACATTATTGTAAATGGATGGTAATTGTACGAAAGAAAATCAATGCGTGACCTTCTTTGCACTCGACTTCCCGAGGTCGTGCCAGAGATAGCCAGTGTAGAATAGAAATGGATGTGTTTGTGTGGTGATGTTGGGGAATATTATGAGGAAACCTTATATCTTTGAAACAAAATATTGGGATCTACAAGTCTAAGGAAAAGAATTCTCTCCTAACTTGAAGTGGTGTGATGGATCAATATGATATGATAGCTTCTCGGAGACTCCAGTCAATATCGAGCTCTGTCGAGATTCTATTCACTAGTTTTTGAACACACATGAAAGTGACCAATGGGATTCTTGTATATATTTCTAGACAAGGTCATGGAAATAAGGATGAGAGGCACAATGGAACCATATGGACTATGCATGATTTTTTGGTCTAGTCCGAATGTCTTAGTTTGAGCGATGCTTTGTTGATAATGAAAGTTGTGCGATGATATCAGGTGGAAGTGGTGACGATCTAAATACTGATGCATGCAAACCATTTTTGATATCTAATTGGTTATTAGGCCCATTGGGTTGCAGAAGACCGAGGATCAAACCAAAAACTCGCGGAGGTTGTGATCCTGTTATGGTCATGCACGTAATCAAACCCTATTTCTAGGAGCATTCCAATAATCATAGGCTTGATTAACAGTGATGTTTAGTGTGTTTATTTGTTCTATTTTCTCAAAGAATGTAGCAGGTGTGTGTAAGATTGTCAAACGTAAACTTGTATCAATTTCGTAATAAATTCCGTCCCTTTGGGTTGTGGGACCAAAGGATCACAACCGTACGTATTTTCTTGTTATGGGCCATTGATGGTCATGCAGAATGAATTGAAATGATCTTGGTAAAATAAAATAACTATAAAAGGAAATCTAATCTATGTTTTTTTGGTTTTATAGTATACCGAGAAAAAACAATAAAAGCAAACCAATTTAACAAAATTAAATGTTTTCTATCCTTTCTTGTTTTTTAAGCAATACTTCTAATCTAATGAACACACTAAATACAAGTAATCAACCATATGTAGCTAGTTACTTGTGGGATTATATGAATATAAATCTAAAAAAAAAATCTAATTTAATCAAAACCATTCAAAGCCTACCTCGGAGGTGAAGAACAAATCATAACCCTAAAAGATCTATTGTTCCCCAAAACTTCCCTAGTAATGTTGAAGAACAAGATTTCTAATGATTTGATCTACTTGTAATTTCCTAATCAATTAAAATGAAAAACTTTGCTACTCTATTTGATATTTAATTTAAACTAATGATTTGAAACTGATAACTTGAAAAATGAAGCAAATAAATCATAGTTCCAACTTGGATAAGCAAGAGCTTTGGAAAACGTGATTGTATATGTATCTATCCAATCAGCTTTGTTCCTTTCTTTCTTTGTGTGTTCATATGAGTCCAAGGGATTGGGAATGTAAGAACAACAATAGAAGAAGACGCTTGAGCAATGGTAGCTAGAAGGTAGTCTAGTTCTACAATGCAAGTAAAAGAGAGATAATACAAGAGATCTGAGCTTGGATATGTAATTCCTAGAAGGATTTTGATAGCAATACTAAGTAAGATACACATTAATTCTTAGGCCTTTTTCTTGAACACAAGCATAGAATATATAAGAATTGGTGCTAGGATGTGTCTTCATGCACAAGGCAAGAAAAGGTAGTTCCAAATAACTAAAGCAATATAAAAAATAGAAGAGGGAAGAAGAACCAAGCAATCAAAACTATTTTTAGACCAATCGGTTCACAAACGTGTCCTAAAAGTGAAGTTAAGTGAAGTGTCACATGTTAAAAACACGCATGACGAAATTTGAAAAAATCACTCAGGACCGCCTCCTTATGCGGAGCGATAGTCACAAGACTACCACCTGCTTGGGTGGCGGTCTTGGCACTAAAGTCCAAAACATGCACAAAATGAGGGGGGAAGATTGAAAAAGAATGCAAAAGCTAAGTAAGGGCGTCTAGGATACAAATATACATTATATATGGGTTTAGGAGCTTGAATACATTCTAAAAGACATGAATCATCATTGAGGACTTTTGTAACCATTTTCCGAGAATGTAGCACATGAAAATTTTGGTGCGTACATATTTCCCCTCAAAGAAGCATATTATCCATGAAGAGGCATAAAATGCGGAGTTTGAATATGGAATTCCCAAAATGGGGAGTTAGAAGCTATACCTACCATGTAGTGCCCACTTCCCTTTGACACCTTTTGATACCGATCATGATACTATTGATTATATTATGGACATGATTACTTAATCGTATTATGGTATGATGTTAGATGTTAGATCATAGATTATTGTTGACCTTGATTTAGTTATGATGCACAATGATTATTAGAGACATTTTTATATATTAATGATGATATGACGTTTGACATGGTTATATTATGGATGGTGTTCGACAATTGATATTTAGATATGGTGAGTAGACATAGAAATGGAAATTATTTGATGATGATATAGTTGTTGAGTAAAATTACAAATGATCTTGTTGGTTGCTTGGATGTTGTTGTGATTCATATATCTAGATGATTTTGGAATTTTATTTATATTATTTTGGATGTTCTGATATGGCCATGAGGCCAAAGGAGGTATTTGTGTTTTGCAGGTTAAAATATCACAACAAACATCGGGGATTGGAGACCAACCACATTGGAATTCTAGATGAATTCAACAAGGTCACCATGGCAACTTGTATTTGTTTGTGTGCTTGATTGTGTTAGGGATTTCCATGGGGGGATCACCTTTAAACATGACCAAGGGTTATGTGTATTTATTTATTTGGTTCCTTTTTATTGATGTTTGTATGTGTTTATTAAGTGATGTGTTTATCCCTTTTATTTAAATAAATTGTGGTATATAATGTGAGTAATCATATTGTTAAAATAAATTAATCAAATTGGGACATAAGAAAGTAATTATTGGAGTGGTTGACTCTTGTATTAAATGTTGTAAGATATGTGTAAGTAAAATTTGGAGTATGAAACACTTCATCTTCTTTGGAATTCGAAATTGTCCTTGGAGACTGATTTTGGAGGCTTGTGGGACAAGTTAAACTTGTCCCATACCTCTTAAATTTGCATACCAACCTTACCTATGGTTGGAGAGTTTAAATCTAGCTTTCATTATGAATTTTTGTAAGCCTAGCTGAATGTTTTAATTGCACTTCTTGCTTGAAATTAATTTCAGTCCTTCAGGACATGGGATTGATTTGAGTGTGTAAGTAAGATTGTCATATTATTCACCTACTTATTTATTGTGTCTTGGAGATTGAATTTGACTTTTGGGTTGGGGTTGAGGATGTGTGATGTGGCATCCTACATGGATCCACCTCATCCTCTTCTCTTCCCTCTTCTATAAAATTCGTATTGGTTGCCTTGTTTTGGATTGCTTCACTTTTGGAAACTCATTTTGGGGAGAATTCTTTTCTTTGTGTTGGAGCTCTTGCTTGTAGAAGTTTTGGAAGATTGTTGCATGCTTGTGCTTGGCTGATTTGGATTTCTTGCATTGTGTTGTGTTGGTTCTCAAAATAGTCTTGCCCCATTTTATCATTGAAAAATTTATCAATTTATGGCCCCTACCATAAATTATCTCCTTGTGTTGTGCTTGAGAGGTCCCTGCTTTCCTTTTTTTTCGCCATGATCAGTCCTTTCTTGGACCAAAGATCATGCATAAAACCAAAATTGTTTCCTCGTTCCCCTGTTCATCTGAAAAGGTTTGTATTTGGGTGTAATAAACTCGGGCTCTCTCGTTCTTTCCGCTTTTCCATAGGCGGGATTTGTTGTAATGCTTATGAATTCTCTGTCCTTGTAGAAAATATCATCTCCAAGCTCATGTGGCCATTTTTCTACATTTTATGGTTTGACGGCGTTTCTCCCAAGAAAATTTGTATCGTTGCATCAACGGGAAACATGGCCTCTTTTGGTTGGATGCTGCTCGGTGGGGTAATTCGTAATTTATAAATCACCTCAACTTGAAAACTCGGTCTACGTGGAGGAATGATGCTCATTTGAAAGTTCACTTTTTGGTTTGGCCTTGAAGTTACGTTGGGAGGACACATGGAGGTTTCTGCTACTTTTCCCGGACTTAGACAAATTTTTATGTAGCTGGTATAGTTTGGTAGAACAGAGACACATGGCATGCCAGTGTTCATTCAGGGTCTCCGCTTTGGGCACCATTTTGAAATTGTGCCATGAAGACACGTGGAGGCTTCTGCTGGGTCTTCCCATACTTAGTATTTTTCAAAAAAAAATTTAAGGGGCCTAGGACATGTGGAGAAACCACGCATGTTTGAGGACCGGACCCTTGAAGTTTACTTTAAAGAAGCGCCAGGAGGACACTTGGAGGCCTCTCGCTCACTTTACATTTTTCTTGGACTTTTCAATGGCCAAAGGAGATTGCCTCGGACCTCTGACACATGGTGCCTTCCACTGAGCTTTAACCTTCAAACAAATCTTGTCAGAGCTAGGATACGTGGTGAGCCCATGCTCTTTCGAGGTCTCAAATTTTGGGGACCATCTCAAAGTGACCCATTGTGATGCGTGGTAGTTTGAAAAGTTAGAGGGGTGGGGAAGTTGACCATCGGAGGCAACTTGTATTTTTCACCTCTTGTTTCCAAAAGTATTAAAACATCAAAGTGGCCCACAAACCCGATAGAGAATAGTCAAATTTTTCCCGGTCAACGGTGGGGAAGCGAACCATCGGAGGCAACTTGGATTTTTTGCCTCTTGTTGCCAAAAGGATTAAAACATCAAAAGTGGCTAGTAGACTCGGCGAGAGAATAGTCAAAATTTTCCCGTGTTAATGGTGGAGGTGCGGACCTTCTGGGGAAAATTTGCAAATTTTTATTTTGTGGAGAAAGCAGTCAAAAGTAAAAAAGGGAGTGTGATTCCACTAGGACCCACATCAGAGACTAGAAGCAGAAGGGTGGAGTCATGGGAAAATTTAGAAAATTTTCCCTTTTCCAAAAAGGAGGTGAAATAGTAGAATTTGGCCACGGTTCCTTTGGGACCCACCTTAGGACACGTGTCAAGCTCATTTCATGAGGGCGGATGTACGGGGCAAAATGTGTAAATTTTACATTTTTCCAAAAGTTGTAAAATGAAAAGGAAACCTGCAGGCCCACTCTAAAATGGATCTCCCACGTGGACAGTCCAAATTCAAAATAGAAATCAATGGTAGTTGTGTCTCTGTATCTGATTTTTCTACAATTTTCACTCTAGAGCTCCTGGGGATGTGTATTCTTATGGTTTTTATCATTTCTTGGAGTCTCTACACGCCAAATGAAGAGGAGAATTAATCTGGAGGCTTGGTTTGGTGGGGAAGGTCTGAAAAAGTCTCTTACCACTAATATGCAATTTGGTATCGCCGATTCAACCGGATTTTTATTTCTTTGGCATGCAAAAGACATGTTCATATCTTAGTTTGATGAGGAAAATCTAGGGACCTATTTTACCATTAAGATGAGATCTGATCTCTGGGATCGATATGATCTTCCATTTTTCCTTCTCGCACGCAAAGAACCAGATTGGACAGATTAGGGGCAAAAGTGGTTGGCGAGTAAAAGGAAAAATAATCTACCAGAGGAGGAGTTAAATGTGGGAGATATTCGAAGAGATCTCGCCCGCGAAGGACTTGACAAATTTTTACATATTTGATTCTGGGAATCAAGATTAGGATCATGGCGAGCACTGGTGCACTCAATGTTTTTGTTTTTGGGGAAAACTCTATTGCAAAATATTATAAATGGCATGATTTTTTCCATGTTGGAGGTTGGAGGTTGGACATTGGAATGTTAGAGTGTTAGAAGTTAGAAATCGATTCCCTAAGATAAAATCTTGTTAGAGCCCGTATTTCTAAGGGACTTTATTTGAGAACTCGTATATCTCTTTTATATTAAACTCAATCATGTCAAGGTGGTTGCGAGTGTACATCCATTTACAAGCTCGAGACTGCTTCTAGAAACTTTCCTTTCGATAAGTTTAATCAAATTTGAGTTATTCTGTGTTGACTCTGAGAAATTAGTGTCTGTTTTGTTTCAAAATGTCTACAAATAGTTTTATTTGTTCCTATTGCAATCTTCTAATGAAATTTTTGTGAAATCAGTCAAGATCTCATCCCTGTGACAGTTTAATGGTATCTGCAACTTCATTTCAAGAAGAGCCTTCATCTTGGATGAGATAAACAGATTTAAAATCAACTCACTGTCATTTGTTGATAAAGATTGTCTGTAAGTCTTTGGGTGTACCTTAGGTGTGGTAAATCAGAAACTATAGTGTTTAATTGGGTCCTCTAATTCGAGCCTTCATGTTAGGGTCTTAAAGATTATGTGAAAACATGCTGATTTGGGCCTCCATTGAAGCACACCTTCTGGTTGAAGGAACGTCTTGACTGTTCTAAAGCTTTCTGTTGTAAAGTTGCTCTTTATTGTAAAGTCCCTCCAAAGGTCTAGTATAATCAACTTTATCCTGCTTCACCTCCCACAAAATTCATTCAAAAATAATTAATCATACCCATACTACCCCTGTTTGTCATGTGTGTATACAAATGAAAACATTTTACTACCAAAAGATGCAGAAACAATCAGGTTTTCATTGTCTTTAGTGGCTTGAACCTTGCTTAGAAGATATCTCCATTATCTAGAGTGAAACCTCGTGAGAATTAGGTTTTTTTATATGATCATATTTTCTTCAAGGTCTTCTTAAACATTTCACAAGGGAGGAAATCCCCATCTCCTCCATAAAAAATAGGCTACAAAAGGGTCCTCTCACCCTGGTTGAAAGGCACAAACATAAAGTAGTGAGGATAGATCAAATCCTCTTCAATGTGCTATCCATTTCTCCACATCTTAGTGATAGAGGGCCAGTTAGATCCCATCCTGGATAAAAATGACTCACTATGATCTATCTGTCTCTGAGCTTCTTGCTAAACCTATGATGCTGCTCAGAATTTGAAGGAGAATAAATTTGGGTACCAACACTTTATTGGCGCCGTTCTTAGAAAATAGTGATTGCAGTTCATATTCGTACCCTAGTAAACACTTCATGTGTGATCAAAGTGATAATACATCTATTCAAACATCATTTTTTGTTCGGGCCTATAGGAAGTTTTCAAAGTTTCAAGTGTATGTGCAACTCTTTCAGTTTCTACACCTAGTGCACTACCTTTCATTGAAAAATCAAAAGAAGAGTTAGGTATTTCCATTTCCAGTAGCTAGTGTTGATAGACATTTGAAAAATCATATTTTAGTGCATTTGCAAAACTAAGGTGGAAATCCTTAGTGGCGACTCCTTGTTGATCTGATTCTTGATGAGTACTAGTGTCTTAACCTCTGTCAAGTGAGACTTGTTACTAATCTTTGTAAAGTTTGGAAGGAAGAAGATATTTCTTTGCTAGGGATCCTACTAGGAAATTATTTCCAGAGCTAGGAAAAGCAAAGTCAGAAGGAAGAAAATCCTGAGAGTTGTTGGAGATCAGCAGAAAAGAAAAGGGATCTCCATTGATGAAAGTGATTAGCCTATCATTGAAGACTGCTATTCAAGTGATTCTGAATTAGGTAGTCTTTTTGTGGAATTAAATTCTCCATCTGGAGAGGGGCCTTCATTTGATTTTGAAAAGTTTTCTTCTCATTCTTCTCCTGTCTTTTCAAAATTTGATAGGGATTTCCAAGAAATAAGGCCTTTAGGGGATATCCATTTTGAAAGTTATACTCCTGTGTTTCAAAGACCCTCTTGCCCCTCATCAATTTGTCTCCCCTCCAGGTCACCTCCTCAAAACAACATGGCCCTACCCCCACCCAGACCTCCATTTGTTGTAAATACCTTTGGACCTATAAATTTTGTAGGGATGGCTGGTTATCCAAATGCAGTTCCTCAAGATGTAAGGAACAGACTACCAAAGTTCCAAGGAAACAACACTATAATTGGTGATCAACATCTAAAGCTTTTTATCAATATGATGGAAGACTTTGAGATTGAACATGAAGATGTATATATCAAACTATTTATCCATACTTTGGAAGAGGATGCAAGGGACTGGTATAAAGCTTTTCCAGATAATTCAATTGATTCTTGGATAAAGATGAGCAATGCATTTAGATTGCAGTATGGTGATAGAACTGACCCTAGGTTTCTTTTGACATAATTTGAAAACATAAAAAAGAATCCTAATGAGTCATTACATGATTTCAACACAAGGTTTAATAAGACCTTAAGGAGATTTCCTGTTAGGATAAGGCCATGTGATGAATCATGTTTGATCAAATATTCAGATGCATTTGATAAAAAGGTTGCTTACTACTTAAGGGACAAAAACCCTACTAATTTGAGGTAGGAATTCACCATGGCCCTGCAAATTGAGAGTAACATCAAGGCAATTGGAAAGCCTCCAAAAATGGAGGGTGTAAAACTAATTAACCCGTGAAAAAAACATTAGACAATCAAGGTTTGTTGATTTGGAGGAATTTGTGAAAACTTTGGCAGGGGCTATCAAAGAAATATCATACAAATTAGCCCGGAAGAAAAGGGGATTGAGCAGAGTTCACAAGGCCAACACAAGCAACAAGGCTAAGACAGGTTTATAAATCACCAAAGATATGATGATAGAGGCAAGGGACTTGTTGGATTTGGAAATAGATAGTCCCAAGCTAGGGATAACAGAATGGTACCTGACCCTTTGGCTGTCAAATTTGTCGTTGTGGAGGAGACATATGTCATTGATTGGTGTGACATATGTTTCATGCCCCATGCTCCATGTGAGGAAGATCAGCAAGGAGAGGAAGAAGCTGATGATGATAATGATGATGATGTCTGCATGGTGGGTTGATCCACAAGCTTAGAACATGGAGCAACTTCAATTGAGGTAATAAATGCTTGGAATGTTGTTGACTTTTGGGATGCATCCAATGGGTACCTATTATTCCTCCCTCTCATACTTTAGAAGTTGATAGTGTACAAGCTTTTGAACTAGCCAATAATGACTTTGAATACCTAAGAGATTTAATGATAAAAAGTATGATGGAGGAATCCCATCTGAGGAGGACAGACAGTTATTGATGAATGTTGTTGTGGCTCAAGAAAAGGAGCATAACACAAGAAGCAGAGTTGTCAAAGGACAAGGCCTCATGCTAAGCCAAAAATCCATTTCTTTCAGTATATTCCTAAAGAGGCTCCTAAGAAAGATGCATCTTCCAAAGGCCTTGTTACCCCAAACAAATCTCATACCCCTCCTCATGCCCAAGTTGTCAAAGTTCATGTGCCATCTAATGAGTGTGTCATCCTTCCTTCCAATGTTGCCTTACCAAAGTCTTCCCCTTATGATATTGCCCAAGTCTTGAGTCAGATCAAGATCTTAGTTCCAATTGTTGAAGTGCTTAGGATTCCCGAGCACAAGGAGAAGGCTCTTGAGTATTTGGGGTGAGAGAGAGAGAGAAGACCGCACTAGGCGAAATATAAAATTGTGGAAACCCCCAAGTCATTGAAAAGTTAGAAATACCACCACCAAGGCATGGAGGAACTAGGTGAACCACCTGAGGTTTATTTGGGTACATCATTAGTGGACTCTCAGCTAAATGTGGATCCATTCTTGACCACTCTAATAATTAAGGACATATTGTTACACAAATGCATGTTTGAATCAGGGGCATCATGCATGCCTTTGGAAGTCATGAATAAGATAAATATTAAGATTACAACAACATATGGGAAGTGCACTGCTATGGATTCCAGAGAGGTGCCAGTGGTGGGGTGTGTGAAGGGTCTGGTGGTGTAACTTGCAGCCTATCTAGGAAGGAATTTGAAACTTGATGTAGTTATTGTTGACTACCCAACCAAGTGGGGTATGTTGTTATCTAGAAAGTGGGCTGCAAGTGTTGGTGGGAGTGTTCAAATGGATATGTCCTATGCCACCATCCCAATTGAGGGCAGCCTTGTCAAGTTGTATGGGGAAAAGAAGATGTTGCACCTTATTGAGGATCCCAACAATGCATCCTATGAGATATTGTACACAAGTGTTGATGCTGATAACTTTGTAGGATTTGCTAATGGAAAAGAGCACAAGATTGAAGAATGCAAGTGTCTTGAGCAGGTAGGCTCTCCTTGGACTTTATTGTTTGATGGAGCTTGCTCCAAGTTTGGAAATGGTGCTGGTGTTGTTCTGATCTCTCCAGGCCAGGAAAAGTTTGTCTTTTCCTTCAAACTCAACTTTGAGTGCACTAATAACATTGTTGAGTATGAGGCACTATTGTTAGGTTTGAGGATTGCATGGAAATATGGTGTTAAAGACATCATTGTCAAAGGAGATTCAGAATTAATTGTCAAGTAAGTCAGAAAATTGTATGCCACAAAAAATCGAAATGAAACAATATAAGCATGTAGTTTGGGATCTCATTGAGATGTTTGATTCATTCAACATTGTGCATCATGATAGGAAGTTCAATGATTTGGCAGACATGCTTGCTATGTTGGGATCTCGGTTTGATAATTGTGTAGTGTCCCCATATTGTGAATATGATGTTGAGGTGCTAACAAGGCCATCTGTACTCGACAACATTAAGCATTGGCAGGTTTTTGATGATGATGCTCAGTCAAAAGATTTTTTGTAGAATAAAGGAGAGTTTGGTGATCAAAATATCGATTGGGATCCAATGGTGTGCATAGCATAAGGTAAAGAAACCTTCTTTGGCGAAGGCATCATCCAACTGAAGACTAATACCATTCCTAGAGGGCTGGTTGCTCTTGAGTCCAATTTTGATAACGTTGATTGCATTATTATCGATGCATGGAAACCTCAAGTGATATTGATGAGGATGACCTTGCACAGAGGAGAGACGAAGGAAGATCTAGTTAGGAAGCAATCTCAAAGCAGGAGGAGAAACAATCCTACATCAAATTGTTGAAGAGGTATCAAGATTTGCATGGCTTGGAATCATTCTCAGTGAAGGGCATACAGAGAGGATTTTTTCAACATGAGATTCACTTAGAATCTAATGAAAATCCATTCCGGTAGAAATGGCGACCAATCAATCCGCTCCTATCTCACAAAATGTAAGAAGAACTGAAGAAACTGAGAGATGGAGGGATTATTCAGCCCACAAGATATTCTTCTGGGTTGCAAAATCTAGTACCCATCGAAAGAAGAATGGTGACATCAGGATGTGTGTGGATTATAGAAATTTGAATAGAGCATCAATGAAGGATAATTATCCTTTACCAAACATGAAAAACATGCTATAGATAGTGAATGGTTCTGAGTTACTTTTTACCCTGGATGGTTTCTCTGGTTATAACCAAGTTGTGGTGAAGGAATCAGAAAGAATTAAAATAGCCTTTACCACTCCTTGGGGACTTATGTGTATGTTAGGATGCCCTTTGGTCTGATGAATGCTGGACCAACCTTTCAGAGAGTAATGGATGTTGCTTTTTCCGGTTTGTTCAACGATTTTATTGTTGTTTACCAGGATGATGTGATTGTGTTCTCTAGAAAGCGAGGTGATCACTTGCTGCACTTGGAAAAGATGCTGATAAGATGTAGAGAGTATGGAATTTCACTCAATCCAAAGAAGTGTCACTTTGGAGTGTAGAAGGAAAAGTTTCTTGGTCACATTGTGTCACAAGGAGTGATGATTGATCTAGAAAGGGTAGAGGCCATCAACAAGGTCCCAATTCCAAGAACCAAGAAAGGAATCCAGTCCTTATTTGGGTAGATAAACTTCATCAGAAGATTTATCTAAAACTTTGTTAAGATGACCATTCCAATCACCTCCATGTTAAAGAACCAGGTCATTAAGTGGGAGGAGGATGCCATTCAAGATTTAAATGGGATTAAAGAGGCATTCAAGCATGCACTTGTTCTAAAGCAGCTCCATATTATTATAATCCCTTTCAATGGTAATCTTTTACTTTAGAGAAAACCATTGCATCTGTCCTGTTGCAAAAGGATGATGAAGGGGATGAGAGGCCAATTTCCTTTTTTAGTAAGGTATTGTAGGGGGTTGAGCTAAAATACACTATTATGGAGAAATAAACATTTGCCTTGGTAAAAGCAATTTTTTTTTTCAAGCCTTACATTTTCAGTTCTACCATTGTTGCTTATGTTCCCCACACCATGGTGAAAGCCATCTTATCAGAGATGGAAGTCTCAAGTAAAAGGTGCAAGTGGATGAACAAGTTGCAAAGAATATGATATGGATATCCAAACCACAAAGTTGGTGAGAGGTTTGGAGTTGGCTAAGCTTATGGCTGAGAGCAACTTGCAAAATGTTGAGGTGAATGAGGTAGGAGAAGGAAGGGTAGATGTCTTTGAGAAACTAATGAGTTTTGAGTGGTACAAGGATGTGATTTTTATCTCGTAAATTTATACCGCCCTGAGCATTTGAGTAAGAACCAGAGAGAAGGCCCTTAAGTTGGCTTCCAAGAATTATGTCATTACTGATTATGGGTTACCTTGGAAGAACCCCGAGGAGTCCTCTTAAGGTGCATCAATGAAGATGAAGCCACCAAGATGAAGCTCAAATTTGTGTGCACTAATAACATTACTGAGTATGAGGCACTTTTGTTAGGTTTGAGGATTGCATGGAAATATGGTGTTAAAGACATCATTGTCAAAGGAGATTTAGAATTAATTGTCAAGTCAGAAAATTGTATGCCACAAAAAATCAGTGAATGAAACAATATAAGCATGCGAGCTTTGGGATATCATTGAGATGTTTGATTCATTCAACGCTTTTGCATCATGATAGTAAGTTCAATGATTTGGTAGACAGGATTGTTGTGTTGGGATCTCGGTTTGATAATTGTGTAGTGTCCCCATATTGTGAATATGATGTTGAGGTGCTAACAAGGCCATCTATACCCGACAACATTAAGCATTGGCAGTTTTTGATGATGATGCTCAGGTCAAAAGATTTTTGTAGAATAAAGGAGAGTTTGCTGATCAAAATATCGATTGGGAGCCAATGGTGTGCATAACAGAAGGTAAAGAAACCTTCTTTGGAAAAGGAATCATCCAACTAAAAACCAATACCATTCCTAGAGGGTTGGTTGCTCTTGAGTCCAATTTTGATAACATTGATTGCATTATTAGCAGATGCATGGTAGCCTCAAGGGATATTGATGAGCATGAACTTGGCACAAAGGAGAGACAAAGGAAGATCTAGTTAGGAAGCAATCTCAGCAAGGAGGAGAACCAGTCCTACATCAAATTGTTGAAAAGGTATCAAGATTGCATGGCTTGGAATTATTCTGAGTTGAAGGCATACAAAGAGGATTTGTTTCAACATGAGACTCCCTTGAATATAATGCAAAGCCAATCAGGTAAAAAAGAGACTAATCAATTTGCTCCTATCTCACAAAATTCAAGAAGAATCAAGAAACTCGAGAGATGGAGGGATTATTCAGCCCACAAGATATTCTTCCTGGGTTGTAAATCTAGTACCAATTAGAAAAGAAGAATGGTGACATCAGGTGTGTGGATTTTAGAAATTTTAATAGAGCATCAATGAAGGATAATTATCCTTTACCAAACATGGAAAACATGCTACAGCTAGTGACTGGTTCTAAGTTACTTTCTACCCTGGATGGTTTCTCTGGTTATAACCAAGTTGTGGTGAAGGAATCAGAAAGAATTAAAACAACCTTTACCACTCCTTGGGGGACTTATGTGTATGTCAGGATGCCCTTTGGTTTGATGAATGTTGGAGCAACCTTTCAAAGAGAAATGGATGTTGCTTTTTCCGGTTACATCAATGATTTTATTGCTATTTACCAGGATGATGTGATTGTGTTCTCTAGAAAGCAAGGTGATCACTTGCTGCACTTGGAAAAGATGCTGATAAGATGTAGAGAGTATGGCATTTCACTCAATCCAAAGAAGTGCCATTTTGGAGTGTAGAAGGAAAAGTTGCTTGGTCACATTGTGTCACCATAAGGAGTTATGACTGATTTAGAAAGGGTAGAGGCCATCAACAAGGTCCCAATTCCAAGATCCAAGGAAGGAATCCAGTCCTTCTTTGGGTAGATAAACTTCATTAGAATATTTATCTCAAACTTTGTTGAGTGACCATTCCAATCACCTCCATGTTAAAGAAGGACAGGTCATTAAGTGGGAGGAGGATGTTGTTCAAGATTTCAATGGGATTAAAGAGGCATTAAAGCATGCACTTGTTCTAGAAACTCCAGATTATTAGAAGCCCTTTCAATGGTAATCTTTTTATTTAGAGAAAACCATTGCATCTATCCTATTGCAAAAGGATGATGAAGGGGATGAGAGGCTAATTTCCTTTTTCAGTAAAGCATTGTAGGGGGCTGAGTTGAAATACACTATTATGGAGAAATAAACATTTTCCTTGGTAAAATAAAAAAAGGTTTTCAGGCCTTACATTTTCAGTTCTACCATTGTTGCTTATGTTCCCCACACCATGGTGAAAGACATCTTATCAGAGATGGAAGTCTCAAGCAAAAGGTGCAGGTGGGTGAACAAGTTGCAAGAATATGATATGGATATCCAAACCACAAAGTTGGTGAGAGGTTTGGGCTTGGCTAAGCTTATGGCTGAGAGCAACTTGTAAAATGTTGAGGTGAATGAGGTTGGAGAAGGAAGGGTAGATGTCTTTGAGAAACTAATGAATTTTGAGTGGTACAAGGATGTGATTTTTATCTCAGAAATTTATATTGCCCTGAGTATTTGAGTAAGAACCAGAAAAGGGCCCTTAAGTTGGCTTCCAAGAAATATGTCATTACTGATTATGGGTTAGCTTGGAAGAACCCTGAGGGAGTCCTCTTAAGGTGCATCACTGAAGATGAAGCCCCCAAGATAATTATTGATCTCCATGGAGGATTTTGTGGGGGGCATTTTGCTGGAAAAGTCACAGCACACAAGATCCTGAGGGTTGGTTATTAGTGGCCAAATCTCTTCAAGGATGTAACTCTTTTGGTTAGAAGATGTGAGAGTTGTCAACCATTTCTCTGGAAGACTGAAAGGTTCAGGCTCCTTTCCTTTGTAGCCTATATTAATTGAAGCCTCATTCAAGTAATGAGGAATGGATTTCATTGGTGATATTTCAGATCCTTCAAGTGCTGGCCATAAGTGGATTCTTGTAGCCACTGATTACTTCACCAAGTGGGTGGAGGAAATCCCCACCAAGAGAGAAACACACCAAATTGTCATGGACTTCATGCTGAACCATATCATCTGTAGGTTTGGGGTGCCAATCAAAATTTTTGCTGAAAATGCCATGAGCTTCAGAGCTAAACACTTGGTGGCAATGTGCAGAGAATATGGGATAAATTTTACATATGCCTTTAATCATAATCCCCAAGGAAATGGATAAGCTGAGTCTAGTAATAAAAATTGGTTGAAGATTATTAGAAGAGCCTTGGAGCTTAACAAGAGAAAATGGGGTGAGCAGTTGAAATTTATTGTCTGGGCTGACCAAATTACTATTAAAAGGCTACTAGAAAGAGTCCATTTGAGTTGGTGTATGGAACCCAGGCCTTTCTACCCTTGCATATGTAATTATCCTCATATCAGTTCATGTAACAACTGGAAGATCAAGAAGTAGGTCCATATGATGCCCGCATTAACCAGATTGTTGAACTTGATGAAGAAACGAGGGCATCTCACCAAAGGCATATAAAGTTTAGAGAGAAGCTGAAGAATTTTTTCGACAAGAAGGTCACTCCTGGAGCTTTCAATGTTGGGGATATTGTGCTACTATGGGATATTAGGAGTGAGGATAAGGGAAAGCATGGAAAATTTGATGCTCTATGGATGGGCCCTTACTCCATTGATATTAGAATCAGTGAACATACCTTCTTCCTGAAGGATTTGGATGGGGAATTTCTCGAATTTCCTATTAATGACAGGAATTTGAAACATTTCTTGGATTAATTCCCTAGAATCAAGATGAGCATCATCTCATCAAAGGTATAGTTTGTTGGATTGTTTCTGTTTGTATGTTTTTTCTCGTTTTGGTCCTTGGTGAGCTGTTTTTGTTAGTTTCTCTATTCATTTTTTTGGGAGATGGCTATGTTTCTTTAGTAAGATAACTCCTTTGCCCAATGGATATTTTGGTACTTGGTCTACCTTTATTATTCTCGCACTCACAGGGATTTCCCATCCCCGAGTCGGAGCTGATGTTGGTGCTCAAAATAGTCTCACCCCATTTTTCCATTGAAAATTTATCAATTTACGGCCCCTACCATAAATTATCTCCCCATGTTGTGCTTGAGAGGTCCCTGCTTTCCTTTTGTTATCGTGATCAATCCTTTCTTGGACCAAAGATCATGCATAAAAAAAAATTGTTTCCTCGTTCCCCTGTTCATCTGAAAAGGTCTATATTTGGGTGTAAAAAACTCGGGCTCTCTTGTTCTTTCCATTTTCCACAGTGGGATTTGCTGTCCTTGTCATTTTTTCCCTAAATACTTGAGAAAAATGAATGGATGTGGCTCAGAGAAATGTATTTGAGCTTTGTAATGCTTCTGAATTCTCTGTCCTTGGAGAAAATTTCATCTCCAGGCTCATGTGGTCATTTTTCTACATTTTATGGTTTGACGGGTGTTTCTCCCGGTCAAATTTGCATCCTTGCATCAACGGGAAACATGGCCTCTTTTGGTTGGACACGGCTTGGTGGGGTACTTCATAATTTTATAAATCACCTCAACTTGAAAACTAGTCTACGTGGAGGAATGACACTCATTTGAAAGTTCACTTTTGGTTTGGCCTTGAAGTTGCGCCAGGGAGGACACATGGAGGTTTCTGCTTTGCTTTTCCCAGGACTTAGACAAATTTTTATGTAGCTGGTACAATTTGGTGAATAGAGACACGTGTGAGCCCACACTCATTCAGGGTCTCCACTTTGGGCACCATTTTGAAATTACACCATGAAGACATGTGGAGGATTCCGCCGGCATTCCCAAATTTAGTCTTTTTAAAAAAAAAAATTAAAGGGCACTGGGACATGCGGAGAAACCGTGCATGTTTGAGGACCAACCCTTGAAGTTTACTTTAAAGAAGCGCTAGGAGGACACTTGGAGGCCTCCGCTCACTTTGCATTTTTCTTGGACTTTTCAAAGTGGCCAAAGGAGACTACCTCGGAGCCTAACACATGGTGCCTTCCGCTGAGCTTTAAACCTTCAAACAAATCTTGCCAAGCCAGACACGTGGTGAGCTTGCACTCTTTCAAGGTCTCAAATTTTGGGAACCATCTCAAAGTGTGCCATTGTGATGCGTGGTAGTTTGAAAAGTCAGAGGGGTGGGGAAGCAGACCATCAAAGGAAACTGGATTTTTGCCTCTTGTTGCCAAAAGGATTAAAACATCAAAGTGGCCCGACAGACCCGATAGAGAATAGTCAAAAATTTTCCCCATTCAACGGTGGGGAAGTGGACCATCGGAGGCAACTTGGATTTTTTGCCTCTTGTTTCCTAAAGGATTAAAACATCAAAATGGCTTGCATACCCGGTACAGAATAGTAAAAAAATTTCCCCAGTCAACAGCAGAGGTGCGGACCTTCGGGGGAAAATTGGAAAATTTTCCTTTCGTGGAGAAAGGAGAATTTTTACAAAAGGGAGCGTGATTTTGTTGCACCCACATTAGAGACTAGAAGCAGAAGGGCAAAGCTACGGGTAAAATTTGGAAAATTTTCCCTTTTCCAAAAAGGAGGTGAAATAGTAGAATTTGGCCGTGGTTCCTTTGGGACCCACCTTAGGACACATGTCAAGCTCATTTCTCAAGGGTGGAGGTGTGGAGAAAAATGTGAAAATTTTACATTTTTCCAAAAGTTGTAAAAGGAAAAGGGGAACCCGCAAGCCTGCTCTAAAATGGATCTCCCATGTGGATGGTCCAAATTCAAAATAGAAATCAACGGTAGTTGTGCCTCTGTATCTGATTTTTCTACCATTTTCACTCCAGATCTCCTGGGATGCGTATTCTTATAGTTTTCTATCATTTCTTGGAGTCTCCAAAGACACCAAATGAAAGGAGCATTAATCTTGAAGCCTGGTTTCGTGGGGAAGGTCTTAAAATTTTTCTCACCATTAATATGTAATCTAACTGTTGGATTCGACCCGATTTTTCTTTCCTTGGCACGTGAAAGACCTGTTGATATCTTGGTTTGGTGAGGAAAATCTAGGGACGTCTTTTACCATTAAGATGAGATTTGATCTCTGGGCTCGATCTGATCTTCCATTTTTCCTTCTTGGGCACGTAAAGAACTAGATTGGATAGATTAGGGGTAGAAGTGGTTGGTGAGTAAAAGGAAAAATGATCTACCAGAGGAGGGAGTTGAATGTGGGAGATGTTCAAGATATCTCCCCGAGGACCTCGACAATGTTTGAAATTTGATTCTAGGAATCACGATCGGGATCATGGTGAGCACTAGTGCACTCAATGTTTGGGTTTTTGGGGAAAAATCTATTGCAAAATTTTATAAATGGCATGATTTTTTCCATGTTGGAGGTTGGACGTTGGAATGTTAGAGTGTTAGGAGTTAGAAACTGATTCCCTAAGAGAAAACTTGATAGAGCCCATCTTTCTGAGGGACTGTTTGAGGAACTTGTATATCTCTTTTGTATTAAACTTGATCATGTCAAGGTGGTTACGAGTGTACAACCATTGACAAGCTCTAAGACTATTCTAGAAACTTTCCCCTGCTTTGATAAGTTTAATCAAATTTGAGTTATTCTATGTTGACTCTGAGCAATTAGTGTCTGCTTTGTTTCAGAATGTCTACAAATAGTTTTATTCATTCCTATTGCAATCTTATACTGAATTTTTTGTGAAATCACACAGGATCTCATCCTGTGACAATTTAATGGTATCTGTAATTTCATTTCAAGAAGAGCCTTCATCTTGGATGAGATAAACAGATTTAAAATCAACTCACTGTCATTTGTTGATAAATATTGTCTGTAAGTCTTTGGGTGTACCTTAGGCATGGTAAATCAGAAACTATAGTGTTTAATTGGGTCCTCTAATTCAAGCCTTTGTGTTAGGGTCTTAAAGATTATGTGAAAATGTGCTGATTTGGGCCTCCATTGAAGCACACCTTCTGGTTGAAGGAACGTCTTGACTATTCTAAAGCTTTTTGTTGTAAAGTTTCTCTTTATTGTAAAGTCCCTCCAAAGGTCTGGTATAATCAACTTTATCCTACTTCACCTCCCACCAAATTCATTCAAAAACAATTAATCATACCCATACTACCCCTGTTTTGTCATGTGTGTATACAAATGCAAAATGTTTACTACCAAAACATGCAGAAACAATTAGGTTTTCATTTTCTTTAGTGGCATGAACCTTGCTTAAAATATATCTCCATTATCTAGAGTGACAACTCGTGAGAGTTAGATTTTGTTATATTGATCATATTTTCTTCAAGGTCTTCTTAAAAATTTCACAAGGAAGGAAGTCCCCATCTCCTCCATAAAAAGTAGGATATAAAAGGGTCCTCTCACATTGGTTGAAAGGCACAACCATAAAGTAGTGAGGATAGATCAAATCCTCTTCGAGGGTGTTATCCATTTCTCCACATTTGAGTGACAGAGGGCCAGTTAGATCCCATCCCCGGATACAAAATGACTCACTATGATCTATCTGTCTCTAAGATTTTTGTTAAACCTGTGACGCTACTCAGAATTTGAAGGAGAATCAATTTGGGTACCAACATGTTGAACTTGGAACAACTCCATCATGGAGAGGTAGGAGCTTGGCTCTTGTAATGCTTCTTTTCTATTTATGAAATTGTTATTGTTGTGGATGTTTTGGCATGTTTGTGGGATGTTGGGTAGATGGCCTAGGAATGGTGTAGGAGAAGACTATGGGGTTCATTTTGTGGGAGGCACAAGTGTTTTGGGGAGGTATAAGTGTGGAGGGAGTTGGGATTTGGGTTCCACCTTACAAATAAATAGCTTGCATTTCTTTACTCGTTATGGGGTGTCATAAGAGGTTGGGGAGGCATAAGGAAATGTGAGGAATAAGGGGTACTTGGGGGAGGCATAAGGGCATGTTAGGGCTTTGATATACTATATTTTGGTGGTTTGAAATCAGGTGGTGATACCCATTTCCCCTTTGGGAGGCATAAGTAGCATCCCCATAGTTTCTTGCTCCTTTGGCTTGCTTGATGAAGCCTCAGTGTTGTTTGTCATGCTTTAATGTAGTTGTAAACTACATTTTGTTTTGGATTGTGTTTTAAATGTGAAAATGTTGCTTGTGTGTTGTGGAAGCCTTTGTTGCCATGAGTTGAATCACGAAGGATGGCTTCTCCTCACATCATTGAATGTCTTCACCGGGTGGAGATCGGTGCCTTTCCCCTACTCTTATTGTGATCAGAATTGGAAGAATGATAAATCTACATGTTGTTCTAGAGAAAAGGAGAAAAAAAAAAAGTAGTTTGACAGTCCCTTATTGAAATGAAATCTTATTGTAACCCTTCCCACTTGAAGTGGATGAACTCGTATATGTTTTGTAATGGAAATATGTTGTATTGAATATGAAATTTGTAATTTTGAAATGTAAAGGACAGATATACTCTATTCTGCTTTAAAGAAAGAGATGTATTTTGTATATTGTATTGTGAAAATCAACAGAAAAGAGAAGTTGTAAAAGAAGGAAATCTTGCCTTTTGAATAAAATTTGCATTCTTTTCCACGATTGGAACTATTTCTCGTTTAAAATCCAAGTTTGAAATGTATTTGAAATATTTGTTTGAAAGGACGAAATACGTGTGAGGAAAATACGAACTCTGTGTTTTGAAATGTGTAAAATTGGAAATTAGAATTGCATGTTGGTTTTGAATAGTTTGATTTGAATCAACTAAATGTATTATATTAGAGTTGGAATGAATTCTAATACTTGGAAGATGAAAATGGCAAATAGATCCTTTAAATTTGATTTTTGTTTTGTATTTTCAAACTAGACCTGCAATAATGAAATAACAAATTAAACGATTAGACTGAAGTAGTATGCCATAAATGAATTCAATTGGACAGAAACACATAAGGAATTTCTTAGAAAACTTAGCAAAATCATGCTCGAACCGTTTTGATATTGTTTTTCTTTGTCAAGGTTGTTTTTTTATTGGGAGTCAATCAAACAAACTTACCTTCCAAATCCATCCTAAATCCATGTAAGAACAATTCTCCATGTCTATTTGACATGTTGAGGGAGGAAGAAGATCATTTGATTAAAATGTCATAAGTTAAAATTTACTAGCTTGCCTTTTAAAATCCTGTAGATCATTTTTGTGAAATTGACCCCTTAAACATTAACAAAATGAAAAATTAATGATTCCTGTGCAAAGAGGACGTTGAGAGATTTCCAAAAAGTCCTCATTTTCCCAAAAATGATCTCCCAATCAAAATTTATGCCCCTCTTGAAGTTTTCTTCATTTGGCATCAAAAATAATTCTTAAATGTCTAAAACAAATTTGGGAAAATTTCCTCGCGAACCCGCAGGCCCGAATTTTCCCTAGTGATTTTTGGTTTAAAATGCCAAATAAACGAATTACCCCACCACTCTGCTGACCCGCAAGCCTTTATTTTTGTCAAAAATCACCTAAGTTCAAAAAAATAAATTTTGGAAAAAATTTCTTTGCGGACCCGCCTTCCTACTTTTACCTTTTTGGTTGTTCTTCGTGGCGGTGTGGGCTTAAAATTTAACTTAACCTTTAAAATAATTGGGGAATTTTTTCTAAGTTTCCTCCACTACCCTGCCGACCTGTAGCCAATCAGGTGCTACCAAATGGTGTCACAAGGCGTTGGCAGGGGAGCGGATCCCCTTTTTAGCTTAGCGCTTGGAAATTTTTTTGGGAAATTTTTCCTAAATTCTCCCGCCGGCCCGCCAATTGCATCCAATGGATGGTTGACATGTGTCTTCATGATGCGTCCATGGAGGCATGGAGATTTTTAAGTCTTTAAACCTTTTTCTCAAAATTCAAATTTTTCTAAATTACTCCAACGGCCTTGACGGGCTGCAACCAATCTTTGAGTGACACGTGGCATCGTTCGGGAAGTCGGAGGCACGGGCTATTTTAATCCTTTGCGCTTTTAACCCTAAAGTATAAAATATCTAAGTTTCCTCGCAAGTCTATTTCCCCCATGACAAATCAGTGCTTGACACGTGGTGCTTTGGGCATCAATGGAGGCGTGGATCGTTTGATTCCATAGCACCTTTCAGCCAAAAAGGATCATTGTCTTAAAATCCTCCGACGACCCGATTTTCCACCAGAGTTTAGAAATGCCGACATGTGTCCTCTTCAGGCTCGTAGGGACACGGAGGCAGATCAAGATTTTTTTCTAAAAGGGAAAATTCACTAAAAATATCCCCGCTCTATCAGCCCGCGCATGGGAAAATTTTCTTCTTAGCCAGGCCCGTAGACCCGCTTTTGGGAAAAATTTCCTCCCAAGGTCTGTCGGCCCATAACTTGAGAAATATGAGGAGTTAGGAGGACTTCTTTATATCACTAGAAAGGTGAGGAAATTTACTATCTAATGGGAATGTTTTTGGGAAGTTTTTAGTGTGTTAATTTTGAGAAAAATCAAGTTGAATATTTTAAGCTTGTTAGAGGGTGGTTTAGTGAGAAATTACCCTCTTAACCTAATAGATTAATCTAACCCTAAGTTTGGACCTTGTGATCTTTTATAATTGTTGTATTAATAAAACTATAAGCTATTAATAGTTTTTGCTTTGAAACTTGCTTGCGACAATCTGTTGTCTTGTAACCTGGTTGTAGACTCATTTTTTAAAGAAAAATTTATTCCATAATTTTTCATAACTAATCCTAGGTTGTTCTTGGGTCTCAAGTGGGTTGTTTTAACGGGAATCACACTTGGTATCAGAGCCATGGGTTCAAATCTTGGACCCTTGGGAACACTAGAAAACTTGAGACATGAACTCTAAACTTAGTACGATATTAAACCTAACACACTTCAAATCTAGAGAACAACCTTGTTGAAATTACATACTTAGTAAACATGGAAAACTGAATAAAACTTAGAAAGAAGAACTAACTCTCGCCTTGGTCTGTGCAGGAGGCATAGATGGGACAAGGGGTATTTTCACATAGACTTAGGCTTGCCACCACCGGATCATGTTGTAGCAGCCATCCTACCATATATTTTATAGACACTCCAGGACATTAATTCGCCTTACGCAGAGGGTCCGTGGGAGCACGTGCCACTAGACATGATAGAGAGCCATCAGATGAGGCTCAGGCACCTTCTCAACACAGTGATGATCAAAGAGCAGAGAAATCCCATGTGGATTCAGAAGCTAGAGTACATCACCGAGAGGGATAGGGAGATTGGGTTCCAAGACACAGAGATAGGTCTCAGAGCCCTAGGCTTAGGGATGAGCATGCAGAGAGGCATAGGGGTCGCCCGACCACCACTGCAGACCATATCAGGGATATCTTAAAGCTACAGACAACTCATTATTCTAGTGACATAGGTGGATTTCAGACAGAGGCCTAGTTGGTGAGCTTAAGAGGGTGCTTCAAGCTCTGCCCTTGCTCTAGAAACATGAAAGCTCATGTTGCGATCCATCTACTGAGGGATGGATCTGATGTCTGATGGAGGACAAAGGAGTAGAAGCTTGATGTTGATTCTGAGATAGTTACCTGGGAGCTCTTTGAGGAGTGATTTAGGAGTAGATATTTGTCATAGAGGTTCATACAACAAATGGGATAGATGAGTTTCATGACCTCCGATAGACATCTCTTATAGTAGCAGAGTATAAGAGTAGATTTCTGGATCTACTCCAGTATATTGAATACATGCAAGATGAGCATTTGTGGATCCACAGGTTCATTCGGGGCTTGAATCTAGACATTGGAGGTGTAGTACGGATCCATTATCCACAGAATTAGCTGAGGTCATCGAGAAGGCCTATATAGCAGAGGAGACTCGGGAAAGAACCAATGAGGCTAGAGACTAAGTCCGGAGCCGCATACAATAGATGTAGGACAAAAAATTGAGGGGTTCAGTACCTCTTCCTCATGGTGGAAAAGGTTAAGCATAGTCACCTTTTAGACCACAGTAGTAGCAGTAGCGTGAAGTAGTCCCGCCCACCTTATAGACCCCTACAGAGGTTTGATGCATAGAGAGGTCGGAGTATGGGGCCTCCTCTTAGGGGTCCCATCATTACACAGGTTCCCAGAGAGCTCACTTAGTAGGAGCTCGCTAGTATATACCTCAATAGACCACAACCGGATCATCAGGATCCACACCACAGACCTCTAAAGTATCGATCGAACCTGCTACATAGGGGAGAGGATCAGCGGTTGTTTTGGGTGTGGTATTACTAGACATTTTTGGAGAGACTGCCCATAAAACCCTAATAAAAAGGGTAAGGCACAGATCTCAGAGCCTACTTTTGGTGACATGGGGTGCAGTCATAGGATGTACACAGTAGTCAAGAACCACTAGACAGAGCATTAGAGTATAGTTATTGAGACTACATGTAACATTGGTGGTATTCCTACCTCCATTTTGTTTGATTCTGGTTCTTCTAATTCTTTTATTGCACCATCTTTAGTAGAGCAATGTAGGTTGGTGGCAGTTAGGTAAGGTCATAGTTAGGATGTTGAGATGGATTCTGGAGCTAAGATCTCTGTAGAATCCTTAGTTAAGGAGTGTGTAGTGGATTTGGGACCTTTCACCACTACCTCGGATCTTCATATCCTTCCGTTGGGATCTTATGGAGTCATCTTGGGCATGCAACTCTTATCTGCACACAGAGCTAGAGTGGATTGTTACCACAAGATCATATCTTTTACAAATGATCTAGGAGTTGAGGCAATGATAGCAGGGGTCAGGAGACCCATTTCTATTTGCACCATCTCCGCTATGCAGCTTAAGCGGTGTGTGCGATGAGGTTGTCAGATGTTTGTTGTCACAGTTAGTGACCAATCAGAAGATGGGTCTAGTGGACCATCGCTAGATGACCATCCCATTTTGAGATATTTTTCTGATGTCTTTCCAGGGGAGCTACCGGGGTTACCACCCCCATGTGAGATTGATTTTCATATAGATCTGGTTTCTGGGAGCAGAGCCTATCTCACGAGAACCCTATCGAATGACAATCCCAAAACTCTGCGAGGTCAAGTTTTAGCTTGAGGGCCTTTTGCGAAAGGCCTAATTCATCTCAGTATGTGCCCTTGGGGCACATTGGTGATCTTTGTAAAGAATAAGGATGGATCCTTGTGGTTGTGTATTGATTAGTGACAACAGAACAAAGTAACGATTAAGAATCGTTATCCCCTTCTGTGCATTAATGATTTGTTTGATTAGATTAAGGGAGCCACAAATTTCTCTAAGATAGACCTTAAGTCAGGCTACCATCAGCTGAGGATTTCATAGGTGAACATTCATAAGACTTCCTTCCGTATGAGATATGGCCACTATGAGTTCAAAGTGGTACCTTTTAGTTTGATGAATGCCCCTGCAGTGTTTTTGAGTTTGATGAATGGGGTATTTAGGACCTTCTTAGATCACTTCGTGCTCATCTTCCTGGATTGCATTTTGATTTACTCACGTACGCGTGAGGAACATGAGGGGCACCTTCGTCAAGTTCTTCGATGTCTTCAAGAGCAAATTTTTACGGGAACTTAGAGAAGTGTGTAATCTTTCGAGACGGGGGTGTAGTATTTGGGTTATATCATTTCTGGGGAAGGTATCACCATCGATCCTTCAAATATTAGAGCTATCATGGATTGGTCAGCACCCACTACTATGACTGAGGTGCACACTTATTTGTTCAGGACTTCTCTCAGATTACGTACCCCATCACTACCCTTCAGCGGAAAGGGATGAATTTTGTTTGGTTGGATAGGTGTGAGTAGGCCTTTAGGAAACTGAAGGAATGTCTCACTATAACACCTATTCTTGCAGTGCCGGATCCACAGGGTGATTTTTTTGTTTGCACAGATGCTTCTTTAGCAGGGCTTGGAGGTGTGTTGATGTAGGAGGGAAGAGTAGTGGCTTTTGAGTCTCGCAAACTCAAAGATTATGAGCTTAATTATCTGACTCATGATCTTGAGCTTGCGATAGTTGTGCACATTTTCATTCAATGAAGGTACTTTATTTTTGGTCAAAGATTCACACTTAGGACAGATCACTTGAGTCTTCACCACCTCTTCACGTAGCCCAATCTCAACGCTCACCAACGACATTGGATGGAGTTTATTTTTGAGTATGATATGGAGATAGAGCATGTGAAAGGAAAGGAGAATGTGGTTGCAGAAGCTCTTAGCAGAGAAAAGACATGTGATTATGGAAACTTTAGTGGGCACGGATTTATGGACCAAGATTCTTCAAAACTTCCTCTAGATAGCTTTTATGTTGCAATTCAAGTAGAGATTGAGTCATAAGGACCCCTTGAGGGGAAGTTTGATGGTTTTTATCTAGAGGTAGATGGCTTTGTGAGGCACAAAGGTCATATTTATGTTCCCAGAGACTGCAGGAGGCACAGGATAGGTAGAAGAAGTACGTGGATTGGCATAGGACTGATCATAGTTTTGATGTGGGCATGAAGGTGTTCCTTCGTGTCAGGCCACACAAGAGCCCCATCCGTTATGGAAAAGGTTCTAAGTTAGCTCCTAGATTTGTTGGTCCTTTTGAGATCTTGGAGCGTATTAGCCCTTTGGCCTACCGTCTAGCATTGCCACCTAGCTTGTCTCGCGTACATGATGTGTTTCATGTTTCAGTTCTTAGGAGATATGTTACATATCCTTCTCATATGCTAGATTAGACATCATTACAGGTGCATGATCAAAGCGGGTGATGGTGGAGCCCATTCACATTATAGATCACAGACCACCCGGGCCTTCGAGGCGAGAGACATTGACAAGGTCCGGTGTAGTGGAACATATATGACGAGACTGCGGCTACATGGGAAGATGCTACATTACTACGAGTTAAGTTTCCACATTTGTTCCAGTGACTTCAAGGAGGAAGCTGATTCTAAGAGGAGGGGGATGTAGTGCACGCCCCTTTGACACCTTTTTATACCGATCATGATACTTTGTTGATTATATTATGGACATGATTATGGACTTTATTATAGTATGATCTTAGATGTTAGATCATGGATTATTGTTGAGCTTGATTTAGTTATGATGCATAATGATTATTAGAGACATTTTTATATATTGATGATGATATGCCATTTAACATGGTTATATTATGGATGTTATTCGATAGGTGATATTTAGATATGGCGAGTAGACCTAGAAATAGAAATTATTTGACGATGATATAGTTGTTGAGTAAAATTGCAAATGATCTTTTGGTTGCTTGGATGTTGTTGTGATTCATATATCTAGATGATTTTGGAATTTTATTTCTATTATTTTGGATGTTCTGATATAGCCATGAGTCCGAAGGAGGTATTTGTGTTTTTAGGTTAAAATATCAAAACAAACATCGAGGATTGAGACCAACCACATTGGAATTCTAGATGAATTCAACAAGGTCACCATGGCAACTTGTATTTGTTTGTGTGTTTGATTGTGTTAGGGATTCCCATGGGGGATCACCTTTAAATGTGACCAAGGGTTATGTGTATTTATTTATTTGGTTCCTTTTTATTGATGTTTGTATGTGTTTATTAAGTGATGTGTTTATCCCTTTTATTTAAATAAATTGTGGTATATAATGTGAGTAATCATATTGTTAAAATAAATTAATCAAATTGGGACATAAGAAAGTAATTATTGGAGTGGTTGAATCTTGTATTAAATGTTGTAAGATATGTGTAAGAGATATGTAAGTAAAATTTGGAGTATGAAACACTTCATCTTCTTTGGAATTCAAATTGTCCTTGGAGACTGATTTTGGAGGCTTGTGGGACAAGTTAAACTTGTCCCATACCTCTTAAATTTGCATACCAACCTTACCTATGGTTAGAGAGTTTAAATCTAGCTTTCATTATGCATTTTTGTAAGCCTAGATGAATGTTTTAATTGCACTTCTTACTTGAAATTAATTTCAGTCCTTTGGGATATGGGCTTGATTTGAGTGTGTAAGTAAGACTGTCATATTATTCACCTACTTATTTATTATGTCTTGGAGATTGAAGTTGAATTTTGGGTTGGGGTTGAGGATGTGTGATGTGGCATCCTACATGGATTCACCTCATCCTCTTCTCTTCCCTCTTCTATAAAATTCAAATTGCTTGCCTTGTTTTGGGTTGCTTCACTTTTGGAAACTCCTTTTGGGGTGAATTCTTTCACTATTTTGGAGCTCTTTCTTGGAGAATTTTTGGAAGATTGTTACATGTTTTTGCTTGGCTGATTTGGATTACTTACATTGGGATAAAGTTATTATGTTGGAACTTGGAACAACTCCATCATGGAGAGGTAGGAGCTTGGCTCTTGTAATGCTTCTTTTCTGTTTATGAAATTGTTATAATGATGGCCTAGGAATGGTGTAGGAGAAGACTATGGGGTTCATTTTTGGGAGGCACAAGTATTTTGGGGAAGTATAAGTGTGGAGGAGTTGAGATTTTGGTTCCACCTTACAAAGAAATATCTTGCATTTATTTACTCGTTATGGGGTGCCATAAGAGGTTGGGAGGCATAAGGAAATGTGAGCAATAAGGGGTACTTGGGGATGCATAAGGGCATATCGGGGCTTTGATATACTATATTTTGGTGGTTTGAAATCATGTGGTGATACCCATTTCCCTTTTGGAGGCATAAGTAGCATCCCCATAGTTTCTTGCTCCTTTGGCTTGCTTGATGAAGCCTTAGTGTTGTTTGTCATGCTTTAATGTAGTTGTAAACTACATTCTGTTTTGACTGTGTGTTTTAAATGTGAAAATGTTGCTTGTGTGTTGTGGAATACTTTTTTCCATGAGTTGAATCACATCTTCTATTGCATTATGGTTGGGGCTCGGGGCCAATGAAGAAGGATGGCTTCTCCTTGTCATTGGATGTCTTGGTTGGGTGGAGAGCGTTGCCTTTCCCCTGCTCTTGTTGTGATCAGAATTGGAAGAATGATAAATCTACATGTTGTTGTTTTGGAGCAAAGGAGAAAAAAGAAAACAATTTGATAGTCCCTTGTTGAAATGAAATCTTATTGTAACCCTTCCCACTTGAAGTGGATGAACTCATATATGTTTTGTAATGGAAATATGTTGTATTGAATATGAAATTTGTAATTTTGAAATGTAAAGGAGAGATATACTCTATTCTGTTTGAAATAAAGAGATGTATTTTGCATATTGTATTGTGAAAATCAACCGAAAGAGAAGTTGTAAAAGAAGGAAATATTGTCTTTTGAATAAAATTTGCATTCTTTTCCACGATTGGAACTACTACTATTTAAAATCTGAGTTTTAAATTTATTTGAAATCTTTTTTGAAAGGAAGAAATGTGTGTGAGGAAAATACGAGAACTCTATGTTTTGAAATGTCTAAAATTAGAAATTAGAATTGCATGTTGGTTTTGAATAATTTGATTTGAATCAAATAATTGTATTAGATTAGAGTTGGAATGAAATCTAATACTTGGAAGATGAAAATGGAAAATAGATCCTTTAAATTTGATTTCTATTTTGTATTTTCAAACTGGAAAATACTTTAACCAAAATGCACAGTTCGAACCTACAATAATGAAATAACAACTTAAATGATTAAAATGAAGTAGTATGCCCTAAATGAATTCAATTGGAGAAAAACACATAAGGAATTTCTTAGAAAACTTAGCAAAATCGGGCTCAAACCATTTTGTTGTCATTTTGCTGTCAAGGTTGTATTATTTTTTTTAATTGGGAGTCAATAAAACAAACTTACCTTCCAAATCCATCCTAAATCCATCTAAGAAAAATTATTGATTTCTAATTGACATGTTGAGGAGGAAGAAGATCAATTGATTAAAATTTCATAAGTTAAAATTTACCAACCTTCCTTTTAAAATCCTACATATTGTTTTCATGAAATTGACCCCTTAAAAATTAACAAAATGAAAAATTAATGATTCTTGTCAAAGAGGACATCGAGAGCTTTCAAAAAAGTCCTCATTTTCCCAAAAATGATCTCCCAATAAAAGTTATGGCCCCCTGAAGTTTTTCTTCATTTAGCATAAAAACTAATTACTAACTGTCAAAAAAAATTTTGGGAAAAATTTCCTTGGTGGACGCGCACGGCCTGAATTCCCTCGCCACTCCGCTAACCCGAAAGCCTTTCTTTTTGTCAAAAATTTCTTAAGATCAAAAAATGAAAATTTGGAAAAAATTTCCCCATGGACCCGCCGCCCACTTTTGCCTTTTTGGTTGTTATTCGCAGCCACACGGGCCCGTAATAGTTAACTTAACCTTTGAAATTATTTAGGAAATTTTTCTAAGTTTCCTCCACCACCTCGCCACTTACGACCAATCGGAGTCTTTGCCACGTGGTGCCACAAGGCATCGACGGGGAGAGGATCCCCTTTTATTCGAAATTTTTTTGGAAATTTTTCCTAAATTCTCCCCGGGCCACCGATCCGCATCCAATGGATGGCTGACACGTGTCTTCATGACACGTCTGCAGAGGTGTGGATCTTTTTAAGTCTTTAAACCTTTTTCTCACAAAAGTCAAATTTTTCTAAATAACTCCAACAGCTCGATGGGCCGCAACCAATATTTGAGTGACACGTGACATCGCTCGGGAAGTCGGAGGTGTGGGCTATTTTAATCCTTTACGCTTTTAACCCTAAAGTCTAAAATATCTAAGTTTCCCTACAAGTCTGTTTTCCCCATGACCAATCAGCACTTGACATGTGGAACTTTGGGCATCAGCGGAGGAGTGGATCATTTGATTTCATAGCGCCTTTGAGCTAAAAAGGGATCATTGTCTTAAAATCCTCCGACGACCCGATTTTCTACCAGAGTTTAGAAATGCCGACACGTTTCCTCTTCGGGCTCGTAAGTGCATGGAGGCAGATCACGCTTTTGTTCTAAAAGGGAAAATGTGCTAAAACTCTCCTCGCTCCATCGGCTTGCGCATGGGAAAATTTTCTTCCCTAGGCCCACAGACCCGCTCTTGGGAAAAATTTCCTCCCAAGGTCATCGGCCCATAACTTGAGAAATATGAGGAGTTAGGAGGACTTCTTTATATCATCGAAAGGTGAGAAAATTTCCTATCTAATGGGAATTTTTGGGAAGTTTTGAGTGTGTTAATTTTGAGAAAAATCAAGTTGAATCTTTTAAGCTTGTTAGAGGGTGGTTTAGTGAGAAATTACCCTCTTAACCTAATAGATTAATCTAACCCTAAGTTTGGACCTTGTGATCTTTTATAATTGTCATATTAATAAAACTATAAGCTATTAATAGTTTTTGGCTTTGAAACTTTCTTGCGACAACTGTTGTCTTGTAACTGGTTGTAGAATCTTTTTTAAAGAAAAATTTATTTCATAATTTTCCTAACTAATCATAGGTTGTTCTTGGGTTTCAGTGGGTTCTTTTAGCGGGCATCACATACCACACTCGTGTGTCAAATTTTTTTGTCGAAGCTCCCACTACCTACAAGAGGGAGAGAAGAATCAAGTGTATATAGATGAAATATTGAAAAATAAACACTAAATCAAAATGACAAGAGGACTTACCATTTGTGTGGGGATATAGAAATATACCTACGCCAACGCCCAAGACCTATGAAAACATACACTTGAAATGAGGTCAAAATAACATATACATACATATATATATATACATACATACATACATACATACATATATATATATATATCAAAACAAACTCATTTTCCAATTCATTTGCACTTATTTGATTTTGTGATTTTGGAGCTCTAGACCCACGGTGATCATTTTTATTGAAATTATAGCAAACGATCACGATATCGTGATCATGCCTCCACGAGAGCGATGATCGACTTGTGCGATCTAAGGTTGGTTTTTTTCACTTTTGTAATTTTAATCCTAAAATGCAAAAACGTTGAATAGTTAACTTAGGGGGGATAAATTTAAAATTTCTTGTCTTAAATGAGTCTCTAGGGGGCGCTATAGGGCAGAGTTTTATTTTTCTCGAAATGGTCTTTTTTTTGTGTTTTTGAGCGTTTTATAGGGTTAAAAAGCATTTGGAAAATCGGTCAGGACTCGCTGCCCTACTAGGGCGGCGGTTCAACAAAATGACAAAATTGTGTGCTAACTTGATTTTTTTGGATTTTGATGTTTTGTCAAGTTTTTGGTGAGCTTATCCTTTGATATATGTTACTAACTTGCACTTTTTCTGTGTTTTAGTGGATGCAGAAGAAGGAGGGATACATATGTTGGAGTCATGAGAGGGAGTGCGATTAGCTCCTGGGGATTTTAGACCAGTTGACTCAGGATGAGATAAACATTCTCCAGAGGGTAGGGATTTGGAGGATTGCACAGGTGCCCCATGTCACTCTTGCTAGTCACATACATTGCCACTTATTTTCTTATTGGGATGCAAACCGAACACCTTCTCGGTTCTGCTTAGTGTCAAGGGTGAGTGGACTATCACCCTAGAGGATGTATACCACATTCTTGCAGTCCTGGTACTTAGGAGGAGATTGACCTTGGAGACAAGATTTATCTAGGATTACAATGACTTAGTGGGCCACATACATGGGAGATTTCATTGTTTCATTTGGCTCAAAGAAGGGAATAAAGGTCTAATCTATTGCCAATCGCTACTATCCCCATCATTTGCAGAGCCATCATGGGCATCTTGTCCTCACGATTGATTGGGGACAAGGGAGGTGATACTCTCCTTTACTACTGGGCTCCCATTATTACACAGATTGAGGGGCATGGCCACATATATGCCTGGGGAGAAGACATCTTGGGGACTACCTATTATGACCTCTACAGGAGAGTCAAGGTTACAAGGATAGTCACTGAGCCATCCCATGTTGGTTATGAGTTGGGTATATGAGTGCATTTCCCCATACGAGAGGGGAATAACAGTGCAAAACATGGGGGATGTTTGGGTAATGAGATGGATATTTATTTCATTACTTTAGACCCCACACCAGCCAATGGCTTTTTTGACTTTAGCAGACATGATTGTGACACCCTACCAAGATATGACAGGACTTTGGGGCGGGAGGCGACCATAGTGGTAGATTTCTCTACCACATGGAAATTAGTTGATAGGGAAGGGATATTCAAGATTCATCCATTCGACCGGGTTCCTCAGTAGTTTTTCCTCCCTTATGTAGTTATGATTCCTCAAGTGGCACCGGATACAGACCATTCGGGAAGCCCGGAAGGTCCCTGTGAGGGGATCCTAACTAGACTGTGGTTACTCCAGGTATGCCTATTGTAGTTAGGTGTGTGGTATATGCATGAAGGGAAACTAGTTCTCCTTGAGAGCCTTTACTTTAAATTGCAGCTGCTCCAACTCACAATGGATGAGCCCATTGATGTAGACTATAAATCTAAGGAGTACACATGAGATGAGACTAAGGAGGAGTCAATTAGAGAGGGGACAGATGATGAGGGGCTAGGTGGTGAGGCTAGTGAGGAAACCCATATGGAGGAGGAGGAGAGTGATCCTAAGTGGCATGACACTCAGGATATGCTGAGAGCGGCACGGGAGGAAGCGAGTGCAAAGAGAGAGACCTTAGTCTCGTAGTGATCACTTCCTCGAGATGGAGAGGGAGATGATGAGTCTGTGATAGGACAACATCTCACATTTGGATTTGGGGAGGCCCCACAACCACCACCAGCAGCCACTTGTGTAGCCACTTGACCCTAATTGGATTCCTAGAAATCCAAGTACGTTGATATTCTTTGCTTGAGCTTGTTAGTTGGAAATGTTAGTTGATATTTATTTTTGTTTTGTTTTTGTAATTTTCTAACTCATCATTTCTTCTTATTTTCTTGCTTAGAGTGACTTCACAAGAGTGGCGGGAGCTTATTTGATGGGTGTTTATGGACACCCTGCTTATCCCCTCAGGGAAGACCTAAGCTGAGATGACTAAGGGTTTAGGATAGCCTCTAGCCGATAGACATACCGATGTGTTTTACGAGGTTTACGGAGAATAACGGAGGTGATGACCTCTCTTCGTACTTAGTTGGCTGGGTATGAGGTATCCAAGAGATTGATGAGGTAGAGTCACTCTCGTAGTAAGACCACAGGCAGTGTCCGCCACCACGTGCACTCACACCATTCAGTTCATTCTCATCATCGTATCCGTAGCAGGAGTCCCTACTGTGGCTGTGCACCATCTAAGGGATCCCAGAGGAATCGACAGCCATCAAGGCTTCTTATTTATTTTTTGTGATTTTTTCAAGAATTATATGATTTTTTAAATATATTTAGGGCTCATTGAGAGCATTTTGATCACGTGTAGCACGTTATGGCATTATACACAAAAATTGATTCATTACGATATATAAAGACTCTTCTTTTTGGTTTAGTAATTCTTTCTATCTGAGTTGACTTCCTCTTGGCTCACTTTGCATGTGTAATCTAGATGTTTAGAACTTCTGTTTTTATATGCTTTTCAGAATGTATGTAGTGGATATGAATGCTAACAAAATGATTTCTTTTTATGTTATATAATGTTGATATATGATAATGTAAACACGTTGTAATGTTGAACTTTAGTTTATTTTAGTAATTTTTGGTTCTTCGTATGTTTTTGGTAGAACATGGTGATATAGTGATATGATAAGTGAATGAACTTGCCCCATTCCTAACTCCACGCAACTAGTAAGATGCAAGGGCTCAACAGCAAGAGCCAGAACGGGCACAAGTTATGGAAATTTGGTGAATGGTAACGATGAGAGAAAGATAAGGATTTGATAAAACCAAATTGAGACACTACAACCTAACTCTACTCATGTTTGCTTCATAGTTTAGAATGTGAATTGCTTTCATTTTTTCTAGACTTAGATTTGTAGATGGCCACTTGGTTGACAAAATATGGTTTTGAGATTGTAATCTCTCTTAGAATTTTGACACCTAACTCCCTTTGTTTTGATTTATGATTTCACAATATTTTAATGAATTGATTCCAACTTTCAAGTTTTTCAAAGAAACCCCCTACACCTTGCCCCATGCTACCAAGTAGGAAGTATGGGCTTATCACCATGGATAAGGCATAGGCGAGCAAGGGAATTTCTCTCCTTTCCCAACCCTACATCACCAAGAAGAGATGCGGACTAAACACCAAAGGTTGGTAGAGGCGAGAAATGTGCAAAATAAATATTTTCAGTGGAATTTCATTTAACTTATTTATCTAGGCCAAATGTTTATAATGTTATTATTTCCAAAGAGATCTATACGAGATATATGTGACACCATAAAGCTTCTAATGGATGGATCAAAACACATGGCAACTATACAATACTTCCACATTTACTTTCAAGAAAAAAACACACAAGAAATATAACCACACAAAAACACTCATTTTTAAACACAACAACTTCCCAAAACAATGGCTCTAAAATAAGCCAAGTAGAGATAGGAATATGGGGATACCCTTGTGCCTCCCAAGGGTTTGGATGCCCACCTCTAAAATCCTCCAAAACAAAATCAACCCCAAAATCTCTTATGCCTCCCTACAACAACAAAAATATGTCTCTTATGCCTCCCTCACTCCCCAAAATGCACAAATAAGAAAAAAGCAGAACAAGGTGGGGCATCCAAAACCCACTCCCTCCTAAACACACAAAGAATCTCTTATGCCTCCCAACATATTTCATCCCCATTTCACCATCTCAACACAACCTAAGGTTAATTTACTACTCAACACTTAAAAAAGAACACACATCCATACAACACATATCATACAAGAAAGCAAGAATAAAACAAGAGTGCAAGACCCTACCTTGCCATGTTAAAGCTCCACTTTTCAAGCAAGTCCCAAAATCTTTCCAAACTAATGTAGCCAAATTCTAACAAACTTGATTTATTGTAAATAATATGAACTCCAAAGAAAATAGATCTCCTTATTATTTATTGAATAATGAATTACAATGTTTCCTAAATAGGAAAACAACTCCCAACTCGAGGTTTCAAGTAAACTCTAACTAACTCTAAATAAATCTAATCTAGGTGGCGGAAATTACTATTTTTAGCAGTTTACTAGAACTCTGTTATTCTTAGTAAGTTTGCATGCTTATTCCTACGGGCAAAAAAATTTCCACGCATCTTCTACATCCCTAAATTAGAGGAATTTCCAACTTTCTAACTCATAATGCAACTAATAGACTAAAATTAACTAATGCCCAAAAATAGGAAAAAACTAAACTATAACTTAAATCCTAATTTTCAGCCTTAAGATGGTGGATTTAGGGCCCGAAAATGTGTCAAAAATTTCCCCAACCAGTAGGGTGGGATGCCGCTGCGTTCATCTCATTGAAACACGTGGTTTAAAAAAAAATGGACTCAAATGGACACCCGGAGCTCAAGTTATGACCTTGTCAAGTTCTTGCTAATTCTGGTGCATCACAAAATCAAGCAATTCCAAGCTCCCTTCCACTCCAACAAGCAAGCACTCCAAAAATACAAGATCCAAAACCAAGCAAGTAACCCCATTTACTTCCCAAAAATTTCAATAAATAGAAAAGAGGAAGAGGGAGATGATGTGGCTCCATGTAGGATGCCACATCATTTCTTCTCCACCCCACATCACTCAAGTAAAACCCATACTCCAAGGCATAATAAATGGGTGGTTGAGAGGTATGACAAACCTCTTACACACACCACTCCAACCCACACCCTTAAGGACTAAAATTAAACACATGTAAGAAAGTGTAATTAAAACTCACCTTTTGCCTTCCAAAACACATAATGGGGTCTATTTTTGACCCCCAAACCCATAGGTAGGGTTGGTATAAGAAATTAAGAGGTGTGGGACAAGTTTAACTTGTCCCACAAGCCTCCAAAATTGTCCCTTAAGGCCAAATCCGAATTTCTAAGGAGAGGTAGAGTGTACAACACTCATGATCACATACACTCAACATAAAACACATAAACCAAAGAACCATATAGTCTAATAAATGACTTCTTTTTATCCCATCCATAATTAGTTTAGTAACATGATTAACTTACTAATCTAGACACATAAATTAATTAATGATAAAAGGGAATTACATCACCATAAAATCACATACTCTAAAATTAAATAAATGAACACACAAGCCCCTTTGTCACAATTGGAGGTAATCCCCCCCTCATGGGGACTCCTTAACAACAAATAAAACACACACAATAGAACACAATTTTCTATGGTGACCATTTTTGTATCCAACCAATATTCCATTGTGGTTGGTCTCCAATCCCCCTTTGAACTCTATGATATAATCACCTGCAAAACACACAATACCTCCTTTGGCCTTGTGGCTCGCATCAAAACATCCAAGATAAAATATATGCATATAATTCAACAATCATCCATACATAAATTAAATCATCATCTAGGAAAATAATGTTACTATTTTAAAATTCTAACAACATCTCAATTCTATATTTCATCAATACCAATAAGATCACAAGATTAGTTCATTGCTAAATCCTACTCAATATGATGAAAATGTCGAATGTCATAAATATATAAATATGTCAACAACACATCATCATCAATATAAAATGTCTCTCTAAGAAAATCCACACAATCATACTATGAATCGAATCCCTTAATAGTACAAGTATCTCTATCATCTAATCATGATGCTAAGACAAAATGATACAATAATATCCATGTATATAACCAATAATAATCAAAATAAAAACATAATAAGTGTAGAAGGGAAGTGGGCAATACAAATGTAGACACTAAAATTTGGTAATTATTCCTCTTGCAATGTTATGTTTGGATATGCTTCCTTTCTAGGATAAATTATCAAATTCAAAAATCAATTAGTATATCTCTCTAGATATTTTATGAATTTCTCATCTTTACACTCTTCTTAGTCATCAATTCAAAAATATAAATAATTAAATCAATAAACTATACATGTGCATCATGCCACACTTCTATGTTTTTCTTCACATTTATCTTATCTTAGACCATACCATTTGGTTGGCATGTGGAATCGAGTCCTATATAACTTGTGTTGTCATGACCTTTCAGATTCTATGACTCTATTTTCAACATTAATATATTTATTGGTTTCGTTAAATTTACTAGGGTAAGCCTTATTAAAATATTTTACCCATACACAATGCTATATAACTAGGTTAATGTCACTTTATAACTCACCCCGCAACTCTTACATGATCCTATTTCAAAGGGTTTTAAGGAAAAAAATGGTTAGGTCACATAGTTAAGGCACATCACATCACACTACAACCATGATGGGTATATTCTATAATATATAATTATCCTATTATTTTTTGTCAAAATACACGAGGTCACCCCTATGGCTTGGATAAGATCACACTCACACTTGCACAACCACCTAGGATATCTACATGAGAATTGATCTCGCACAAAGCATGTACTTGAAACAATTGGATATGTTTAGTAAAGGTTCTTGACCACCAAGGGTAGTCGAGCCTCGTAACACACATGATTTCTCCTATTAGTTTATTAATTTTTTTATGAAGGGTATACCAATTTTCTAGGATTTCCACTTTGTTCCAAGTGATTAGAACACATTATGAATTTTTGTGAGAAAAACGAACATAGAATGAAGGTAATTTCAAGGAAATAAAAGTACTCGGAAGTGTCGATCGTAATCGATAATGGGTCCAAGACTATACAATCTAGGTCAAGATTATACAACTCTATATCTTTACCATAAAGAAGTTATACGGTCGTGCCCCTACTCAATTTCTAGTTCTAGAACTCATAATGAAGCATATCCTAGTTTGTATGTACCTTTTCCACTTTCTACACATCCAAAACTTCTCGGTTCTAACATATGCAATAAATTCTTCTTCTCTTGATACATATTAGAGATGTCATTTATCATTTATAAATCATTGCAGGTATTAATGCATTATTCTAGTTATGAATGCTTAATTTTAAATTGATTAAATTATAATAATCCTTATTACAAACAGCTATATCTCTTTATTGTTATGCACTTCCATAACATAGATTTAATTAGGGTGTAAACACTTTACAAGTATATAACTATAACACAAATTATGTTGAACTCAACATCTATACTATGTCATGAATTTTGTAGGATTCATCGCTATAAAATTGTAGTGACATGTTTATATAATCCAAATACCTACCCAATTACAATATTTCCTTTATTAAAAGTAGTTGATATAGAATTAGAACTATGTCTAAATCCTCTATGCAACATAATACCCATGTCACATTTTTATGGCATTTGAGGAAAATCATTGGTTATAATAATTGAATGATTAGATGAAATCCATGTTCAATCATTCAACAACATGTCATGTTTGGAACTCTAAAATCTTTACACCATGGCCTTTTTGCATAAAATTGCACATTAGATCCTCCATTAATCCTTGTGCACTTTTGACGTACATATTCAATGACCATGAAATTCTAAGAATAGTTGGGTGTTAGTAAATAAATAATATGATTTTATCACAATCCTTTGAAAATTATTGTTGTTTTACAACACACAAAGACAGTGAAATTGTTAAGCACTATCCGAATACCCCACTCTTATGCCAAGTGATAAAACATTCCATTATTGATTGGAAGTTTATTGTGATCTTCTGCATGATGTTCTAAGTTGTAGAACATATCATATTCCCTTATAAATCATTTTTAAAATTTTGTAACTACTTTAACCACCTCTTTAACACCTTCATGTATAATTTGATAACTACAACAAGTTATAAGATATATTGTGTTATATAACCTAGATGTGAAACACAAACAAAAACTTTGCAACCTTTACACACATTTAGGAAGCATGAATCACTACAAACACAACTTTCTTCCAACAAGAAATCCACAAAAACATACCAAAAAAATTGTCCTAAACAAAAGTTGTGTGAAAACATAAAAATGATACTTAAGCACAAATAAAATCCTTTTCCCAATGCTAAACTTATATTATTTCTAACCTACTATTTTTTTTTGGCATTAAAAATCGAATTGATTTTTGATTGATTGGAAAATGTATCTAAAAATTACGAGTTAATCACAAGTGAAATCTATAGTTTTCTTTAAAAAAATTATATTTAATAATTTTAATACACATATCCTTATAACAATTCAAATCGATAGTATTCCTATGGAAATATAAAATTATTGTTACATAAAATTTATCCTCAATTAATATTTGAATTATATTACATATATTTTATGAACAAAAATATTATCGTGAAATATTTTACGGGAAAAATTCATGCGTACTTAATATAGTTGGAGAGGAAGTCGTGGTATAGCAAAGAACTACAAGAGGCTCTTTCTTTTACAATGCTAACCCAAAAGCCTCCTCCATGTTCAAGCTATCCTTACCCGGTGGTATCACCCAATCAAAGGCATGGATCAAAGAACCTAAATTGTACTCCACCATGCTAATTCCCAACCTAACACCAACACAAATGCGCCTCCCTGCACCGAAGGGAATGAGGTTAAAGTCATTTCCATGTGGATCAATATTGGATCCCAAAACCTATCGGATTGAATTCTAATGGATTCTCCCATACTTGATTGTCCCTACCTATGCCCCAAATGTTTACAGTGAGACGAACACCCTTGGGTACATAGTATCCTCCTACTTCACAAGCCTGTGTGGAGATGCATGGAAGGCTGAGTGGAGTGGAGGGGTGCTTGCAAAATCCTTCCTTACAGATGGCAATTAAATAAGGAAGATTTGGAATGTCGACTCTTTTAGCCACCTTCCAACACCAATTACATGATCCATTTCTTTTTGTGCATGCTTCAAAAGCTTGGGATTTTGGATTAGATCTGCAAGAGTCCATTCTATAGCACTACTTGATGTGTCTGCATTCTCTTTGTGAACAAATCCTGCCCAAAAGAAAAAAATTAAATTATATCAACTGTCAATGTAACAAATGCTTGAAAAAGGTAAAAATTCCAAGAATGTGACTTATCATCTCTTCATAAAAATTAGTATAGATATTTTAAATACATCTATCTAACATATATTAAGAGATATCGATTTAGATGGTATTTATTTTACTATTTTTTTGTTGATTTCTTGAAATGAACTATCGGGGTGAAATGAATATCAGATTTAATGTTGAAAATTAAATTGAACAACTCACTCTATTACAACTTTCCCTAACATAAAAAAATGAAATAGAGATTACCAAAAGAAGAGCCTTAATATTCTCATCGAGATAGCTTCATTCCATCAAAGATCGAGTTATTTTGGTTAGACATGATAATGTCCAAGAAGTCTAGAGCCACTCGCTTCTTAGTTGTGGCTTGGTGTTATGTAATCAATATATTCAGCATGTCATCGAATCACACTTTGCTAGCTTCTTCATACGCCGTTCTATTCCTGCAAGTCTATCCATGCATTGAGGGTATATAATCCCGACATTAAAATATCCTCCACCATGGTCAAGAGCTCCACTACCATGTCTTTAAATCAGTTGGCTTCTTCCCCTCGCTCTCAAATATTCGCTTGCTTAGGATAATTTGGCCAAATATGTTGGGTGCAAGTGCAGACATTGAGCAGGTCCAGCAAGTTTACTATCGGCCTTTTTGATTGTGTGTCAAGATAGAATGTAGCATGTGACCCATCTTGGCTACTCTTACATGCTACCATTCATCTAATGCCTTGTCGCCTAACATGTGAAGATTACATAACCGAAAGGGAAAAAAATCTCTGAAAGGTAGAACATGATCATGTTTTCAAATAGATATGCTAACATATTAAATTTCATTTCAAAACTAATGATTGTTATAGATGTGATCTATAACTTGTTTGAAATAGGAACAAACTATTTGCCGAAGTAACTAACGCTAGAATTGACATTGTGGCAACTTAAGTAGTTGTTTATGGTGCAAGGGCATTCTCTAAATTTCATAAGTAAATAGTACAAGATTTTAAAGAAGAATGTGATAAATCACATGTATAATAATTCTGATGTTTTTAAGATTAGAGAGAGTTCATCTAAATACCAAGATGATTTGCCAAATGTATATTGTGACAATGTAAACAAAACGAGTGGGAATCACTTCGAATATTGCAAGAATTAATTATTATCCCGATTGAAATTCTATTTTATAGAAGAAGGCATTGAATCCATTTTATTTAAGAGAATTGATTGTCTTTACTCTTCAATTATTTTATGCAAATTATATATTCGATAGACTTTTCTTTTCTCGATACAAAAACACTACAGGAAATATTTCTTTTTACCCTCTATTTTTAACATCTAATGCTACGGTGAATTTTTTTTTAGGAATAATTTCTTTTCAGAAATATAACTCCCCATGTAGTATCTTATTAGATCTGATACACCAGATTTATAATATGTATTGAAGCCAATTAAACAAATTTCTATTTGACATTTAGTATGGCGTGTTGTAGCCAATAGAGTTGCTTTCCATTTTACAAATTTGTTTGTAAGAAAAATCAAGTGTAATGTAAGACATGAAAAATTTAAAGAAGAGCTAGAATCCTTTTAATATTCTAAGCATTTCTTACGGCGCTTAGAACCATTAACCCGGCTCACGAATAGTAGTAGAATCAACATAAGTAGGTATATAATATATAATCACGGGTCCTTCGGCGATTAAATAAAATAGTCCAAAAGTAAAAAGAATATGGTGATCCAGGTGATGAATCCTAATAATGTTTATCATCGTAGCATAAAAGAAACAGATTATATACCTTTCTCATCATCTTCCAGCGCTTTCCATAGGGAACCCACGCCACGTCCCGCATGCCGTAGGCCAAATGAGTAGCCCTCTTATTCGAGCCCGCTGCAGAAATTTATAGCAGGTGGGGTGTTGGCCACCACCATTTCCGAGGTGCCCGGTTTAGATAAACAATTGGCCCATATTTCTTGGACAAGTTTGTGAGATTGACATGAGGCATGGAGCCTAACAATGGCGAGGCAGCCTAAAACAGGCCATCCTCGAGGCCCGGAGGAAGCTTTTTATTCTTCCTAAAAATAAAAGAAAATCCAATGTACTGATTACACCACGAAATCCTAAGTATTGATTTGAGACGTTAAATTTTGTGTTATTTAACTTTCATTCATTTTATTTTCTAAGTTGGAGAAGATGATCCAAAGATTGTAATGGAAGACCCTAACTATCATGCATATTTGACACACGGTCAACAAAAATGGAACCCATGACTTGCGTAGTGCTAAACATAAGATCTTATATCACTACACCGCATGACATTTTCAAATTATCTTTTTGAAACTTTGAGTTTATTTTCAATAGTGATCAAACAGAATAGGTAGGCACATGTGATCGTAATATCTAGGCCTTACACTCGAGTTTGTAGAGCTATTTTTCTCAAAAAAATTCATTCTCAATATAATAGTTGAGCTCAATTGAAGAAATTATCACAAGTCAATAAGAAATTTGCAAAATATAATAACTTAATTATTAATAAATATGATGAATGATGTATCCCATATAAGTGTGTTTAGATTGGTACCTACTATTAGAGTAGGTATTTACCTTAACTCATGTTCAACTAGGTACACTATTTACCTTTATTGTATTTATCCTCACACACTTATGTGTGTGGATATTTCTTTTATTTATTTAGATATTAGGAGATATTATCTAGTTGTTAGGTATAGTTCTTTCCTTGATCTATGGTATTGACTAGTTCTTTCCTAGATCTATGGTATTGACTAGATCCTTAATGTCTAGTTCTCTCCTAAATCTATGGTCTTGACTAGTTCTTTGATGACTAGTTATTTCCTTGATTTATGGCTTGATCTACGACCTTGACTGGTTCTTAGATTGTTATTCCTTTCCTATTTAAGCAAGGTTTATTCTCAATGTATTGCATTGAGTTCCATAATAATATATGATATTGTTGCTCATTTATTTGCAAAGGTTTTATGTAAAGTTATTTTGGTGAATTACTTTCATCTTATAGATCGTGGTGTTTGATTAGCATCTGTGTTCTTGGCTTGGTACGATCTGGTTATCGTTCCTTTCACCTACTAGAATGTCAAAATAGAAATGTCTATGGTATTTATGAAGATTTACCATTTGTGTGGTTATGGTTTTTTGTTTCAACATTATTGAAGTTTTGATATTAGACATTTCCTGCAAGTTTTAGAGCATCATATAATAATATAACATTAAATTTCATGGGGATTTTTCATTGAGGGTTTTAAATTACGACATTTTTATCGTATATAATTCGATTATCTAGGGTTCGAGTTTTAGTTTTTGAGGTATTTAGTTATTGGATTTAGTATTTGAGTGTCAAGTTTTAGGTTTTTCAACTTCATGTGTTTTAGGGTAATCATTTTTCGTTTTTGGGTTCATGATTTTCTTGTTTCAAGTTTTGTTATTTGTAGAATATGTAATTCAAGTATACTTTTTTGGGGTTTTAAGCTTGAGGTATATGAGTTTAATATTTTATTTCCTTAAAAAAATTGTTTCATGGTTTTCAAGCTCATGGCTTTTGGCATCTTGATTTTTTTTGCATTTCCTAATTTTAAAGGGATTTATATGAATTGATATTTTTAGGATTTAAGTTAATAAACTTTGGTTCTTTGTTTTAGGTTTGAAGATTCATATATTTTTATTTTTTAGAATACATGTAATCATTTTACATTTAAGTTTTAGTTTTAGGATTTCGAATAACATGGTGAAATTTCATATTTGATTGAAATCTTCAAGTATTTTTGATTTAAAAATTAAAGGATTTTTTTACTCTAAGATTTGGTGTTTCCAAGCGTAATGTTTCATAATTTTAAAATTTGGAAATTTTGAATTTTAGAACTAATTTTTTGTTTTTTTTTTTCAAGATTTCTAGGTTCAAATCTTTTGAGTTTCAAGTGTCATAGTTCTAAGGTTTTGTTAATTTCCATGTTTTTATGGTATCTTGGTTCATTATTTTTGGGTTTTCCAATGTTCCAAGCTTTCGATTTTAGGAGTTATATGTTTCACATTTCAATGTTTTTGAGATTTTCTTGTTTGGATCTTTAAGGATTTGTTTCATAGTTTCCGGATTTTTGGTATTCTAGCTTGAAGTTATGTATTTCATTTTTAAGATTACATGATCTTAAATTTTGGTGTTTATAGGTTTGAAGTATTGTGGGTTTAGTTTGTAGGTTTTACTTTGATTATAATTTTAACACGTTTTATATCAATTTAATTTTTATTTGTTAAGATTTCACATTCACATATTATGATATGATAACCAATGATGTGTATTTTATACGTAAACATATTCAATGAAATATTTTTAAATTTTAAATTTTAAATATGATAGTCATGCTTTATATGAATGTATTTTTCATCTTTTCTAAAATTTAAAATTTAGAATTTTCTAGTTTTAGGTTTCAAGATTCTCTTATTTATGTTTTCAAGTTTCAAATAAGATGTGTGGGGGAGGCGGGGCGGGGTTTGGGGTTTTTACTCCATTTAAATTGTTAAATTATTAGTTTTGAGTTTTAATGTTTTTCTCTTAAGTCTTTTTAATCTCTTTATTTTGAAGTTTAATTTTTTTCAACCACATATTTCACTTACATAAAAACTACATACTTTCAAAATCATCAAAATTAGTGTTTTCTTAGATGTAAGGACACAATTTCTAGATATAATTGATTTGATTGTATTTGAATTATTGTTAGATGCTAACAATATGGTGGATTAGATAAAAATTATTAAGAAGATATATTTGAGGACTATCCTTTTTCGATATATTCTTCATAAGAAAAGTAATTGGGTAGTCACATTTCTTATCAGAGAGGGACTGTAGTGACATATTTATTTCCACTCAATTGCTATGCACATTGGCACTTCACTCAGACAGATCTAAATGCTCACCTGGATCGCACAAAGCTACTAGGTCCCTCCTTTATGTTGGCTTGTCAAGACATTAGTATGCATATCCATAATTACCAATACCAAATCATCCATTCAAGTACTGAGATCATTACGAGTTATCATAACATGAGCCTAGAATGGAAACACATGTGATAAGGAAACATAACGAGATCAAATAAACACTGAGATCAACCGCACCATGTGATCACCATGTTCGATTACATCAATCACCAAAATCCATCGATCATAATCCATTCATAACAAAATTATTATGTATCATAAGTTGAACACATAACAATTGATACCACAGTCATATGCGCGGTATATCGAGTATCATAACTTTATTACATCACGGACTCTTGTACACGTTCCCTAAAACAATGAAGAGCAAAAATAAATATAGGGGTGGGTACTTTCCCTTTACTAATGATGCATTCTGAAAATACGCTACATGGTGAAAAATAGTCATGTGTTACAATTACATGCTTTTACAATGGAGCTATTAATATATTATCCTATAAATAAAACTTTTTTAAATCCTAATAATAGCTCTATATATGCATGACCTTTGATCTTGGATGTGCATGTAACTTATCCTAAAAATAGATGTTCCTTGATCACCAAGTCTCCTTACTTTTTCACCTTTTCTTGGGCCGTTTCAGTGCCAAATCCTCTTCGACACTTATTATATTTTGATTTTGATTCTTTTGACTATAGACATGGACATGATTATATCATTTTTTTTACCGTGATGTTAGATGATAGAGATATTCTGACTATTGATGGATTTTGATTCATAGTATGATTTGTATGGATTCTTAGAGGCATAGAGAGACATTTTATATTGATGATGATGATGTGTTGTTAGCATATATATTACGACATTCGAATTCTTATTGTGTTGACTAGTATTTAGCATTGGAGTTCTAATCTCGTGATCTTGTTGATATTGATAAAAAGATAGAATTGAGATGTTGTTGAAATTTTAGACAAATGATAGCATTGTTTAGTTGAGATGATGATTTAGCTATATGAAGATGGTTATTGATTTATGTGCATTTATTTTACCTTTGATGCGGCCACGAGGCCGAAGGAGGTATTGTGTGATTTTTTAGGTTATTATATCACAACAATAAAAAGGGGGACTGGAGACCAACCACAATGGAATAATAGATGGATACAAAGAAGTTCACCATGGCTAATTATGTAATATTGTTGTTTTGTTTTATTTTGTTAATGGGTCGCCATGAGGGGATGACCTCCAATTGTGATAATGGGCTTTGTGTGTGATTCTTTCTGTAGTGCCCACTTTGCTAGCATAATATTTCATTTGTTATTACATTGTAGTTATTATGTGTGGGTGGATAATTAAGGACAAGTGGTAGATAATTGTTTATTGTAACCACCTTCCCTTCCCTCCATGGTGTTTATATGCATTGGCTTGCTTTGCATTAATAAAAATGAAGATAGTGTAATTTTATTTTGGTTTGTATCTTCATGCTCAACATGTAAATGTGTTAATCTAATTCGATTTCCGGTCCACTGCACAAACATTGGTATCGAGCAAGTTAAGGTTGCGGGTGTGGCATGGAAGAGGAGTTGCTTTGAAAGCCATGCGCCATCAACCAGTGGGTCATGAAAGGATCCAGTAGTAGAAGAGAGGTTGGGAGTCGCATTTGGATGAATATTAGTTAGCGTAAGGAGAAGTGTAGAAGGTTGTTGAAGGTGGTTAAGTCTAATTCATGCTTATGATTTGTGTAGGGCCACGTTGCTGAAGATCCAAACAAGGAAGAGACAAAATCATTATTTACAGTCGCACAAGGAAGGAGGCCTAACGGTGTGCCATGAGGAGATAGTTTTTGGAGGCACTCAAACTAGGTAACTAACTTCAAGGAGAAAGTGAAACAAAGGTGCCATCGCTTGATGTATTAGTGCAAATGATGCATTTTTGATTAAAGCAACATGAGGTGGCGGAGTGTAGTAGGGACGTGTTGTAGTCCTAACAACACTTAGTTCATTCTGTAGACATTTGTTAATTTAAGGCAAGTAGGATTCTACATTGCTCCATTATCGCTTAAACGAAGTTATTAGTATAGCCATTGTTTTCCCTGAACTACATCTATATTGAGAGAAGTGTGAAACCCTTGAAAATGTGGAACGATTTGTTCACATGTTTAGAAAACTCGGTTTGAATAGAGATGAATGCCAAAAGAGGCCGAAAAAGATGCTAATCCTTTAAACAAAGGATAAAAGAGAGCATTCAATATCTTTTTCAGCCTTAACCATAAATTTCCCACATTGTGCAATAAGTAGCAACACATAAAGAAGGATGGAGGAAAATGGAGGCTAGAGGAAATCCAACGACCTTTTACAAGCCGCATGGCGATGAGGCCGCTGATTGATACTGTGGAAAATAAGGTATTGAGGAATTATTCCTCAACTTTTGGTTTGTGTGTGTTTATTTCAGTTTTGTGTCGGTTGTTCTTTTGTTTTCAATAAAGTACAAATGATATGGAATTTCCTATGTGGGACCTCCTAAATTGAAAAGCATCATGGGGAACAGAAAAGCATTGAAAGCACCACATGGTACTCGCACTAGGTTCATGGTAAACCTATAAAACCACCAAGGTAAAATCCTCTTGGTTCGTGGTAAACCTGTAAAACCACCGAGGTATCATCCTCTTGGTTCGTGGTAATCCTGTAAAACCACCGAGGTGAATAGTCGTAAAGTGCTCCTGTCCCTCTAGGTTTATGGTCAACCTTAGAAAAACCATGTGTATCGAGACCATGTAGGCACATGCTCATGTGAAGACCCTCTTTGCGGTGTTTTCATTAAGGGGGAAAATCCGGTTTCAGGAAATGTATGTTTGTATGAACAATGTAATAAGGGGGAATGTTAGTGTAATATTTCATTTTTTATTACATTGTAGTTATTGTGTGTGGCTGGATAGTTAAAGATAGGTGGCAGATATATATTTATTATAACCACCTTCCCTTCCCTCCATGGTCTTTATATGCATTGGGTTGCTTTTCATTAATAAAAATGAAGATTGTGTGATTGTCTTTTGGTTTGTATCTTACATTCAACATGTAAAGGTGTTAATCTAATTCAATTTCCAATCCACCTGCACAAACACACTTCCCTTCAAACTTTTGATATTGATCATGATCTGCTGACTATATTATGGAAATTATTATAGTTTTGAGTTAGTATGGTGTTAGATGTCGATCATGGATTATTGTTGACTCGATTCATATATGATGCATGATGATTGTTAGAGACATTTTATATAGATGTTGAAATGTTGTTGGACATGGTTATATGTATATGTATGTATGTATGTATGTTGTTAGGACATGTGATATTTGGATATATTGAGTACATCGAGAAAATTGAATTTAAAATTGATGATTATATAGTTCTTTGATGAAATTGTAAGTGATATTGTTGATTGTGTAGATGTTGTTGTGATTCACATACATACATACATACATACATACATACATACATACATACATACATACATACATACATATATATATATTGATGATTTTGAAATTATCTTATATTCATTTGGATGTTACGATATGGCCACGAGGCGGAAGGGATATTTGTATTGTGAAAGTTAACAATATCACAATGCAGACATCGGGGATTGGAGACCAACCACATTTGAATTCTAGATGAATTCAACATGGTAACCACGGCAACTGTATTTGTTTGTGTGTGCTTGATTGTGTTAGGGATTCCCATGTGGGGGATCACCTTTGAAATGTGACCAAGGGTTATGTGTATTTATTTATTTGGTTCCTTTTTATTGATGTTTGTATGTGTTTATTAAGTGATGTGTTTACCACCTTTCAATATTTATTAATTGTGGTGTGTAATATTGTGAGTAATCATGTTGTTAAGTTAATTAATTAAAATATGTAATAAGAAAGTAATTAATAGAGTTGTTGGCCTTGAATTAAAATGTTGTAAGAAATGTGTAAGTAATGTGTAAGAGATATGTAAGTTGATTTTGGAGTAAGAAACACTCCACCTTCTTGAAATTCGAATTTGTCCTTGGAAGCTGATTTTGGAGACTTGTGGGACAAGTTAAACTTGTCCCATGCCTCTTAAATTTATTTACCAACCTTGCCTATAGTTGGAGGGTTAAATTTAGACCTTCTTTGTGCATTTTTGTAAGTCAAGCTGAATGTTTTATTGCACTTTCTTACATACTTTTAATGTCAGACCTTTGGGGTGTGGGCTATTTTGGAGTGAATAAGTAATCTATCATATTATTCACCCACCCATTTATTATGCATTAGAGAATGAATTTGACATTTGGGGTTGGGGTTTAGGATGTGTGATGTGGCATCCTACATGGATTCACCTCATCCTCTTCCCTTCCCTCTTCTATAAAATTTGAATTCCTTGCCTTGTTTTGGGTTGCTTCACCTTGTAGACTTCATTCTTGGGTGAATTCCTTGTTGTTTTGGGAGGTCTTGTTGTTGGATAAGTTTAAAGATTGTTTCATGCTTGTTGTTTGGTGGAGTTTTAGATTTTTTGTTTGGAAACAATTGCTGATTGGAACTTGGGAAACTCCATCATGGAGAGGTAAGAGCTTGGCTCTTGAAATGATCTTTTTTATGAATGTAAATTTTGTTGTGTGAATGTTTTGGCATGTTTGTGGGTTGTTGGGTACATGGCCTATGTATGGTGTAGGAGAAGACTATGGGGTTCATTTTGTGGGAGTTCAAGTGTTTTGGGAGGTATAAGTATGGAGGGAGTTTGGGATTTGGGTTCCACCTTACAAAGAAATAGCTTGTATTTCTTTACTCATTATGGGGTGCAATAACAGTTTGGGGAGGCATAAGGAAATGTGAGGAATAAGGGGTACTTGGGGATACATAAGGAATGTCGGGGTTTTGATATAGTATATTTTGGTAGTTTGTAATTCAGGTGGTGGTACACGTTTTCTCTTTTGGGAGGCATAAGAAGCATCCTCCATAGTTTCTTTCTCCTTTGGCTTACTTGATGAAGCCTCAGTAATGTTTTTCATGCTTTAATGTAGTTGTAAATTACATTCTCTTTTAGAATGTGTTTTAGAGTGAAAATTTTGCTTGAGTGTTTGTGGAAGCCTATTGTTGCCATGAGTTGGATCACATCTCTTATTGCTTTGTGGTTGGGGATCGGGGGAAAATGAAGAAGGATGATATCTCCTTTTCATTGGATGTCTTGGTTGGGTGGAGAGCATTTCCTTTCCCTTGCTCTTGTGGTGATCAAATTAGAAGAATGATAAACTTGCATGTTGTTGTTCTAGAGTTGAGAAAAAGACAAGTTTGACAGTCCTTGTTGAGATTATTCTTGTTGTAACCCCTTCCCACTTTGAAGTGGATAAACTTGTACATTATTTGTGACGGAAAGATGTGTTGTATTGGCTATGAAAGTTTCAACTTTAATTGTGAAAGAGATATACTTTGTTCCCTGTTTTTGAATAAATGTGGAAGAAATTGTATTCTGTATAGTGTAATTGAGGAAGAAGACAAAGTTCAGGAAATCCCTTGTGAAACTACTTTTGTAAACCGTTTCCCCACTTGATGTGGATGACAATTTAATATACATTTTATGTTGAAGAGTTACTATGTTTTGAAATGAAATCCCCTTTGAATGTGAAAGAAATATACTCGGTATTCTGTTTGTAAAAAGGAATGTAATGTGAAGGAGTTGTGATTGTAAAGTTGTATTTGATAAAAAAGAGAAAGCTGTAAAAGAAATATTTTCAATCGAATAGATGTTGTTTTACCTTATACAATGAAGTTATTATTGTTTGAAATATGCTTTGAAAATGTTGTACAACTCTTTGTTCGAATGTGGAAAATGTATTCAGAATTATTGCATCCTCTGTGTTTGAAAAGCACATTTTTTTGGAAAGGAAATAGAAATTGCTTTCTTGTTTCTACATTTTGATTGAAGGAAATAGAACATTGTAATATTGGATTAGAATGAAATCATATTTTAAAGTTTTGTAAATGTAATGGATCAATTCGAGTTAGAAGTTGTAGAGCTTGGTTAGATGATTTTTCAAACTGAAAATAATTATTAGAAAACATACGAAACGACCACCGAGACTAGGAAAGACATTTGAAACATTAATACAAGCTAAGAAGGATCAAAACAATCCCCAAAAAATTCTAATACTTTAGAAATTTTCATAGAACCTTTCAAAATCAAGCTCAAATAATTTCGTAGTCATTTTTGTTGTTAAATTGGGGAAATTTGAATTGATCTTCAATCAAAAAATTTAATACGTGAAATATATCCTAAATTATTCCAATTGAAATCATCCATGTCTGTTTTGGCATGTTAAGAAAGAATAAATGGTGGATTTGAACTAATAATTAATAAGTTAAAAATACCAGTTCACTTTCTAAGTGACAGAAAGAATTTTCTCAAAATTTTCCCCTTAAACTTTATCAAAATTAAAAATTAATGATTCTTGTGCAAAGAGGACTTCGAGAGTTTCCAAAATTCCTCATTTTCCCAAAACCAAGTTCTCTATCAAAAGTTATGGCCTTTTGAAGTTTTTCTTCATTTGGCATCATAAATAATCCTAATTGTAAAAAAAAAAATTGGAAAAATTTCCTTGGCGCACCCACAGGCCCGAATTTTCCCTTAGCACTTTTTGGTCAAAAACAACAAAGGAACAAATTTTCCCACCGCTCCACTAACCTGCAGGCCTTACTTTTTTTTTCAAAAGTTGCCTAAGTTTGAAAAATTAATTTTGGGAAAATTTCCCCGTGGACCCTCAAAATCAAACTTAACCTTTTAAATTTTTGGTAAAATTTTCCAAGTTTCCTCCACCTCCTTGTCGGCCCACAACCATTAGGTGTTTCCAGGTGGCGTCACAAGGCATCGGTAGAGGAGCGGGTTCCTTTTTGCCTTTTGAATTTCATAATTTTTTTGGAAAATTTTCTAAAATTTCCCCACCGACCCGCCTACCCACTACCAATGGATGGCTAACATGTGTCTTTATGATGCATCGGTAGAGAGGCATGTAGATTCTCAAACCTTTAAACCTTTTTCTTTAAAAATCAAATTATCTAAGTTTGCCCCACCAGCCCGCTCTCCCTCTTGGAAATTGGAACTAACACTGACGTCTCTACACGCCGGCGAAGGAGCGGGTAATTTTAATCCTTTCAACCTTCCATATATATATATATATATATATATATATATATATATATATATATATAAATATATAATAAGGAAAAAAATTCAATTTTTCATCCAACGACCCGCCTTCCACCTAGGCATAGATTTGGACATGTGTCCTTAGCGGACCGCTAGTTCAAAATTTTCCTTTTAGGCATGAAGCCCCGCTAAAGGCTTGAGGGTGAGTGGAGCTGAAATGAACTTTTCACCCAAGAGCGCTAAGGGAAAAATTTCTTCCCAGGCCGTGGCCCGAGCCCGCCTTTGGGAAAAATTTCCTCCCAAGGTCCGTCGGCCCATAACTTGAGAAATATGAGGAGTTAAGAGGACTTCTTTATATCATTAGAAAGGTGAGGAAATTTTATATCTAATGGGAATGTTTTAGGGAATTTTTAAGAGCGTTAAATGTGAGAAAAATCAAATTGAATCCTTAATCAAGTTCAGGGAGTGGGTAAGTAAGAATTTACTCTGATGATTTTAAATATGTATTATTTTCCCCCACTGTAATTAAACCTTGCTCTTGTCTTAGATCTTGTATTTAATTGTTTTTATTCCTTAACCCTAAAATTTTAATCGGGAATATTTAGCTAAAATATCAATGTAATCGGTGACTAAACTAATCCCTAAGGAGATTTGAGCTAGGTGTGGACTTATTACACTTGTTGCTTTATAATGTAGAATTAGTAATTATTATAATGGGAAAAGTTATCAGTTGAACTTAATTGTCCTTGAGACTATGGTTATAACACTTTTCAACAACAAAAAAATTATTCCATAATTTGTAACTAAACCTAGGTTGTTCATGGATCTCAAGTGGGAGATTATAGCGAGGCATTACACTTTCCCTTCTTCTTTTATTTATCGTAGAGTATGTGATTTATTTTTCTATGTAATGTATTTAATCATTATTGATTAATGTGCATTTATTAAGTAATCTAATCATGTTTATTAAGTTTTATGGGGATGTGACACAAGGGGCCATTTATTAGAGTAGTTGGTCATTTGGAATTTAAATATTTTTTGGAGAATCATATTTTTTGAGGTTAGTGTCTTAATTTCTGATTACATTTTCTTGTACTTTGAAACCCATGAGAATCATTGAAAGGGATGTGTTTACTTTGTGTTCACCCTTCATATTATTGTTTGTCATTATTTGTGGTAATTTATAGATATTTGTGTTTATCTTTCTATTTTGAATATGTGTTATACGAAAGAAAACTTCGATAGGAAGTTTAGTTTATTAGAAAAAGATCATTTGTTTTAACTCGATGTATTGGTTAGTTTTTGATCTAAAGTTTAGTTTATGGGAAAAGGACTATTTGTTTGGTTTCTATTCAAACCGTGTCTTAGATATTTTTAGCCTACGTAAGGCATGTGAACTGTTTTTGTGAAATGCCTCAAATGGTTGTGGTCACACAAATGACTACAATTATTGCAGCGATATGCATGCAATGGATTTCTTGAAAAAAGTGGAAATTTTCAATCAAATGCAGCGGGCGGTGTAAAGATAGACTCTAGAAAAATTCCTAAAAGATTTTTTAGGTGTTGTAGTTGTAGGTGCCCTATTTTATACATATTTAAAACGAAGAATTATACACAAATCTTGTGAATCTGTTTAATTAGATGCCCCATAATCATCTCATGGAACATAGAATAAAAAAACAACCATTTAAGCTACGATCAAATTAGGTCAAACAAATATTCCGAGTAAAGTTTACCTTGTGTTCTCCCTTCATATTATTGTTTCTCATTTTTACCGTAATTTATACTTATTTGGGTGAATCTTTGTGTTTTTAATATTTGTTATCTGGGTTGGGGATCAAAATAGTCTCACCCCATTTTTCCATTGAAAATCTATCAATTTACGACCTTTGCCATATTTTATCTCCCAGTGTTGTGCACGAGAAGTCTTTGACTTCCATTTGTTTCTATACTCAATCTATTCTGCATCAAGGAATACGTGTGGATCCATGGTTGTTTCCTTGTTTCTCTATTTGTCTGGAAAGGGTCTGTAATTTGGGTCTTCAGTTCTCTCTTCATCTAAAACTCAACCTCTTCTATTCTTTCCATTTTCCACATTCAGGATTTGTTGTCCTTGTCATTTTTTCTGAAATACTTGAGGAAAAATGAATGAATGTAGCTTGGTGGAATGTATTTGAGCCTTGTAACATTTGTAAATTCTCTGTCCTAGGATAAAATTTCATCTTCAGGCTCAAATGGTCATTTTTCTACATTTTACGGTTTGACGGGTGTTTCTCCTAATCAAATTTACATCCTTGCATCAACAGGAAACGTCACCTTTTTTTGGTTGGGCGCGTCGTCGGTGGGGTACTTCAAAATTTTATGAATCGCCTCAACTTGAAAACCTGTCTACGTGGAAGAACGACACTCATTTGAAGATTTTCTTTTTGGTTGGCCTTGGAGTTGTGCTAGGAGGACATGTGGAGGTTTCCACTACTTTTCCTAGACTTAGATAAATATTTGATGTAGCGTACTATTTAATGGGACGAGGGAAACGTGGTGAGCCCATGCTCGTTCGGGATCTCCACTCTGGGCACCATTTTGAAATTGTGCCATGAAGACATGTGGAGGCTTTTGCCGGTCTTCCCATACTTAGTATTTTTTCAAAATATTTTGAGAGGCCTGGGACACGTGGAGGGACTATACATGTTTGAGGACCGACCCTTGAGTTTTTTAAAGAAGTTCAAGGAGGACACTTGGAGGCCTCCGCTCACTTTGCATTTTCTTGGACTTTGCAACGGCTAAAGGGTATTGCCTCGAGACCACGACACATGGAACCTTCCACTAAGATTGAAGCCTTTAAACAAATTTTACTAGGCCGGGACACGTGGTGAGTCTGTGCTCTTTCAAGCTCTTAGATTTTGGGGACCATCTCAAGATGTGCCATTATGTGAGTGGTAGTTTGAAAAGTCATAGGGGCGGAAGTGGACCATCCAAGGAAACTTGGATTTTTCCTCTTATCACCAAAAGGGTTAAAACATCAAAATGGCCCACAGACCCGGTAGAGAATAGTCAAAAATTTCCTCGATCAATGGTAGAGGTACAAACTTCTAGGGGAAATTTGGAAAATTTTCCTTTTGTGGAGAAAAGAGTTAAAAGTGTAAAATGAAGTGTGGTTTCGTTGGGACCCACATCAGAGGCTAGAAGCGGAAGGGCGGAGCTGCGGGGAAACTTGGAAAATTTTCCTTTTTCCAAAAAGAGGTGAAATAGCATAATTTGGCCACGGTTCCTCTAGGACCCACCTTAGGACACGTGTCAGGATCATTTCTCAAAGGTGGAGGTGTGGAGAAAAATGTGAAAATTTTACATTTTTCCAAATGTTGCAAAAGGAAAAGGGGAACCCGTAGGACCGTCTTAAAAGTATATCTCCCACGTGGAAATTAGAAATTCAAAATATCTATAGGATATAATACAAGTTCACAAGCGAAGGGATTGAGTGCACATATTTGATTACAAATGATTCTAGACTGATATGGGTGAGTTGAATGATTGAACAGGAGATCTAGACATGAGAGTGCCTCTCAACTAGAATTGTGATGCATAATGCTACTAGTGGTAGCATAACACTATCTGGTGGTAGAATAATGCTATTAGTTCATAGTCTAATGCTATCGACCAATAGCATAATGTCATCGACCAATAGCATAATGTTATCGGTCAATACCATTATGCTACCCACTAGTAGAATTAGGCTATCGGTAGCATAATGTTGATGGTCACTCACAAATTTATCTTTTGTGCATGTAATGAAGGTGATTTCAATATAAACATTTGGCTATTAGTGTAAACACTAGGAGAATCAACCCAAAAAATTTACTTATACCCAAAAAAATTGGGTAAAATAGTAATTGACCTAACACCTCAAAATTAGCCAAATCCAAATTTCAAAAACCCAAATATTCATGAATTAACTAAGATTCACCACTAAAAGTTACACTAATGCAATGTGGGTTCTTTAACAATTTCAACAACTTTATCATTCTACCTAGACAAGAATTTTTTGAATGGATATGTTAGGAAAAATTACTCTCTTATTATTAATCTATATTTTAAAACCTTATACACTTGTTAACAAGATCAAGTAACTCACTGTACAGATATTATAACTCTACTTTTGATGACTGCCTCATTATTCATCTCAAGAAAATTCAAGATTACTTGTGATTTTACTAGATGTGCATGATCAAGATTTATTAATTCTTTCAATGATCATTCACAATATTTTTTTAAGGTTATAGACATCATTCTGAAAATAAAAAATCTTCCCAAAAGACTGCAGGTCTCTCTTTGTTTCAACTTGAGTTTTGATCTTGATTATGTTTACTTTTACTACAAGCCTCCTCTTAGCTATTTCAAAGACTTAAACCAAATTTATCACTCTCCTCACCTCTAACTACTATCACACAATCCCACTAACAAAAATCAAGGAAAGTTTTATCAATTCACCATTTTATCAAGCCTGAGTGGGCATATAAGGTTTCATAGAATTACCAGAGCCTAAATTACAGATTTTAGAGTTATTAGACAAATTATAACTTAGGAGGATTTTAAAAATCTTGGAAACTATTAAGAAATCCTTTCACATGGAGATCTAATAGTTTTACTGAGTCAAATTGTCTTGCAAGTTCAAAAGAACACAAAAATTGCTTAAAACTAGGTCTCAATTACGCCTCCTTCTTGTCCAAGACACACAATAAACAATAAATGAATTCTTACGGCCTCAAAAGGTCTAAAAACCAAAAATCCTTTCCAGAAACTCTAAATTTAAATTCATATAAAATTTCATAGTTTTCCACTAGTTAAAAAAATTATGCAAGTTTTGGCACCTTAGCCCTAGCTATGGTTTCTAATAGGAAAAGAGGAAGAATATCCAAATATGAAGAAAAATAGGGTTTCATAACTGATTCCAACACCAAAATTTCTTTTTCGATTCCTCAACTTTCCTCTTTAGGGATATAATGGTAATTTTGCATGGATCTGTTGATTCTAAGATTTTCTTAAACATTTTATACTAAAACCCTTGTTTTAACTGTGTACTCATGAAAATCATCAAGTTCATGATGCAAAAAAGAATGAGAATCATTCAACAACTCATAAATTCATCTAGTAAAACTGAACACACACCTTCAATATTTCATATTTCATGGATGTATGCTTGAAACATAAATTGCACGTTTTCTATCTCTTTAAGCTTAATTCCACAAATTTATCAATGCAAGATCAATAAACTGATATTCACACAAACGAAGTAGTCATCCAAACATGGAAAATACCCTTAAATTGTTTCAATATATCTTTATTGCCCATTCTTACTTATAGCATACATTCTTGGCCTTATAGACATCTTACATACTTCTCTTTCTTTCACCTATTCATCTCATATCTCTTTATTTTCTATGTTCTTATTACATTTTTGAGATCCTTCATAGATGATTCAATCTCTATCCATACCCAACTGATGTATTTTCTTGTCAAGCATACAAAAATTTTCTCAACAAACTTTAAAACTCACCAAACATGTTAATGTTATCCTCTTTTCCACGTTCTATACACCCTATCATGGGATAATTAGTGGTTAAGGATAGAAATAATGTTTAAAAAATAATTACAATAGGTAATTATATCATTAAGGTCCTTTACACATTAATTAATACCCTTCAAACTTAAACAAAAAAACCTAAACCTCTCTAAAGAGATTTGGGAATTTGAATTTCCTTTTGGAACGTAAACCTAGAACATTCTAGAGTGAACAAATATGTAGAAGTGGATCCTAGAGATGAATTTTTTTTGAATTGAATTGACTACTAATACATTGTGTACAATCATTTTCAAAAGTACAACACCTTAAGGTGGCATGGTGTATCCATTCCTCTTTATGGTTTTATCTTAATCAATAATATTTACAACAATATGAAATTGGACCTAGATCTATCAATATCCATTTGGTGCACAGGTTTGTCGAAGGTATCAAAGTGGCTAAGTTACTTATAGGTTTTCCTTCCTTTTCTCCATCAAGTTTCTAGAAAGGAATTTATCAAAGTAACTAAGTTATTAATAATATGTCCTTCCTCTTCTCTAACAAGTTTCAACAGTGACCATACACTGGTTCATCTCTCTCTCTATCTCTCTCTCATGTAGACACAATTTTTTTTGAACTATTCCTCTTGCAATGTTATGTTTGGATATGCTCCTTACTAGGAGAAATGCTCAAATTAAAAAATCAATCAATATATCTCTCTAGATTTTGTATCTTCACATTTGTTTTGTCTAAGACCATACCATTTGGTTGGCATGTGGAATCGAGTCCTATCTAACTTGTGTGGTCCTGACCTTTCGATTCTATGACTCTATTTTCAATTTTAATATATTTTCTAGTTTGGTTAAATTTACTAGGGTAAGCCTTATTAAAATATTTTACCTATACACAATGCTATATAACTAGGTTAATGTCAAATTATAACTCACCTGCAACTCTTACATGATCTTATTTCAAAGGATTTTAAGGGAAAAAATGGTTAGGTCACATAGTTAAGGTACATCACATCACACTACTACCATGATGGGTATATTATATAATATATAATTATTCTATTATTTTTTTGTCAAAATACATGAGGTCACCCCTAGGGGTTGGATAAGATCACACTCACACTTCCACAACCACCAAGGATAACTACATGGGGATTTATCTCGCACAAAGCATGTAATGAAACAATAGGATATGTTTATTAAAGGTGTTTGACCACCAAGGGTAGTCAAGCCTCACCACACACATGATTTCTCCTATTGGTTTATTAATTTTTTGATGAAGGGTATACTGTGTTTCTAGTATTTCCACTTTGTTCCAATTGATTACAACATTTCATGAAGTTGTGTGAGCAAAAGGAACATAGAATGAAGGTAATTTCATGGAAATAAAAGTACTCAAGAAGTGTGAGATCCCAACCGATAATGGGTCAAAGAATATAAAATATAGGTCAAGATCATACAACTCTATATCTTTACCATAAAGAAGTTATATGGTCATGCCCCTACTCAACTTCTAGTTCTAGAACTCCTAATGAAGCATATCCTATTTTGTATCTACCTTTTCCACTTTCTACACATCCAAATCTTCACATAGATAATAAATTATTCTTCTCTTGTTACGTATTAGAGATGTTATTTATCATTTATAAATCATTGCGGTATTGATGCATTATTCAGTTATGAATGCTTAATTTTAAATTGATTAAATTTATAATAATCCTTATTACAAACAACTATATCCTCTTTATTGTTATGCACTTCCATAACAGAGATTTTATGAGGGCGTAAAAATTTTACAAGTATATAACTATAACACATATTATGTTGAACTCATTATTCTATACTATGTCATCAATTTTGTAGGATTCATCCCTAGAAAATTGTATTGACATGTTTATATAATCCAAATACCTACCCAATTACAATATTTCCTTTATTAAAAGTCGCCGATAAAGAATTACAACTACATCTAAATCCTCTATGCAACATAAGAGCCATGTCACATTGTTATGGCATTTGTGGAAAATCATTGGTTACAATAATCAAATAATTTTTTTCTTCCAATAAGACATCCAAAAACATACCAAAATAAACTTGTCTAAAACAAAAGTTGTATAAAAACATAAAAATGATACTTAAGCACAAATAAATTCCTTTTCCCCATGTTAAACTTATATTATTTCTAACCTACTTTTTTTTGTATTAACAATCGAATTAAATTGGAAAATGTATCTAAAAATTACGAGTTAATCACAAGTGAAATCTATAGTTTTGTTCAAAACAATTATATTTAATAATTATAATACACATATCCTTATAACAATAAATCGATAGTATTCCTACGGAAACATAAAAATATTCTTAGAAAATTTATTCTCAATTAATATTTGAATTATATTACATATATTTTATGAACGAAAATATTATCCTAAAATATTTTACGAGAAAAAATTCATGCGTACTTAATATAGGTGGAGAGGAAGTTGTGGGATAGCAATAACTACAAGAGGCTCTTTCTTTTGCAATGCTAACCCAAAAGCCTCCTCTAGGTTCAAGCTATCCTTACCCAATGGTATCGCCCAATCAAAGGTATGGATTAACGAACCTAAAGTGTACTCCACCATGGTAATTCCCATCCTAACACCAGCAAAAATGCGCCTCCCTACGCCAAAGGGAATGAGGTTGTAATAATTTCCATGTGGATCAATCTTGGATCCCAAAACCTATCTGGATTGAATTCTAAAGGATTCTCCCACACTTGATTGTCCCTACCTATGCCCCAAATGTTTACAAAGTGAGATGAACACCCTTGGGTACATAGTATCCTCCTACTACACAAGCCTATGTGGAGATGTGTGGAAGGCTGAGTGGAGTGGAGGGGTGCTTGTAAAATCCTTCCTTATAGATGGAAATTAAATAAGGAAGCTTTGGAATATCTAACTCTTTTATCCGCCTTCCAACACCAATTACACAATCCATTTATTTTTGTGCATGCTTCAAAAGATTGGGATTTTGAAGTAGCTTTGCAAGATTCCATTTGATAACACTACTTGATGTGTCCATTCCTACTGTGAAGAATTCTGGAGCTGATCGCTTCTTAGTTGTGGCTTGGTGTTCGTAATCAATATATTCAAGATGTCATTGAACCGCACTGCTAGCTTCTTCATACGCCGTTCTATTCCTTGCAAGTCCATCCATGTAATTGAAGGTATATAATCCCTAACATTAAAATATCCTCCTTTGGTCAAGAGATCCACTACCTTTTCTTTAAATTGGTTGGATTCTTCCCGCTCGCTCTCAAATATTTGCTTGCTTAGGATAATTTGGTCAAATATGTGGTGTGCATACATTGAGCAGTGTCATGTCAAGTTTACTATCTGACCTTTCTGACTATGTGTCAAGATAGAACGTAGCATGTGGCCCATCTTGGCTACTCTTACATGCTGCCATTCATCTAATGCCTTTCCACCTAGCATGTGAAGATTACATAACTGAAAGGGAAAAAATAAATCTCTTAAGGTAGAACATGATCATGTTTTCAAATAGATATTCTAACTAGGTAATGAACATATTAAATTTCATTTCAAAATTAATGATTATTATAGATGGGATCTATAACTTATTTGAAATTGGAATGAACTATTTTCCGAAGTAGTTGTTTATAGTGGAAGGCGCAGTTAGGGGATGGTGCATTCTCTAAATTTCATAAGTAAATAGTACAAGATTTTAAAGAAGACCGTGATAAATCACATGTATAATAATTCTAATGTTTTTAAGATTAGAGAGAGTTCATCTAAATACCAAGATGATTCGCCAAATGTATATTGTGATAATGTAAACAAAAGGAGTGGGAATCACTTCTAATATTGGAAGAATTAATTATTATCCCGATTAAAATTCTATTTTATAGAAGAAAGCATTCAATCCATTTTATTTAAGAGAATTGATTTGCTACTCTTCAATTATTTTATGCAAATTATATATTCGATAGAATTTTCTTTTCTCGATACAAAAACACTAGAGGAAATATTTCTTTTTACCCTCTATTTTCAACATCTAATGCTATGGTGATTTTTTTTGGGGGAATAATTTCTTCTCAGAAATATAACTCCCCATGTAGTATCTTATTAGATGTTTGATACACCAGATTTATAATATGTATATAAGCCAATTAAATAAATTTCTATTTGAAATTTAATATGGCGTGTTATAGCCAATAGATTTTCTTTCCAATATAGTTGATGTACTATAGTAGATAAAGAAATCGACTCTCATACTTAGCTACAAATCATTGATGCCCGACGGAGGGTGTGAAACTCGCCTATCCGCCGTCATTGTATGTAAACCTCCCGGGCAAATACACCGCTCCCGAAATGCTCCTCAAATAGCTCCCGGTGTGACTGTCTCTAAATCAAAATGGAGCTTCTTCTCCTCGATCCTCCACCAAACTCCTTGTCCATCCCTCGGAAGATGGATCGTAATACGAGCTTTTGTGTTGCTAGTACACCTTTGCGCAGCTTAAAGCATCCTCTCAAGTTCACAAACCAAGCCTCTACCTAAAAACCACTTATATCACCTGAATAGTGAGATGGTCGTAGCTTTAGGATCCCCGTGATATGGTCTACAATTGATGTCTGACGACGCCTAGGTCTATGTGTATGCTCCTCCCTCTGTCTAGGGCTCTGAGACCTATCCCTATGTCCTGAGATCCTGTCCCCATGTCCTCTCTCTGGTGACTCTGCCCTATCTGACTCTTTGTAGAAGTTCTCTACCCTATGCTCCTCACTGTGTCGAGGGGATACCTAGGCATCTACTAATGGCTCCATACCATGTCTAGCAAATCGTCCTCCTAAGGGATCTTCACGTATAGTGGCATTGACGTCCTGAAGCGTCTGTAAGATCTGAGGTAGAATGGATGCTATATCCTGCTCTGGCGGTGGTATATCTAGGTCTATATGAAAAGACCCCTCACCTAATTTGTGCCTCCTACACAGATCAAGGTGAGAGTTAGTTCATTGTTCTAGGTCTTGTTTCATTTTTCTAAGTTTTTTATTTTATATAATTATCAGACATTGTGGTTTTCTAGATTTAAAAGAATCAATTTTACACTAGGTTAAATGTTCATGTTTCATGTTTTCTAAGTGTACCTAAGGGTTCAAGATTTGAACCCATGGCTCTGATACCAAGTGTAATGCTTGAAAAAATGATTTTCTAAGAACTCGCTTCAACCAAACACTTAACTCAAAAATGTGACTAATTTTTTTTTTTTAAAGAGGAAAGTTACGGTGCAAGAATGATGCAAGGGTGCTTTAACCTTTACGGTTTGTTAACTTACTTACATTACTTAACTTAGATTGAAGATTGAGCAACCAAGTCTAGTTATTAGGTACATATTCACAAAACTTGTAGGGTACATTAATCAACAGTCCTAAGGAAGGTAACATGGTTTAATTCATTTAAATAACTCTTTTCTACTCTTTCCATTAAGCTTAATTCTAATAAGGTTAACCTTATACTCAACTATTAAATTCATTTCTTTAATAATTTAAAGAACCCTTTTAATACAATCCTACACAACTAAGGTCCTAAGGACACCACACCACTAGGTAATTAAAAGACCCCACTCACCCATCTACACATACCCTTAAGGTTTGAAAATAACATTTAAAATTACATTATTCTTAATAAAGGTAGGGTCAATTCTCCACCCTTAGATCAAATCCATCTTAGCCACTAGATCCTAGGGTTCCCAACTTAGCCCTAAAATCCTTATGAAAGTCTATTAAAACCTTTTCTTATTCTAACCTTCTCATTTGGTTCAATTTATTTTGTTAAATTTGCAGGTTGGAGAGAAGGAAGCCATGAGAGCAAAAGGGAAGAAACCATGGAGGATTCTTCACGAAGATTTAGTTTATATTTAGCTTAGTTCGTCTTTTATTTATGTAATTTATTTCTTTCAGGATTGGGAGGAGTTTCCTCCTCCAATCTAGTTTTTATTTCAAGATTTTAGTGCATTGGTTTATAAATTTGGGGCAAAACCCTACCCCCTTTGATATACATGAAGAAATGTTTTTAGATTCACTTTTAAAGAGTTTTAATGTCACACCCCTATGTATTCCTCTTTATTTACTTGCTGGAAGCATTATATTTAATTTTTTTTTACACTTAGGAATTAGAGGAAATAGTTACATTTTACGCACAGGGCGTGCAGATCCACTTAATTATATCATAAGTGACAGGATTTCCGCCCTATGCAGGTGAAAAACACATGACCACCACCCCGGCCGGGTGACAAACACAGGATTGCCTCCCGGTTGGGTGACAAACATAGGATCACCGCCTGGCTGGGTGATAAACACAAGACCGCCACCTTGGCTAGGTGACAAACATAGGACCACCACCTCGCACAAGGTGGCTGCCCTATTTCCGAAAAACAGAACCTTAAAGCTGAGATTTTTACAAAAACTTAAAGTTGTTAAAGGGTGTAAAAATGCATTCTTGATTTGTTTTTATTTATTTCAAGTTCCAGATTTACTATTTATTGCTCATTTATTCATTTCTTATTTAAATCTATTCATTTTAAAGTATTTTCTTTTCTATTAAACTACATCCACTTACAAGAATAATTTCTATTGTTTAACTATGTCTTTCTTTTCATTACAATGCACAAAGGAATATAAATCTATTTTGATATAAAATCAACTTTCTTAATGCAATAGAATATGACTTATTTTCTCTGTCATTTTACTACAATGTTCATTCATTCAAAATAGCCATATTAACTTATTTTCAATAAGAGATATTTTGCAAAAAAACAACTTATAACTATTTCTACATTTTCTTCTTTCTCATATTTACAAAACAATAACTACTAAATGCAAATATACTTTCTTTTCCATTGTAAATTAGATCAACCTTTCAATACATTCAAAATTTCAACAAGGAAAGAATGATTTCCTTCCTACTTGAACTAACTTTACAATAACATTTTCTTTCCTTTCTTTTGCCATTTGTTTCTTTCCCATTCAATGCAATAACAATAACAACAATAGGATATCAAATTTATTTAACAACCCCATTACCAATTTCCTCCACTTGAAGCAGGGAAAACATACCAAAATGTACACAAGGAAAGAACCATATTATTACAATTTATTCCACTCTAAGTGGGTAAAATAAAAGGTGGTTTTCACATGCTCACCAACAAGAATCAAAGATCCGAGCACCAAAAAAATATCTCCTCCAAAATTTTGCTTGATTCACAACAAAATAGGGGGAGAGGCAACACTCTCCACCCAACCAAGATACCCAATGGAGAAGAGAAGCCATCCTCTCCTTTGGGCCCCGAGCCCCAACCACATCATAATGGGAAAATATCTCAACTCATGGCAACTAATAGGTTCCACACTACTTAAAAATCAATTCACATTCATTCCATTTTCACACAAACACAATAACAACTCAACAAGAAGAAAACAATCAAAACAACAATATAACAAGGCTTATCAAGAAAGCCAAAAGAGTAAGACCTATGGGGAGGCAACTTATGCCTCTCAATGGGAATGAGTGCCACCTAAAAGGCCCCCAATGCAAAACAAGAAACCCCTAACAACTCTTATGCCTCCCTCAAGTACCCCTTATCCCTCCATCCACTCTTATTCCTCCCTCAACTCTTATGGCTCCCTCAAAGTAAGAACAAGAAGAAATTGCAAGAATTTCTCATACTAGGTGGGCACCCAACCCAAACTCCCTCCTCAAGAACATGATCTCTTATGCCTCCCTCAAATAAACTCCCCATAGTCTCCTCCCACTTCCAACTTAGGCATTCTACCCATACCCAACAAGCATTTAGAAAAAAAAAGACAACAACATTCAACAAACATATACACACATACATGTAATAATAACATAATATAAACAAAGGTGAAGCTCTTACCTATCCATGGTAGAGCTTGTTCCAAGTATGAAGATCCAAACTCCTCCAAAGATCAAGCAAGCATCCACAAGCTCCAAAAATCAACAAGTATCCACAAGATCCAAAGAAAATCCACAAAATCCCTCAAAAATCCTCCAACTCTCCAAAATTCAAGAGACTAAAAATGATCATCCAACCCCAAAACAAGCAACAACAATTCAATAAATAGAGAAAGAAGAGGGATGGGTGATGTGGCTCCAAGTAGGATGCCACCTCATTTCCTCTCCACTCCACATCAATTGGTCAGCCTCATATTCCAATGCATAATTAATGAGTGGTTGGAGGAATGACAAGCACCTTACACACTCCATCTTAGCCCACTCCCCTCAAAGGAAAAAAATTAAATATTTCAAAGGAACTGCAATTAACATTTTACCTTTTTATCCCCCAAAACACCAAAAAGATCCTAACTTTGACCTCCCAACCCATAGGCGGGGTTGCCATGGGCTTTAAGATGTGTGGGACAAGTTTTACTTGTCCCACAAGATTCCAAATTTGGCCTCTAAGGCAAAATTCGAGTTTCCCATGTGGGGTAGAGTGTGCTACATTCAAAACTCGAACAAACATCACTCAACACAAAATTCAAAGTAAATCAAGCCTAATAAATGAAATCCTTTCTGGTCACATATTTTAATTAGTTTAACACAATTTCAAATTAACTTAATTAAGACACTACAACCCATGACTAATAAAGGGGTAAACACCAATCCAAAAATATAAATAATAAAACAAGTAAAATTTCACTTACTAAGAGAAAACACATACTAACATAAGCTTTTTATGATTATCTTGTTCCACAAACAATACACGCAAATAGATCTATGTGAAGGAATCAATACGCCAGGCAGATTGTTAACTCCTTTGCGCCAAAACAATGCTCAGGAGCTGCTACATATTCACAGTTGGAGTATAACACACGAATTCATCCTCCCATCACAGCCTAAGACCAGAAATTGCTCTGATACCAGTGATATTATTTTACTCAGATTATAACCGTGAAGCATACAGAACAATAAACATGAACACAATGATTTCAATTCATTCGGGATATCTTATTAGACAAGGGAGATTACAATATATAGAAGATTGATCTCCTTAATTTAAGGAGTCAACTTCAATCTCAAACTACTCCCTAGAATATCTCGTGATCCACTAATCACTCAACATATCTCAACAACTCTTATCTACGTGAGTTACAACTCACTTACATCATTTACTCACACAATATATAATATATATTTGCACACACACAAATATATAAATATCTAATGTTCACAATAATATTCCTAACATTCACTCCCCTATTGTTAACATTAGATATTTCCACACGCACTCCCTAGGTCACAATTTTCCACTAACCAAATAATTATAACACACACACACAATTACATGTTTCCACGGTGACCCTAGTTGGATTCTTCTCGAATTATGATGTGGTTGGTCTCCACTCCCCGATATTGTTGTGAATATAATATACCTACGAATAGAGAATACATCCTTCGGCCTTGTGGCCGCATTAAACCATTCATGCCAAATATACAATATAATCTAAAATCAACTATACATGAATTACTATCATCTATGCAAATACGATATCACTTATAATTTCTAGCACATTTCTATTCCATATTTCATTTATGTCAAAACAATCATCTTCTTCACCCTCGGATAGGCTAAATAAGGTGCACGATGGGCCTCTCACAAATGTCCTATCTCAATCCTCCATCTCTAGGAACATATATCTAACCTTTGTGTCTGAGAAGACCATCTACCTCTAATGAAAATCCATCAAATCTCCCCTCAAGGGGTCTCTGAGACTCAATCTACGCTCTGGCTACAAGGTAGAAACTATCAAGAGGAAGTTGCTAAAGGATCCTCGCTCCGTAAATCTATGCCTACTGAAGTGGCCATAATCATATGTCTCTGTCTACTCAAGGCATCTACAACCACATTCTCCTTCCCCTTCACATGCTCTATCTCCATGTCATACTCACAAAGCAGCTCCATCCAACGCCGCTGACGAGCGTTTAGATTGGGCTACATGAAGATGTGGTGAAGACTCAAGTGATCTGTACTAATTGTGAATCTCTGACCAAGAAGAAAATGCCTCCATCAGAGCAAGGCGTGCACAATCAAGCGCATAAACTCAAGATCTTGAGTCAAATAATTAAGCTCAAAATCCTTGCATTTGTGAGACTCAAAAGCCACAACTCTTCCCTCCCGCATCATCACTCCTCCCGTGCCTCGCTAAAGAAGCATCTATGCAAACATAGAACTCACGATGAGGATTTGGTACTGCAAGAATAGGTGCTTTGTATTGAGACACTCCTTCAAAGGTCTCGAAGGCCTACTCATATCTCTGTCTCGACCAATCAAACTTCTTCCCTTTCCACTGAAGAGAAGTGATAGGGTGCGTAATCTGAGAGAAATCCCGAACAAAAATCTCCTGTAGTAACCTGCTAGACACATGAAGCTGCACACCTCGATCACACTAGTTGGTGTTGGCCAATCCATGATGGCTCGAATCTTGGAAGGATCAACTATGATACCTTCCACGAAATGATGTGGCCCAAATACTACACCTCGGTTTGAAAGAGTGCACACTTCTCAAGTTCCCGTAAAGGTGCTACTCGCAAAGACACTAAAGAACCTGCGAAGATGCTCCTCACGCGTGCGTGAGTAAACAAAAACATCATTAAGGAAGATGAGCACGAAGTGATCTAGAAAATTTCTAAATACCCTACCATCAAACTCATAAACACGGCGGGGCATTCGTCAACCCAAAAGGTACCACTGTGAACTTATAATGGCCATATCTCGTACGGAACATGGTCTTATGAATATCCACCTCTGTAATCCTAACCTGATGGTACCCTGACTTAAGATCTATCTTGGAGAAAGATATCACCCCCTTCATCTGATCAAATAAATCATCAATACGTGGAAGGGGGTAACGATTCTTGATCGTTACTTTATTCAGCTGACGGTAATCAATACACAACTGAAGAGATTCATCCTTCTTCTTCACGTAGATCACTGGTGCACCCCAAGGGAATACACTAGGATGGATTAGGCCCTTCTCTAGAAGGCCCTCAAGCTACAACTTGAGCTCACATAGCTCAGAGTAGTCATCTAATAAGGTGCTCGTGAGATAGGCTCTGCGCCTGGAACTAGATCTATATGGAAATCTATCTCACATGGGGGAGGTAACCCTAGTAGCTCCCCTGGAAACACATCATAAAACTCTCTCAAGATGGGATGGTCATCAAGGAATGGTCTACTAGACTCATCCTCCGATTTGTCACTAACCGTAACAGCATACAATCTGATAACCCTATCGTGCACACCACTTAAGCCGCATAGCAGAGATGGTGTGAATGAAAACGAGTCTCCTAACTCCCGATATCATTAACTCCACTCCAAGATCATCTATCCAAGAAATAGTCTTATGGTAACATTATTTTCTAGCTCTGTGAGAAGACAACCAGTCCATGCCCAATATGACACCATAAGACCCTAATGGAAGGATTTGAAGATCCGAAGTAGTGGTGAAGGGTCCCAAATCCACTACACACTCATTAACTAAGGAGTCTACAGAAATTTTGGCTCCATAAGCCATCTCAACATCCCAACTATGACCCTACCTAACTGTCACCAACCTACAATTCTCTACTAAGGATGGTGCAATAAATGAATCAGAAGAACCTAATCAAATAATATAGAGGTGGAAATACCACCAATACTACCTGTCATCTCAATCACGGTACTCTGGTGCTTAGCCTGGTAGTTCTTGACCACTGCATAGATTTGATGCCTCCGTGCCATATCACCAACAAAAGAGGCTCGAGCTCGCATCTTACCCTTGTTAGGGTTTTGTGGGAAATCTCTCCAATGATGTCAAACAACACCACAACCATAATAGTTTCCTGGTCCTCTCCAGTGGGAAACAGCTCCAGCCGGTACTCTAGATGTCTGATTTGTTTATCCTAATGATCCAGCTATGGTCTACTAAGGTCTCTCCACTGATGGGATCCTGCCACCGAGCTCTCGGTGCACCTTGTGTCTGGCGGGACCCCAGAGGAGGCCCCATGCTCCGACCTCTCTCTCTGCATCTAATCTCTCGAGGGGGCTTTGTAAGGTGGGTGGGTCCGCTATGGCTACTACTGCTATGGTGGCCTGAAAGAAGCTTGTCCTGAACTCTATGCACCCCATGGAGGGGGAACCAACCCCATTGACCTACCATCCTACATCTGCTAAATACGGCTCCGAACTCTGTCTCTAGCCTACTCGTGCATCTTTCCTCGTGTCTCCTCAAAGAATGTAGGCCTTCTCCACGACCTCTGCTAATGTCTGGGCAATGAATGCACACCGCACCACCCAAATCCAAGTTCAGGCCCCTGATGAACCTATGAATCCATACCTTCTCATCCTGCATATAGTCGACGTACTGCAGTAGATCAAGAAATCGATTCTCATACTCAACTATAGTCATCAATGCCTAATGGAGGTCGTGAAACACATCTATCCGCTATTGTATAAACCTCCACGGGAAAATACCGCTCTTGAAACACTCCTTAAATAGCTCCCAGGTGACTATCTTTGAATCAACATGGAGCTTCTACTCCTTGGTCCTCCACTAGACTCCTGCTCCATCCCTCAGAAGATGGATCGCAACATGAGATTTTGTATTGCTAGTACAAGGACAGAGCTTTAAGCATCTGCTCAAGCTCACCAACCAGGCCTCTGCCTAAAAACCACCTGTATCACCTAAATAGTGAGATGGTCATAGCTTTAGGATCTCCCTAATATGGTCTACAACTGATGTTTTCCGACCCCTAGATCTATCGGTATGCTCCTCCCTCTATCTAGGACTCCGAGACCTATCCCTATGTCCTGAGATCTTGTCCCCATGTCCTCTCTATGGTGACTCTACCCTCGCCAACTCGCATGGAAATTCTCAGACCTATGCTCCTTGCTGTGTCGAGGGGATACCTGGGCATCTACTAATGGCTCCATACCATGTCTAGTAAATCATCCTCCCAAGGGATCTCCACGTATAGCGGCATTGACGTCCTGAAGCATCTGTAAGATCTGAGGTAGAATGGATGCTACAGCCTGCTCTGGCGGTGGTATATCTAGGTCTATATGAAAAGACCCCTCGCCTAATCCGTGCCTCCTACACAGATCAAGGTGAGAGTTAGTTCATTGTTCTAGGTCTTGTTCTAGTTTTCTAAGTTTTTGTTTCATATAATTATCAACATTGTGGTTTTCTAGATTTAAAAGAATCAATTTTGCACTAGGTTAAATGTTCATGTTTCATGTTTTCTAAGTGTGCCCAAGGGTCCAAGATTTTAACCCACGATTCGATACCAAGTGTAATGCCCGTAAAATGACATTATAAGAACTTGCTTCAACTAAACACTTAACCAAAAAATGTGACTAATTTTTTTATTTTTATTTTTAAAGCGAAGTTACAATGCAAGAATGATGCAAGGGTGCTTTAACCTTTAGGTTTCATTAACTTACTTGCATTACTTAACCTAGATTGAAGATTGAAAGGCCAAGTCTAGTTATTAGGTACATATTAGCAAAACTTGTAGGGTACATTAATTAACAGTCCTAAGGAAGGTAACATGGTTTAATTCATTTAAATAACTCTTTTCAATTGTTTCCATGTTAAGCTTAATTCTAATAATGTTAACCTTATACTCAACTAATAAATTCATTTCTTTAATACATTAAAGAACCCTTTTTAATACAATCCTACACAACTAAGGTCCTAAGGACACCACAACACTAGATAGTTAAATGACCCCACTCACCCATCTACACATACCCTTAAGGTTTGAAAAACAATATTTAAAATTACATTATTCTTAATAAAGGTAGGGTCCATTCTCCACCCTTAGATCCAATCCATCTTAGCCACTAGATCCTAGGGTTCCCAACTTAGCCCTAAAATCCTTATGAAAGTCTACTAAGACCTTTTCTTATTCTAACTTGCTCATTTGGTTCAATTTCTTTTGTTAAATTTGTAGGTTGGAGAGAAGGAGGCCATGAGAGCAAAAGAGAAGAAACCATGGAGAATTTTTCAAGAAGATTTATTTTAGATTTAGCTTAGTTAGCCTTTTATTTATGTAATTTATTTCTTTCATGATTGGGAGGAGTTTCCTCCTCCAATATAGTTTTTATTTAAATATTTTAGTTCATTGGTTTTAAAATTTGGGGCAAAACCCTACGCACTTTGATATACATGAAGAAATGCTTTTAGATTCAACATTAAAGAGTATTGATGTCACACCCCTATGTATTCCTCTTTATTTACTTGCTGGAAGCATTATATTTAATTTTTTTTTTACACTTAGGAATTAAAGGAAATAGTTACATTTTACGCACTTGGTGCGGATCCGCAAAATTATGTCATAAGTGACAGGACCGGCGCCCGGCTAGGTGAAAACACAGACCGCCGCCTTGACTATGTGATAAACACAAGACCGCCACCACGGCTAGGTGACAAACATAGGACCGCCACCCTGTACAGGTAGCGGTCTTGATTCCGAAAAATAAAACCTTAAAAGATGATATTTTTACAAAAACTTAAAGTTGCTAAAGGGTGTAAAAATGCATCCTTGATTTGTTTTTATTTATTTCAAGTTCCAGATTTGATATTTACTGATCATTTATTCATTTCTTAGCTAAATCTATTTATTTTAAAGTATTTTCTTTTCTATTAAACTGCATCTACTTACAAGAATAATTTCTATTGTTTAACTAAGTCTTTCTTTTCATTACAAGGCAAAAAGGAATATAAATCTATTTTTGATATAAAATCAACTTTATTAGTGCAATATAATCCAACTTATTTTCTCTTTCATTTTACTACAATGTTCATCATTCAAAATAACCATATTAACTTATTTTCTATAAAATATATTTTGCAAAAAAACAACTTATAACTATTTCTACAGCTTTCTTCTTTCTCATATTTACAAAACAATAACTACTAAATGCAAATATACTTTCTTTTCCATTGTAAATTAGATCAACCTTTCAATACATTCAAAATTTCAACAAGGAAAGAATGATTTCCTTCCTACTTGCAACTAACTTTACAATAACATTTTCCTTCCTTCCTTTTTCCATTTGTTTCTTTCCCATTCAATGCAATAACAATAACAATAATAGGATAAAAATTTTCTTTAACAATGCCATTACAAATTTCCTCCACTTGAAGTGGGGAAAACATACCAAAATGTACACAAGGAAAGAACCATATTATTACAATTTCTTCCACTCTAAGTGCGTAAAATAAAAAGGTGGTTTTCTAATAGTTCCTCCAATAGCTCCTCCAATAGTTTGCTTGATTCACAAAAAATAGGGGGAGAGGCAACGCTCTCCACCCAACCAAGATACCCAATGGAGAAGAGAAGCCATCCTCTCCATTGGCCCCCGAGCCCCAACCACATCACAATGGGAAAAGATCTCAACTCATGGAAACTACTAGCTTCCACACTACTTAACAAATCACTTCACATTCATTCCATTTTCACACAAACACAATAACAACTCAACAAGAAGAAAACAATCAAAACAACAATATAACAAGGCTTATCAAGAAAGCCAAAAGAGTAAGACCTATGGGGAGGCCACTTATGCCTCCCAATGGGAATGGGTGCCACCTAAAATGCCTCCAATGCAAAACAAAAAACCCCTAACAACTCTTATGCCTCCCTCAAGTACCCCTTATCCCTCCATCCACTCTTATGCCTCCCTCAACTCTTATGGCTCCCTCAAAGTAAGAACAAGAAGAAAATGCAAGGATTTCTCATACTAGGTGGGCACCCAACCCAAACTCCCTCCTCAAGAACATGATCTCTTATGCCTCCCTCAAATTAACTCCCTATAGTCTCCTCCCACTTCCAACTTAGGAATTCTACCCATACCCAACAAGCATTTAATAAAAATACAACAACATTCAACAAACATTTACACACATACATGTAACAATAACATAATATAAACAATGGTGAAGCTCCTAACTTTCCATGGTAGAGCTTGTTCCAAGTATGAAGTTCGAAACTCCTCCAAAGATAAGGCAAGCATCCACAAGCTCCAAAGAAAATTCACAAACTCCCTCAAAAATCCTCCCACTCTCCAAAATTCAAGAGACTAAAAATGATCATCCAACCCCAAAACAAGCAACAACAATTCAATAAATAGAGAAAGAAGAGGGAGGGGTGATGTGGCTCCAAGTAGGATGCCACCTCATTTCCTCTCCACTCCACATCACTTGGTTAACCTCATATTCCAATGCACAATTAATGAGTGATTGGAGGAATGACAAGCACCGTACACACTCCATCTAAGCCCACTCCCCTCAAAGGACAAAATTAAATATTTGAAAGGAAGTGCAATTAACATTTTACCTTTTTATCCCCTCCAAAACACCTAAAAGAGCCTAAATTTGACCTCCCAACCCATAGGTAGGATTGCCATGGGCTTTTAAGAGGTGTGGGACAAGTTTGACTTGTTCCACAAGATTCCAAATTTGGCCTCTAAGGCTAAATTCGAGTTTCCCATGTGGGGTAGAGTGTGCTACACTCAAAACTCAAACACACATCACTCAACACAAAATCCAAAATAAATCAAGCCTAATAAATGTACTCCTTTTTGGTCACATCTTTTAATTAGTTTAAACCAATTTCAAATTAACTTAATTAAGATACTACAACCCATGACTAATAAAGGTAAACAACAATCCAAAAATATAAATAATAAAACAAGTAAAATTTCACTTACTAAGAGAAAACACATACTAACATAATAGAAAGGAAAATTAAAAGAAAACAACACATGACCCCTAGGTCACAATTTTCCCCTAACCAAATAATTCTAACACACACAATTACATGTTGCCACGGTGACCCTAGTTGGATTCTTCTCAAATTTCAATGTGGTTGGTCTCCACTCCCCTGATATTGTTGTGAATATAATATACCTGCAAAACAAAGAATACCTCCTTCGGCCTCATGGCCGCATTAAAACATTCATGCCAAATATACAATATAATCTAAAATCAACTATACATGAATTACTATCATCTATGCAAATACGATATCACTTACAATTTCTAGCACATTTCTATTCCACATTTCATTTATGTCAAAACGATCATCACATTAATCCAATTATCAAGATCTACCCAATATGACTAAATATATCACATGTCAGAATTAAAGATAAATAACCATGTCAAAAGTATACCAATATCATCATCAAATGTCTCCAGTAGACCATATGCATCATATAAGGATCAAATCAATAACAGTTTAGTGTCTATGATATCTACTAGCATGCTAAATCAAAGAAGCTATAATAAATCCATAAGTGAAGTAACCATAATGAAAACAACAAATCAAAATGGTGTCGAAGGGAAGTGGGCACTACATATATGAGTTTCATATTTTATTTCGTTAAAAAAATTTTGTTTTCATGGTTTTCAAGCTCATGGATTTTGGCATCTTGAGTTTTTTTTTTGCATTTCCTAATTTTAAAGGGATTTATATGAATTGATATTTTTAGGATTTAAGTTAATAAACTTTGGTTCTTAGTTTCATGTTTCAATATTCATATTCTTTTATTTTTTAGAATACATGGTATCGTTTTACATTTAAGTTTTAGTTTTAGGCTTTCAATAACATGGTGAAATTTCATATTTGATTGAACTCTTCAAGTATTTTTTTACTCTAAGATTTGGTGTTTCCAAGTGTAATGTTTCATAATTTTCAAATTTGGAAATTTCGAATTTTAGAAATAAATGTTTTTATTTTTTTCAAGATTTCTAGGTTCAAATCTTTTGAGTTTCAAGTGTCATAGTTCTAATGTTTTGTAAATTTCCATGTTTTTATGGTATTTTGGTTCATTATTTTTTGGTTTTCCAATGTTCCAAGTTTACAGTTTTAGGAGTTATATGTTTCACATTTCAATGTTTTTGAGATTTTCCTGTTTGGATCTTTAAGGATTGGTTTCATAGTTTATGGGATTTTTTATATTCTAGTTTCAAGTTATGTATTTCATGTTTAAGATTACATGATCTTAAATTTTAGTGTTTATAGGTTCGAAATATTGTGGGTTTAGTTTGTAGGTTTTGATTATAATTGTATCACGTTTTATATCAATTTAATTTTTATTTGTTAAGATTTCACATTCACATATTATGATATGATAACCAATTATGTATATTTTACTTCCGTAAAAATATTCAATAAAATATTTTTAAATTTTTAATTTTAAATATGATAGTCATGCTTTATATGAATGTATTTTTCATCTTTTCTAAAATTTAAAATTTAGAATTTTCTAGTTTTAGGTTTTCAAGATTATCTTATTTATGTTTTCAAGTTTCAAATAATATATATATAATATATAGGTTGCTTAAGTTTGGTGTTTTTTACTCCATTTAAATTGTTAAATTATTAGTTTTGAGTTTTAATGTTTTCCTCTTAAGTCTTTTTAATCTCTTTATTTTAAAGTTTAATTTTTTTCAACCACATATTTCACTTACATAAAAACTACATACTTTCAAAATCATCAAAATTAGTGTTTTCTTACATGTAAGGACGTAATTTCTAGATATATTTGATTTGATTCTATTTGAATTATTGTTAGATTCTAACAATATGGTGGATTAGATAAAAATTATTAAGAAGATATATTTGAGGACTATCCTTCTTCGATATATTCTTCATAAGAAAAGTAATTGGGTAGTCACATTTCTTATCGAGAGGGACTGTAGTGACCTATTTATTTCCACTCAATTGCTACAGCGCATTGGCACTTCCTCGAAGAGATCTAACGCTCACCTGAAGTGCACAAAGCTACCGTCCCTCCTTTATGCTAGCTGGTTGTCAAGACATTAGTATGCATATCCATAATTACCAATACCAAATCATACATTCAAGTACGATCATTACAGTTATCATAACATGAGCTTAGAATGGAAGCACATGTGATAAGGAAACATAAAAAATCAAATAAACACTAAGATCGATTGCACCATGTGATCACCATGTTCAATTAGATCAATCACCAAAATCCATCACCATAATCCATTCATAACAAAAGTATTATGTATAAGAATTTGAATACATAACAATTGATACCACAGAGTCATATGCGTTAGTACATCGTAGTATCATGACTTTATTACATCACGAACTCTTGTACATGTTCCTAAAACAATGAAGAGCAATAATAAATATAGGGGTGGGTACTTTCCTTTACTACTCATGCATTCTCAAAATACGCTATGTGGTGAAAAATAGTGATACGTTACGATTACATGATTTTACAATGGAGCTATTAATATATTATCCTATAAATAAAACTTTTTTAATCCTAATAATAGCTCATATATGCATGACCTTTCATCTTGGATTTGAATGTAATTTATCCTAAAAATAGGTGTTCCTTGATCACCAAGACTCCTTACTTTTTCACCTTTTCTTAGGCCGTTTTAGTGCCCACTCCTCTTCGACACTTATTATATTTTGATTTTGATTACTGTTGACTATAGACATGGATATGATTTTATCATTTTCTTACCGTGATGTTAGATGATAGAGATATTCTGACTATTGATGGATTTTGATTCATAGTATGATTTTTGTGGATTCTTAGAGGCATAGAGAGACATTTTATATTGATGATGATGATGTTGTGTTGTTAGCATATATATTACTGACATTCAGAATTCTCATCATGTTGACTAGGATTTAGCATTGGAGTTCTAATCTCGTGATCTTGTTGATATTGATAAAAATATAGAATTGAGATGTTGTTGAAATTTTAGACAAATGATAGCATTGTTTAGTTGAGATGATGATTTAGCTATATAAGGATGGTTATTGATTTATGTGCATATATTTTACCTTTGATGTGGCCACGAGGCCGAAGGAGGTATTGTGTGATTTTGTAGGTTATTATATCACAACAATCAAAAGAGGGATTGAGACCAACCACAATGGAATACTAGATGGATACAACGAAGGTCACCATGGCAACTTATGTAATATTGTTGTTTTGTTTTATTTTGTTAGGGGGTCCCCATGGGGGATGACCTCCAATTGTGACCATGGGCTTTGTGTGTGATTCATTATGTAGTGCCCACTTTGTTAGCGTAATACTTCATTTGTTATTACATTGTAGTTATTATGTGTGGGTGGATAGTTAAGGACAAGTGGCAGATAACTATTTATTGTAACCACCTTCCCTTCCCTCCATGGTGTTTATATGCATTGGATTGCTATGCATTAATAAAAATGAAGATTGTGTGATTGTATTTTTCTTTGTATCTTCTGTTCAACATGTAAAGGTGTTAATCTAATTCGATTTCCAGTCCACCTGCATAGACATTGGTATCAGAGTAGGTAAAGGTTGTAGGCATGGCATGGAAGACGAGTTCTTGAGCAAAGGCATCATCAACCTTGTGCCATTGAAGGATCCGGTAGTGGAAGCTATGTTGGGGAGTCACTTTTAGATGAATATCGGTCAGCGTAAGGAGGAGCGCGCAAAAGGTTCTTTGAAGGTGGTTAAGTCTGATCCATGCTTACGATTTGTGCATGGCCACGTTATAGAAGAGCCAAACAAGGAAGAGACAAAACTATTATTTACAATGCATAAGGAAGGAGGCTTGATGGTGTGCCATGAGGGAGATATTTTTTGGAGGCACTCAAACCGGGTAACTAACTTTGAGGAGAAAGTGAAACAAATGCACCATCGCTTGATGCATTAGTGCAGATGACGCATTTCTGGATTATTTAAGCAACATGAGGTGGCAGGAGCGTAGTAGGGATGCGTTGTAGTCCTAACGAAACTTAGTGCATTCTGTAGACATTTTTTAATTCAAGGCAAGTAGGATCCTACATTGCTCCATTATCACTTAAAGGAAGTTATTAGTATAGCCATTGTTTTACCACTGAACTGCATCTATATTGAGAGAGGTGTGAAACCCTTGAAAATGTGGAGCTATTTATTCACATGTTGAGAAAACTCGGTTTCAATAGAGATGAATGCCAAAAGAGGTCGACCAAAGATGCTAATCCTACAAAGAAAGGAGAAAAGAGAGCATTCAATATCTTTGTCAGCCTTAACCATAAATTTCCCATATTGTGCAATTAGTATTGGTATTCCTTCATATCCTATTGACACGAGCAAATATATACTTATTGTATGTAATAAGGAAATTGTTGCACAAATCATATATGCAACATTGGCAGTTGCCTATTCTAAGAAGATGCCCCAATTTGGCCTTAAATTTGATCACATGAACAATGTTGTTGCAAATTATATTTGTGTTTTGTTGAAGATGGATGAAGAATTAGACATTCCTCATAAGGAAAATTGATTTTCTTATTACAATAAGAATGATAAAGCTTTGGTCGATACTGATGTTCACCGAGAAAGAGATATTCTACATGGAAATCTAAAACACAATGGAGCAAGTGTTGCTCTCATAGAAGATCCACCAGGACTCTGTTGAGACCGAGGAAGCTATTAATGAGATTGTCTTCACATAATCTCTAATGCTGTAAGTAGCAACACATAAAGGAGGACGGAGGAAAATGGAGGCTGGAGGAAATCTAATGAACTCTTGCAAGTTACAAAGCGATCAGGCCAGCCGATTGATATTGTGGTGGATAAGGTATAGAGGACTTATTCCTCAATTTTTGTTTATGTGTGTTTATTTCAGTTTTTGTCAGTTGTTCTATTGTTTTCAATAAAGTATAGATGATACATACTTTCCTATGTGGGACCTCCTAAATTGAAAAGTGTCATGGGGAACAGAAAATCACTAAAAGCAGTGCATGGTACTCACACTAGGTTTGTGGTAAACCTGTAAAACCACCGAGGTAAAATCCTCTTGGTTCGTGGTAAACCTATAAAACCACCGAGGTATCATCCTCTTGGTTCGTGGTAATCCTGTAAAACCACCGAGGTGAACAGTCGGAAAGTGCTCCTATCCCTCTAGGTTTATGGTCAACCTTAGAAAAACCATGTGTATCAAGACCATGTAGGCACATGCTCGTGTGAAGACCCTCTTTGTGGTGTTCTCATTAAAGGGGGAAATATAGTTTCAGAAATGTATGTTTGTATGAAAAATGTAATAAGGGGGGAATGTTAGCGTAATATTTCATTTGTTATTACATTGTAGTTATTGTGTGTGGGTGGATAGTTAAGGATAAGAGGAAGATAACTGTTTATTGTAACCACCTTCCCTTCCCTCCATGGTGTTTATATTCATTGGCTTGCTTTGCATAAATAAAAATTAAGATTGTGTGATTGTCCTTTGGTTTGTATCTTTTGTTCAACATGTAAAGGTGTTAATCTAATTCAATTTCCAATCCACCTGCACAAACACAATTCCCTTCAACACTTTTGATATTAATCATGATACTTCTGACTATATTATGGACATTATTATAGTTTTGATTTAGTATGGTGTTAGATGTCAGATCATAGATTATTGTTGACTCGATTCATATATAATGTATGATGATTGTTAGAGACATTTTATATAGATGTTGACATGTTATTGGACATGGTTATATATATATATATATTAGTGTGTGTGTTAGGACATGTGATATTTGAATATATTGAGTAGATAGAGAAAATTGAATTTGAAATTGATGATTATATAGTTGCTTATGATGAAATTGTAAGTGATATTGTTGATTCCATGGTCACCATGACAATGTGTGGGGATCACCTTTGAAATGTGACCAAGGGTTATGTGTATTTATTTATTTGGTTCCTTTTTATTGATGTTTGTATGTGTTTATTAAGTGATGTGTTTACCCCCTTTCATTATTTATTAATTGTGTTGTGTAATTTTTGGAGTAATCATGTTGTTAAGTTAATTAATTAAAATATGTCATAAGAAAGTAATTAATAGAGTTGTTGGCCTTGAATTAAAATGTTGTAAAAAATGTGTAAGTAATGTGTAAGAGATATGTAAGTTGATTTTGGAGTAAGAAACACTCCACCTTCTTGAAATTCGAATTTGTCCTTGGAAGCTGATTTTGGAGACTTGTGGGACAAGTTAAACTTGTCCCATGCCTCTTAAATTTATTTACCAACCTTGCCTATAGTTGGAGGGTTAAATTTAGACCTTCTTTGTGTGTTTTTGTAAGTCAAGATGAATGTTTTAATTGTACTTTCTTACATGCTTTTAATGTCAGTCCTTTGGGGTGTGGGCTTGTTTTGGAGTGTGTAAGTAATCTGTCATATTATTCACCCACCCATTTATTATGCATTGGAGAATGAAGTTGACTTTTGGGGTTGGGGTTGAGGATGTGTGATGTGGCATCCTACATGGATCCACCTCATCCTCTTCCCTTCCCTCTTCTATAAAATTTGAATTCCTTGCCTTGTTTTGGGTTGCTTCACCTTGTAGACTTCATTCTTGGGTGAATTCCTTATTGTTTTGGGAGCTCTTGCTGTTCGAGAAGTTTGAAGATTGTTGCATGTTTGTTGTTTGGTGGAGTTTTGGATTTTTTTTTGGAAACAACTACTGATTGAACTTTGGAAACTCCATCATGGAGAGGTAGGAGCTTGGCTCTTGAAATTATATTTTTATGAATGTAAATTTTATTGTGTGAATGTTTTGGCATGTTTGTGGGTTGTTGGGTACATGGCCTAGGTATTGTGTAGGAGAAGACTATGGGGTTCATTTTGTGGGAGACACAAGTGTTTTAGGGAGGTATAAGTATGGAGGGAGTGGGATTTGGGTTCCACCTTACAAAGAAATAGCTTGTATTTCTTTACTCGTTATGGGGTGCCATAAGTGTTTGGGTAGGCATAAGGAAATGTGAAGAATAAGGGGTACTTGGGGAGACATAAGGAATGTCGGGGTTTTGATATACTATATTTTTGTAGTTTGTAATTCAGGTGGTGATACACATTTTCCCTTTTAGGAGGCATAAGAAGAATCACCCATAGTTTCTTACTCCTTTGGCTTGCTTGATGAAGCCTCAATAATGTTTGTCATGCTTTAATGTAGTTGTAAACTACATTCTCTTTTAGACTATGTGTTTTAGTGTGAAAATGTTGCTTGAGTGTTTGTGGAAGCCTGTTGTTGCCATGAGTTGGATCACATCTCTTATTGCTTTGTGATTGGGGCTTAGGGGCCAATGAAGAAGGATGGTTTCTCCTTTTCATTGGATGTCTTGGTTGGGTGGAGAGGATTTCCTTTCCCTACTCTTGTGGTGATCAAATTAGAAGGATGAAAATTTGCATGTTGTTGTTCTAGAGCAAAAAAAAGACAAGTTTGATAGTCCTTGTTGAGATTATTCTTATTGTAACCCCTTCCCACTTTGAAGTGGGTGACCTTGTACATTATTTGTGATGGAAAAGAAATTGTAAAAGAAATCTTTTCAATCGAATAGATGTTGTTTTACCTTATACAATGAAGTTATTATTGTTTGAAATCTACTTTGAAAATGTTGTACAACTCTTTGTTCGAATGTGGAAAATGTATTTAGAATTATTGCATCCTCTATGTTTGAAAAGCACATTTTTTTGGAAAGGAAATAGAAATTGCTTTCTTGTTTCTACATTTTGATTGAAGGAAATAGAACATTGTAATATTGGATTAGAATGAAATCATATTTTAAAGTTTGGTAAAGGTAATGGATCAATTCGAGTTGGAAGTTGTAGAGCTCGGTTAGATGAATTTTCAAACTGGCAAATAATTATCGTAAAACATACAGAAAAACCTTGCAGACTAGGAAAGACATTTGAAACATTAATACAAGATAAGAAGGATCAAAACAATCCCAAAAAAGCTATAATACTAAAGAAATTTTCATAGAACCTTTCAAAATCAAGCTCAAATAATTTCTTAGTCGTTTTTCTTTGTTAAATTGGGGAAATTCGAATTGATCTTGAATCAAACAATTTAATCGTGAAATCTATCCTAATTTATTCCAAGTGAAATCGTCCATGTCTGTTTGGCATGTTAAGAAAGAATAAGTGGCAGATTTGAACAAATAATTAATAAGTTAAAAATAACAGTTCACTTTCTTAGTGACAGGAAGATGTTTTCTCAAAATTTACCCCTTAAACTTTATCAAAATTAAATATTAATGATTCTTGTGCAAAGAGGACTTCGAGATATTTCCAAAAATTCCTCGTTTTCCCAAAACAAATTTCTCTATCAAAAGTTATGGCCTTCTGAAGTTTTCTTCATTTGGCGTCATAAATAATCTTAATCAGAAAAAAAAAAAAATATTGGAAAAATTTCGATGGCACACCCACGGACTGAATTTTTCCTTAGCACATTTTGGTTAAAAACACCAAAGGAACAAATTTCCCCACCGCTCCACTAACCCGTAGGCCTTACTTTTTTTCAAAAATCACCTAAGTCTGAAAAATTAATTTTGGGAAAATTTCCCCCGGACGCGCCGCCCTGATTTTGCCTTTTGTCGTATTTCTCATGGACAGGAAAAATCAAACTTAATCTTTTAAAATTTTTGGGAACATTTTCTAAGTTTCCTCCACCTCCTCATCGGCCCATAGCCAATTAGGTGTTTCCACGTGGCGTCACAAGGCGTTGGCGGAGGAGCGGGTTCCTTTTTTCCTTTTGCATTTTAGAAAATTTTTGGAAAATTTTCTAAAATTTCCCTGCCGGCCTGCCTACCCACACCTAATGGATGGCTAACACGTGTCTTCATGACGCTTGTGCAAAGGCATGTAGATTCTAAAACCTTTCAACCTTTTTCTTTAAAAACTCAAATTATCTAAGTTTGCCATGCCAAAGCATGCTCCCCTGCTTGGAAATTGGAACCGACACGTGGCGTCTCTACATGCCTCGTGGAGGAGCGGGTAATTTTCAACCATTTCACCCTTTCAAAAAAACAAATATATATATATATATAGATAAAGGCAAAAATTCAATTTTACATCCAACGACCCGCCTTCCCGCTAGGCATAGATTTTGGACACGTGTCCTTAGCGGACCCCTAGTTCAAAATTTTCCTTTTAGGCACGAAGCCCCATCGTGGGCTTATGAGTGAGCGGAGCTGAAATGCGATTTTCACCCAAGACCGCTAAGGGAAAAATTTCTTCCCCAGGCCCACGGGACCACCTTTGGGAAAAAATTTCCTCCCAAGGTCCGTCGGCTCATAACTTGAGAAATATGAGGAGTTAGGAGGACTTTTTTATATCATTAGAAAGGTGAGGAAATTTCCTATCTAATGGGAATGTTTTAGGGAATTTTTTAGAGTATTAAATGTGAGAAAAATCAAATTCAATCCTTAACCATGTTCTGGGAGTGGGTAAGTAAGAATTTACTCTGATGATTTTAAATATGTATTCTTTTCCCCCACTGTAATTAAACCTTGCTCTTGTCTTAGATCTTGTGGAATTAAATACCTTGGGTATTTAATTGTTTTGGTTCCTTAACCCTAAAATTTTAATAAGGGAATATTTAGCTAAAATTTCAATGTAATCAATGATTAAACTAATCCCTAAGGAGATTTGAGCTAGGTGTGGACTTATTACACTTGTTGCTTTATAATGTAGAATTAGTAATTATTATAATGGGAAAATTTATCAGTTGAATTTAATTGTCCTTGAGACTTTGGTTGTTAACACTTTTCAACAACAAAAAAATTATTCCATAATTTTGTAACTAAACCTAGGTTGTTCATGGATCTCAAGTGGGAGATTCTAATGCGGGTGTTACACTTTCCTTTTTATTTTATTTATCGTAGAGTATGTGATTTATTTTGTTATGTAATGTATTTAATCATTCTTGATTAATGCGCCTTTATTAAGTAATCTAATCATGTTTATTAATTTTTATGGGGATGTGACACAAGGGGCCATTTATTAGAGTAGTTGGTCATTTGGAATTTAAATATTTTTTGAGAATCATATTTTTTTAGGTTAGTGTCCTAATTTCGATTACATTTTCTTGTACTTTGAAACCCACGAGAATCACGAAAAGGGATGTGTTTACTTTGTGTTCGCCCTTCATATTATTGTTTGTCTTTATTTCCCGTAATTTATAGATATTTGGGTGAATCTTTCTATTTTGAATATGTGTTATCTCGAAAGAAAAATTCGATAGGAAGTTTAGTTTTTTAGAAAAACATCATTTTTTTAACTCGATGTATTGGTTAGTTTCGATCTAAAGTTTAGTTTATGGGAAAAGGATTATTTGTTTGGTTTCTATTTAAATCTGTTTCTTAGATATTTTTAGCCTACGTAAGGCATGTGATCTGTTTGATGAAATGCCTCAAATGGTTGTGGTCACAAAAATCACTACAATTATTGCAACGATATACACACAATGGATTTCTTGAAAAAAAGTGGAAATTTTCAATCAAATGCAACATGCAAGTGTAAAGACAGACTCGAAAAATTCCTAAAAGAGTTTTTAGGTGTTGTAGTTGTAGGTGCCCTATTTTATACATATTTAAAATGAAGAATTATACACAAATCTTGTGAAATGTTTAACGAGATGCCCCATAATCATCTCATGGAACATAGAATAAAAAAATAACCATTTAAGCTACGATCAAATTAGGTCGAACAAATATTCTGAGGAAAGTTTACCTTGTGTTCTCCTTCATATTATTTTTCTCATTTTTTACCGTAATTTATAGTTTTTGGGAGAATCTTTCTGTTTTTAATTTTTGTTATACTGTGTTGGGGATCAAAATAGTCTTGCCCCATTTTGCCATTGAAAATCTATCAATTTATGGCCTCTGCCATATTTTATCTCCCGTGTTGTGCCTGAGAAGTCTCTACCTTCCTTTTGTTTCGTAATCAATCCGTTCTGGGTCAAGGATCACGTGTGGATCCATGGTTGTTTCCTTGTTTCTCTGTTTGTCTGGAAAGGGTCTGTAATTTGGGTCTCCCGTTCTTTGTTCATCTAAAACTCGGGCTCTCTTGTTCTTTCCACTTTCCACAGTCGGGATTTGTTGTCCTTGTCATTTTTGCCTAAAATACTTGAAGAAAAATGAATGAATGTAGCTCGGAAGAATGTATTTGAGCCTTGTAACATTTCTAAATTCTCTGTCATTGGATAATATTTCATCTCCAGGCTCAAAGGTCATTTTTCTGCATTTTACGGTTTGACAAGTGTTTCTCCCAATAAAATTTACATCCTTGCATCAATAGGAAACATGGCCTCTTTTCATTGGACATGGCTCGGTGGGGTACTTCAAAATTTTATGAATTGCCTCAACTTGAAAACCTATCTACGTGGAAGAACATCGCTCATATGAAGATTTTTGTTTTGGTAGGCCTTGGAGTTGCATTGGGAGGACACGTGGAGGTTTCCACTACTTTTCTTAGACTTAGACAAATATTTTATGCAGCTAGTATTATTTGGCGGGACAGGGACACGTGGTGAGCCCACACTCGTTCAGGATCTCCACTCTGGGCACCATTTTGAAATTGCACCATGAAGACACGTGGAGGCTTCTGCCGGGTCTTCCCATACTTAGTAATTTTTCAAAATATTTTAAGAGGCTTAAGACACGTGTAGGGGACTGCACATGTTTGAGGACCCGACCCTTGAGTTTTTTTTTTTTTTTAAAGACGTGCGAGGACACTTGGAGGCCTCCACTCACTTTGCATTTTTCTTGGACTTTGCAACGGCCAAAGGATATTGCCTCGAACCCTGACACATGGCACCTTCCACTAAGATTGAATCCTTCAAACAGATTTTACCGGGCAGACACATGGTGAGCCGCGCTCATTCAAGCTCTTAGCTTTTGGGGACCATCTCAAGATGTGACATTATGACATGTGGTTTTTGAAAAGTCAAAGGGGTGGGGAAGCGGACCATCGGAGGTAACTTGGATTTTTTCCTCTTGTCACCAAAAGGGTTAAAACATCAAAATGGCCCGCAGACCCAACATAGAATAGTCAAAATTTTGCCTCAATCAATGGCGGAGGTACGTAATTTCAAGGGAAATTTGTAAAATTTTCCTTTTATGGAGAAAAGTGTTAAAAGTGTAAAATGAAGCATGGTTATGTTGGGACCCACATCAGAGGCTAGAAGTGGAAGGGCGGAGCTACGGGGGAAACTTGGAAAATTTTCCTTTTTCCAAAAAAGAGGTGAAATAGCATAATTTGGCCGTGGTTCCTCTAGGACCCACTTTAGGACATGTGTCAAGCTCATTTCTCAAAGGTAGAGGTGTGGAGAAAAATGTGAAAATTTTACATTTTTCCAAAGGTTGCAAAAGGAAAAGGCGAACCCACAGGATCATCTTAAAATTATATCTCCCACGTGGACAGTCCAAATTAAAAATAGCTACAAGATATAATACAAGTTCACAAAAACAAGGGATTGAGTGCACATGCTTGATTACAAATGATTCTCGGACTGATATGGGTGAGTTGAATGATGGAACACAGAGATCTAGACATGAGAGTGCCTCGCAACAAGAGTTGTGATGCATAATGCTACTGGTAGGTAACATAACACTATCTAGTGGTAGAATAATGCTATCAGTTCATATTCTAATGCTATTAACCAATAGCATAATGTCATCGACCAGTAGCATAATGTTATCGGTCAATACTATTATGCTACCCACTAGTAGAATTAGGCTATCGGTCGGTAGCATAATGTTGATGATCAATCACAAATTTCTCTTTTGTGCATGCAATGAAGGTGATTTCAATATAAGCATTTGGCTATTAGTGTAAACACTAGGAGAATCAACCCAAAAAATTTACTTATACCCAAGAAAATTGGGCAAAATAGTAAGTGACCTAACACCTCCAAATTATCCAAATCCAAATTTCAAGAACCCAAATATTCATGAATTAACTAAGATTCACCACTAAAAGTTACACTAATGCAATGTGGGTTCTTTAACAATTTCAACAACTTTATCATTCGACTAGACAAGAATTTTTTTGAATGGATATGTTAGGACAAATCACTCTATTATTATTAATCTATATTTTAAAACCTCATACAATTGTTAACAAGATCAAGTAACGCATTTTTTAGATATTACAACTCTGCTTTTGATGACTACCTCATTATTCATCTCGGACAATTCAAGGTTACTTGTGATTTTACTAGATTTGCATGATCCAAGATTTATTAATTCTTTCAATGATCATTCACAAGATTTTTTTATGGTTATAGACATCATTCTGAAAAAATATTCCCAAAAGACTGAGGTCTCTCTTTGTTTCAACTTGAGTTTTGAACTTTATTATGTTTACTTTTACTAAAAGCCTCCTCTTTGCTATTTCAAAGACTTAAACCAAATTTATAACTCTCCTCACCTCTAACTACTATCACACAATCCCACTAACAAAAATCAAGGAAAGTTTTATCGATCCACCATTTTATCAAGCCTGAGTGAGCAAATAAGGTTTCATATAATTACTGGCCTAAATTACCAATTTTAGAGTTATGAGTCAAATTATAACTCAAGAGAAATTTCAAAATCTTTGAAACTATTAAAAATCCTTTCACATGGAGATCCAATAGTTTTATAGGTCAAATTGTCATGCAAGTTCAAAAGAACACAAAAATTCCTTAAAACTAGGTCTCAATTAGGCATCCTTCTTGTCTGGCACACACAGTAAATAATAAATGAATTCTTATGGCCTCAAAATGTCTAAAAACAAAAAAATCCTTTCAAGAAACTCTAAATTTAAATTCATATAAAATTTCATAGTTTTTCACTAGTTAAATAAAAATTTATGCAAGTTTTAGCACCTTAGCCCTAGCTATGGTTTCTAATAGGAAAAGAGGAAGAATATCCAAATATGAAGAAAAATAGGGTTTCATAACTTGAACACCAAAATTTCTTTTTTTAGATTCCTCAACTTTCCTCTTTAGGGATCTAATGGTAATTTTGCATGGATCTGTTTAGATTCTAAGATTTGCTTAAACGATTTATACTAAAACCCCTTGTTTTAACTTTGTGTACTCATGGAAATCATCAAGTTCATGATGCAAACAAGAATGAGAATCATTCAACGACTCATAAATTCATCTAGTAAAACTGAACATACACCCTCAATATTTCATATTTCATGGATATATGCTTGAAACATAAATTGCACATTTTCTCTCTCTTTAAGCTCAATTCCACACATTTATCATTGCAAGATCAATAAACCGATATTCACACAAATGAAATAGTCATCCAAACATGGAAAATATCCTTAATTTGTTTCAATATATCTTTATTGCCCATTCTTACTTATAGCATACATTCTTGGCCTTATAGACATCTTACATACTTATCTTTCTTTCACCTATTCGTCTTATATCTCTTTATTTTCTATGTTCTTATTACATTTTGAGATCCTTCATAGATGATTCAATCTCTATCCATACCCAACTGATGTATATTTTTGTCAAGCATACAAAAATTTTCTGAACAAACTTTAAAACTCACTATACATGTTAATGTTATCCTCTTTTCCACGTTCTATACACCTTGTCATGGGATAATTAGTGGTTAAGGATAGAAATAATGTTTAAAAAACAATTACAATAGGTAATTATATCATTAAGGTCCTTTACACATTAATTAATACCCTTCAAACTTACAAAAAAAACCCTAAACCTCTCTAAATAGATTTGGGAATTTGAATTTCATTTTGGAGCGAAAACCTAGAACATTCTAGAGTGAACAAATACATAGAAATGGATCCGAGAGATGAATTTGTTTTGAATTGAACTGACACCTAATACATTGTGTACAATCATTTTCAGAAGTAAAACACCTTAAGGTGGCATGGTGTAGCCATTCCTCTTTATGGTTTTATCTTATTCAATAATATTTACAACAATATGAAATTGGACCTAGATCTATCTATATCCATGTGGTGCATGGGTTTGTCAAAGGTATATGTCCTTCCTAAGTTATTAATAATATGTCCTTCCTCTTCTCTTGCAAGTTTCAACAGTACACTTTCATCTCTCTCTCTCTCTCTCTCTTCATCTCTCTCTCTCTCTCTCTCTCTCTCTCTCTCTCATGTAGACACAAAAATTTGTTAACTATTCCTCTTGCAATGTTATGTATGGATATGCTCCCTTACTAGAGAAATGCTCAAATTAAAAAATCAATCAATATATCTCTCTAGATTTTGTATCTTCACATTTGTTTTTCTAAGACCATACCATTTGGTTGGCATGTGGAATCGAGTCCTATCTAACTTTTTGGTCCCGACCTTTGAGATTCTATGACTCTATTTTCAATTTTAATATATTTATTAGTTTGGTTAAATTTATTAGGGTAAGCCTTATTAAAGTATTTTACCTATACACAATGCTATATAACTAGGTTAATGTCACTTTATAACTCACCTGCAACTCTTACATGATCTTATTTCAAAGGATTTTAAGGGAAAAAATGGTTAGGTCACATAGTTAAGGCACATCACATCACACTACTACCATGATGGGTATATTATATAATATATAATTATCCTATTATTTTTAATTAAAATACAAGAGGTCACTCCTAGGGGTTGGATAAGATCACACTCACACTTGCACAACCACCAAGGATAAGTACATGAGGATTGATCTCACACAAAGCAAGTAGTGAAACAATTGAATATGTTTATTAAAGGTGCTTGACCACCAAGGGTAGTCAAGCAGCACCACACACATGATTTCTCCTATTGGTTTATTAATTTTTTGATGAAGGGTATACCAGGTTTCTAGTATTTCCATTTTGTTCCAATTGATTACAACATGTCATGAAGTTGTGTGAGAAAACGGAACATAGAATGAAGGTAATTTCATGGAAATAAAAGTATTCAAGAAGTGTGAGATCCCAACCGATAATGGGTCCAAGACTATACAATCTAGGTCAAGATCATACAACTCTATATATTTACCATAAAGAAGTTATATGGTCATGCCCCTACTCAATTTCTAGTTCTAAAACTCATAATGAAGCATATCCTATTTTGTATCTACCTTTTCCACTTTCTACACATCCAAATCTTCTCGGTTCTAACATATACAATAAAGTCTTCTTCTCTCTTACGTATTAGAGATGTCATTTATCATTTATAAATCATTGCAGGTATTGATGCATTATTCTCGTTATGAATGATTAATTTTAATTGATTAAATTTATAATAATCCCTTAATACAAACAGCTATATCCTCTTTATTGTTATGCACTTCCATAACATAGATTTTATGAGGGCGTAAACACTTTACAAGTATATAACTATAACACATATTATGTTGAACTCAGTAGTACTATATCATATTTTGTAGGATTCATCCCTAATTTTGTTTGAGTTTATATAATCATCCTACCCAATTACAATATTTCCTTTATTAAAAGTTACTTGATAAAGAATTACAACTACGTCTAAATCCTCTATGCAACATAAAACCCATGTCAATTTTATTGTTATTCATGTTTATATAATCCAAATACCTACCTTAAAAATGATACTTAATTCCTTTTCCCCATGCAAAATATTTCCTTTATTAAAATCAATTAAATTGGAAAATGTATCTAAAAATTACGAGTTAATCACAAGTGAAATCTAAGAATTACAACTATTTTTATAACAAGTCTAAATCCTCTTATGCAACATAAAAAAATATTATCCCATGTCACATTTTTTAATATGGCATTTGAGGAAAATCATTCTTCTACAATGCTAACCCAAAAGCCTCCTCCATGTTCAAGCTATCCTTACCCAAAGTGGTATCACCCAATCAAAGGCATGGATTAACGAACCTAAAGTGTACTCCACCATGGTAATTCCCATCCAAACACCAACACAAATGCGCCTCCTGCCGAAGGGAATGAGGTTGAAATCATTTCCACGTGGATCAATTTTGGATCCCAAAACCTATCTGGATTGAATTCTAATGGATTCTCCCACACTTGATTGTCCCTACCTATGCCCCAAATGTTTACAGTGAGACGAACACCCTTGGGTACATAGTATCCTCCTACTTCACAAGCTTTGTGTGGAGATGCGTGGGCCGAGTGAGTGGAGTGGAGGGTGCTTGCGAAATCCTTCCTTACATATGGCAATTAAATAAGGAAGCTTTGGAATGTCGACTCTTTTAGCCACCTTCCAACACCAATTACACAATCCATTTCTTTTTGTGCATGCTTCAAAAGATTGGGATTTTGAAGTAGCTCTACAAGAGTCCATTCTATAACACTACTTGATGTGTCCGTTCTGCTATGAACAACTCCTGCCCAAAACAAAAAAAAATTATATCAATTGTCGATGTAACAAACTCTTGAAAAAGGTTACAAATTCGAAGAATGTGACTTATCATCTCTTCATAAAAATTAGTATAGATATCTTAAATACATCTATCTAACATATATTAAGAGATATCAATTTAGCCGGCACCTATTTTACTATTTTTTTATTGTTGATTTATCTTAAATGAACTATCACGGTGAAATGAATATCAAATTTAATGTCAAAAATTAAATTAAACAACACACTCTATTACAACTTTCCCCGACATAAAAAATGAAATAGAGATTACCAAAAGAAGAGCCTTAATATTCTCGTCGGATAGCTTCATTCCATCAACATCGAGTTATTTCGGTTAGACATCATAATGTCCAAAAGTCTGGAGCCACTCGCATCTTAGTTGTGGCTTGGTGTCCTGTAATCAATATATTCGACATGTTATCGAACCGCACTACTAGCTTTTTCATACGCCGTTTCTATTCCCTGCAAGTCCATCCATGTAATTGAGGGTATATAATCCCCGACATTAAAATATCCTCCTATGGTCAAGAGCTCCACTACCATGTCTTTAAATTGGTTGGCTTCTTCCCCCTCGCTCTCAAATATTCGCTTGCTTAGGATAATTTGGCCAAATATGTTGGTCAATGCGGACATTGAGCAGTGCTGCCAAGTTTACTTTCTTCCGCCTTTCGGATGTGTGTCAAGATAGAACATAGCATGTGACCCATCTCGGCTACTCTTACATGTTGCAATTCATCTAATGCCTTGCCGCCTAACATGTGAAGATTACATAACGAAAGGGAAAAAAATCTCTTAAAGGAAGAACATGATCATGTTTTCAAATAGATATTCTAACATATTAAATTTCATTTCAAAACTAATGATTGTTATAGATGTGATCTATAACTTATCTCGAAATAGGAACAAACTATTTGTCGAAGTAACTAATGCTAGAATTGACCGGTGGCAACTTAAGTAGTTGTTTATGGTGCAAGCGCGAGTTAGGGGATGTTGCATTCTCAAATTTTCATAAGTAAATAGTACAAGATTTTAAAGAAGAATGTGACAAATCACATGTATAACAATTCGATGTTTTTAAGATTAGAGAGATTTCATCTAAATACCAAGATGATTCGCCAAATGTATATTGTTACAATGTAAACAAAAGGAGTGGGAATCACTTCTAATATGGCAAGAATTAATTATTATCCCCATTGAAATTATATTTTATAGAAGAAGGCATTCAATCCATTTTATTTAAGAGAATTGATTGTGCTACTCTTCAATTATTTTATGCAAATTATATATTCAGATAGACTTTTCTTTTGTCGATACAAAAACACTAATGGAAATATTTCTTTTTACCCTCTATTTTCAACATCTAATGCTACGGTGAATTTTATTTGAGAATAATTTCTTTTCAGAAATATAACTCCCCATGTAGTATCTTATTAGATGTCTGATACACCAGATTTATAATATGTATTGAAGCCAATTAAACAAATTTCTATTGGACATTTAATATGGCGTGTTGTAGCCAATAGAGTTGCTAACATTTTACAAATTTGTTTGTAAAAAAATCAAGTGTAATGTAAGACATGAAAAATTAAAAGTAGTGCGAGAATCCTTTTAATATTCTAAGCATTTCTTACGGCGCTTGGAACCATTAACCCGGCTCTGAATAGTAGTAGAATCAACATGAGTAGGTATATAATATATAATCACGGGTCCTTATAATGTTTAGTAGAATCAACATGAGTAGGTATATAATATATAATCACGGGTCCTTCAGCAGTTAAATAAAACAGTCCAAAAGTAAAAAGAATATGGTGATCCAGTGATGAATCCTTATAATGTTTATCATCTGTAGCATAAAAGAAACAGATTATATACCTTTCTCATCATCATCTTCCAGCGCTTTCCATATGGTAACCCAAAGCCGCTGGGGTGTTGGCACGTCCTGCATGCTGTGAGATTGCATGAATGGAGCCTAACAATGAGTAGCCCCTGCTAATCGAGGCCGGCTCCCCACAAATTCGTAAACGCTAATTAGATATAAAATAGTCGTTATAAACGGAACGTGATGTTTATCAATGTAGTTGGTAAGAATATGGAGGGATTTGTAAACCACACAATTTCTTATTTAAATCCCAGATGATTAGAATGGCATTAAATTGTAATGATTTTCTTCCACCTATTTACCTAGCATACAGCGAGGACGAACATTTCAATTTAGCGAGTTGACGCATTTCAATTCAAGCAGTTAAAGGGTTTCACCTGTTTCCACTCAAACACAAGATTCTCAATATAACATTTTTTAAGTGCGTCTGATATGATGGTAAACTAATATGGTTTTTTTAATTTATCTAATAATGTCAGGTTCTGTATTTTTATTTATTCTTCTATGGATTCAATAAAATAAAAATAATGAATTATGTTTTTTAATATTTTTCACAAAATAAAAAAGTATCGATTTGAGACGTTAAATTTTGTGTTATTTAACCTTCATTCATTTTATTTTCTAAGTTGGAGAAGATGATCTAAAGATTGTGTAATGGAAGACCCTAACTATTATGCATATTTGACGTACTAGAATTTCAAAATAGAAATGTCTACGGTATTTTTAAAGATTTACCATTTATGTGGTTATGGTTTTTGTTTCAACATTATTGAAGTTTTGATGTTAGACATCAAAGAAGATTTTAAATTACGATAGTTTTATGGTATATAATTTGATTATCTAGGGTTCGAGCTTTAGTTTTTTGAGGTATTTAGTTATTGGATTTAGTATTTGGGTGTCAAGTTTTCGGTTTTTCAACTTCATGTGTTTTAGGGTAATCATTTTTCATTTTTGGGTTCATGATTTTCTTGTTTCAAGTTTTGTTATTTGTAGACTATTTAATTCAAGTATACTTTTTGGGGGCTTTAAGTTTGAGGTATATGAGTTTCATATTTTATTTCCTTAAAAAAATTGTTTTCACAGTTTTCA